>WAAE01015815.1:16362-92645 GCA_013400495.1 Nicator chloris | reverse complement strand
CAGGTGGGAGTTGGTCTCTTTCTCCAGGCAGCAACTGACAGAACGAGAGGACACAGTCCCAAGCTGCGCCATGGGAAATATAGGTTGGATATTAGGAAAAAGTTTTTTACAGAAAGGGTGATAAAGTACTGGAATGGTCTGCCAGGGGAGGTGGTGGAGTCACCATCCCTGGATGTGTTTGAAAAAAGACCGGATGTGGCACTTGGTGCCATGGTTTAGTTGAGGTGTCAGGGCATGGGTTGGACTCGATGATCTTGGAGGTCTCTTCCAACCTAGATATTCTGTGAATCTGTGAATTCTGTAGCCAGGGGTGGGGTTTCACAACTTGGCCAATGGGGAAAGGAATTGGGAAAAGGACCAATCAGGGGAAAGATCCAAAACAGACCAATCGGCTGGGGTAAAAGGAACCAATGAGGTATAACTGATTAACACATTTCCTCACCAGAACAGAGAGAGCTGCCTGCCAGGGTTCCTCCTTTAGGGGGTTGTGTTGATATCCTGTCTGGCTTAAATGCTCTCTTTCTAAGGGAGCGTGTTTCTATTATTGCCTGGTTTCTCTCCAGGGGAGTGTGTTTATATTAACACTGTCTGGCTTAACAGCCTCCACAGGTAAAATCTTCAGCCATTATTTACCTGTGAGGGCTAAGGCATGCCTTGCTTTTATGCGAAAATTCAAGTCCCGATGTCAGCCTGTGGCTTTGGGAGCTGTGATTGAAGCCAAGGACCTATAAAACATGTGCTTTTATCTTGTGCTTTTATCTTGCTGCTTTCTAGCACCAAGGTCTTGCAGGCATCTAGCATACGTAGGTGGCATGTTTCATCACAGACTTAGAACTGATTTTATTCACAGTAATAGTGCCAATCATCAAACTGAAATCAAAGGCCAATAAGAATTTGATCTTAGACTGCCACCGCTAGCCACCTCAAAACTCATCCAGAATAAGTTAAAAAACTATAACAATAAATAACTGAAACAATTTTTTATCTTTTCAGAGGACACAGGCTCCCAGTTTCCATGAAAACTGCTCTGCAGCTGGCTGCTTCTGCAGCTGACATGTATTTATTGAGCCAAATCCATATCTCAGGGCAGACCAGAGGAAATGTATCTATTCTGGTTCCTGAGAAACAAAGCAGACAAGGGCTATTTCTAGTGGCCTTTCAGGTCCAGTGTGGGTGGCTGAGAACTTTGAATCAAAGTCCTCCTTTTCAAACTGAAGCCAGTGATATGAATTTTGAACAGGGCTTGCAGATTTAAATACCTGGTAAAGGACAAATATGAGGAAGCTCATGATGAAACAAGCATCTCTGTTTCTTGGAATATTATCTTCAAGAAATGAGGGGAGAAGTAAATAAGAAACAAACTCAGAAGGATGAATTTTAATATTAGAGAGGACCAAAATCTAGGGAAAATGTCTTGGCTCGTTTTCTTCAAAATATTGTGATAAACTTCTGATAAACTAGGAAACACAAAAAAAGCTGTCAGCTTGAGCCAACAAACAAAAAAAATGCTGACAGATGTGTGGAACACACGCTTTCTTTTTTTTTCTTTTCTTCTTTACAAAGTTATACAATAAAATCCAGCCAATGTGTGTGACTATGATGGGGGGAGGAGAGAAGGAAGGGAAGAAAGTTAAAGACTTTCAAACCTGTATGTTTAATGCTAGGTCTCTAAATCTGTATTTCTTATACAAATACTTTTGAGACATGCTTATGCATCTCAGAACTGCCCTCATAAAGCCTTTAAGGCTGAATTGTCCTTTTGAGATGATGTGATACGGTGTTCTTCATTCAGTGAAGGAAGCACCTATGAACCATTTCTTTTTTGATTCACTTTATTTCTGAATCCTCACTTACCCTAAATAAGATCTGAAATTTGGGCATGAGAGGGTGAAGGAGCAAAGGCTACACTGTATTTCTCAAAGGCAGTCCTATGATAAACAGCAATATATATTTGTAGTGCTGAGAGTGGTAAAAAGCTACAGTTTTAAAGCATTTTAAAATATGTACAGGCTGCAAAGGAAGAGATATTTCATTTTTTGTCAAAGAGTAGCCATTCATAAATTTCTGAAGAATGGAAACTGCATGCATTGGTACCTCCTGGAATTAGGGTGAAGCATAGGATTCCACAGACTTGTAGAGCTCGGCATAAAGTGCTACTATTGGGAGGCTGCATCACCAAGTAGCTGCTCCCTTAAACCCCAGGGTAGAGGAGAAATTTTCATGGAGCTTATAGTGATTTATAATGGGAAGCATAGGCTTTTTCATAGACATTGTTCTCAGTGACAGTGTAAAGAAAGAGACCACTAAATCTCTTCTCATCATAACTAATGATTAAGTCAGCAGCTTTTTTGGCAAATACAGAATGCCCTTCTACAAAAACAAAGTATTCTATTGTGATGTATTACATTTAAAAAAACCCCATAAGTATCCCATAAGGCTATTGCAATATTTTTAACTAGATCTTCCCTCTTTGTCACCATATTGAAATAAATGGAATGTGTCAGACTGAGTAATGCTCTTTCAATAAGTTTTTAGGAGCCCACTTAGAAGTTTGGCAAAATATAAAGAAGCGAGGAAAACTTTCTCAGGATCCTCTCTGGTCTGAATGAAAGATCAGTTCATTAGAGAGAAAAGCTTATGCTGATGCTGACACTAATAAATGTGTCATTTATTTCATCTTCGTTTGGGCTACCTTGCTCCAAGTGTGCTGCCTCAAGTTGCCCTGTGAAATAAATCAGCCAGCTGAAGATGATTCATTGCATTGCAAAGTTCCCATCAATATAATGGGGAAATCAGTTTTGTGTGAATAGTTCAAATGTGAACCAACCCTCAACTGTTGAGATTCAAAGGGTCAGCAGTTGCTGAAAAATTAACTTCCCTCCATCCGCTGTTCAGACCTGGATTTGAACTATGCAATGCCTCTGCCTTCAGAGGGCATTTCTGTTATTCAGCCTGGATACAGAACTTGTTTGAGCATCATACCTTATTTGGAAGAAAATACCATCATTTTGCAAGGCTGTTCCTTCTCCAGATCTTTCATTTCACATGTGATCTCAGCCCTCATGAAGTCAGTGATAACACTCCTACAGCCATCACCAGTTCCAGGCTTTTTTACTTTCTATTTTGACCCTTGAGGCAAATGTTTTACAAGACGGGCCTTCACAGTTAGCTCTAGCTTGGATTTTAAGTCTCTCTTAGGGAACATAAATACATTGTCTTTTATAAATATGGTCCCTGAATGATTTTCTGCATCAAAACTCTTCAAAAAAACCCTAAAAAACAAACCAGTGCTGCTCAGATGGAGAAATTTGCAGTAGTATGGCAATGAGAAAGAAATGTGTTTAATCATTATCCCTCAGATAAAGGTCAGACTTTAGGGGTCCATTGACCTCCACGTTGTAAGTGCATTATTTTAATACCCTCAGTCTTTCATTCTTCGGGAAAAAAGATAGATTAATGAGAATCCATTTCCAAGAGATTCTTCTTTTGTGACACGGAACCTAGAGCACTCTTATATTACTTTGTTTAAACATTTCTGAAGTGTTTGGAAATCTTGCCTAGTAAGTCCTTTTCTGCATCTTTGTGCTCCAGTCTTTCCTGAGTGCCACATCTGGAACCCTAGCCACAATTTACAAAAGTTATGGTTGGGTAAAGTGGGCCCTCCTCAGACTTGAGAATCCTTCAGTTTTCCATTCTCCCTTCCTCCCCTCTGCCTCGCAAAGGTCCTAATCAAGACTGGGATAGAAGGAAATCCCATTAAAGCCTAATAATGCTGCTTCCTTCCAGAGGGAGTCACTAGAAAGTAATTTATTTCTTCTTCAACATGCAACTGGAGGTACTAATTTGTCACTTCGTTATCCCGGGGACAGGGGGCTGAGGTGGTGACCCAAAAAGCCTATTCTTCTGCCAGCCTAGCCCTGTTTGTTCCTCCCCAACTCAGACATCACATCCAAGTCCCCAGGACGTGTAAGGCTCTGCTTATGGCTGGCATTTGTACAGTGTAAGGTACCAAACCCACAGTTCTGCTGCCTGCCCGTATTAGCGTCAGCGAGGGGCTGCGGTGAGAGCACCGCTATCAGCTGCATTCTCCGGGCTCCTGGTCCGTGGGCAGCTCTAATTTTCAGACATGCTTTCCTTCCCCCCGCCCTGCTTTCCCCTATTGTTGTGTCTTTCCCATCAGGGGAATTCACCCTCAAGTTCAGAACACACACACTCCGGAGGGATGCGGCGGAGAATCGGCCCTTTGTGAGCGTGTGAAGGATGCTTTCCTTGACCTGTCAGGGAACATATTTTACTTGATGAGAAAGAATGCTGGGCCAAATTCCTCCCTACTGTAAGCAGGCTGCTGGAAGTGGCCTTCCATTAGGAATGAGCATGGCCCTTTAGCTGGTGGATGGTCTCCTCAGCAGATGACACTGTTTACAATGTGTTGGCTGCTTTTACTTCTCTCTTAAGTGATGGTGAGTGTTTAGCCCAAACAATGCAAATAGGAAGTCATTTGTTTGTGAGGGTCTAATCCTGAAGCCCTTATTTGGTGTTTACTGAAGTTAAATTCGGCCTTTACTCAGATAAACTCCAGTTGAATTCACATGGAGTTTGCCACAGTGAGGACAAGAGGGCTGTGGGAGTGCATTGCTTGTTTTTGGCCCCAGCACAAAGATACTTTGGGTTCAGACACACACTGGGGGGACGAGAGGCACACACAATGACTGTCTATATACATGCAGCACTATACGTGTGCACATGAACACAATTGCACACTAATCTAATCAATACATTCATTTCTTATTAGAACATAATTACACATCCCAGGAGGCTGGAACAGAAAAGTCCCATTAACCCCTCATGCCCTTTTCAGCTTTCCTCTGCCTTTCCATCTAACAGACCTCTGTGTCACTCCACTCATTAGCAGTTACTGTCTATGACATTGTTACATAAATAAGGATGTCGACCTGTCAGAATGGGTCACCCAATTCAAGGGTGATGATAAATATCTGTCCCTCTGAATTAGGCTAAAGACACCAGAGTACAGGACAGCTACTGTTGATTATTGGGTAGTTAATGTATAGAGGACAAAAGGTGCTGAGGCCTGGTCACTTTTTGGATCATTAATATGGATTTAGGCCTATTGTTAAAAAAAAAAGCACAAGCACACGCAAAACTAGGTTAGCAAGAACATGCATAACTTTCAGTTTGGGATAGAATGTATGGATGGCGGGTACAGTCATGGTGCTGAAGGTGTGGGTGGATTTTACATCAAATTCATGGCGCTTTTGGATAAACAGCCAAAATATTTTGAGTCTGGGCTGAAAACAGTTTATGCCTCCCCCTGCTTACAAATGCAGGGGAAGTAAAAGGCACATGGATGCCTTTAAATCAGCAGAAATAACTCCAGGAAGGGGAATATACAGTTAAACATATTCAGTTCCAAGGCAACTAGAGGGTGCTGAAGCAGATCTCGTGGTTTGCACTGGAAGTCAGTTATTGCCAAGATTCTTTTCTCAAATCCTGCTCTATTTTCAAAACACCTTTTCCTACCTAAATAATGAAGGGACTGCAGAGTGTCTGTAACCTCAAATCATTCATTTTGTGATTGCTATCTTTTGGCATTAGTGACAGGTTATTCTTTGCAGGTAGCACTGAAGTGTGATGCAACACACTGCTTTGATTTTAACAGCAGATAATGTAAAAACATCAAGGCAGCTTGTAGACAGAGGCTCTTGCCATTCCAAATAAGAATTAATTAAGACCCTTTTCGAAAAGACTCAATTCTGTAGCTCACATGAATGAATTAAGACTCTTTCCAAAAGTCTCAATGTTGTCGCTCACTAAAAACGTGAAATGCTGGGCACAACATCCCTTAGGATCTGTTTATCTGAAAGTCTAATCTCAGCATCCACAACTTCCCCTGAGTTCCATGTCCCACAGGATCAGACAGTATCGCTGTCTGGAATTTATTGCAATGACTTGCTCTGAGTGGCAGATCCAGTCTGGTCGGGAGCCAAGTGTCCAGTGAAGAAGTTGGGGTAAGCACAGCGTGTCTGGGCAGAGTCAGGCTGCCCACTGTTACTCCACTTGCCCCAACCTCCGTTCAGTGTTACACCCTGTACCTCCTGCCACCACTGAGCTGCAAGAGAGTGCCTACAGCATTAGATATTGGGAAGAAATCCTCCCCTGGGAGAATGGTGAGGCCCTCACACGGGTTGTGCAGAGAAGCTGCGGCTGCCCTGTCCCTGGAAGTGTTCAAGGCCAGGTTGGACAGGACTTGGAGCAACCTGGGATAGTGGAAGGTGTCCCTGACCATGGTGGGAGGTTTGGAATTAGATGATCTTTAAGGTCCCTTCCAACCCAAGCCATGTTTGGATTCTGTGATTCTTCTAGAGCAAAGCTCTGACAGAGGATGCTCCAGCCCATGCACCAACTCAGTAGTGCAAGGTAGCTGCAATTAGCTCTGTTTCCCCATTCCTCATTTCCTCCACTCTCAGGAAGCAACTGATTCAAGAAATATCCCTGTCTCCCCAGCACAATGATGCATGGAAAAGTTTGGCTGGTTATTCTAGTCTGAAAATGCAGTCTCACTGGGGTGCCAGGCCTTCTGAGCACAGGAGGACCAACAAGTCAACTCAAGTCTGCTGATGTGAGCAGAGACTATGAGTTCTGGCTTGCTGGGAGAACATTCCTGCCTCTACCCAGGTTAAGCCAAGCAGATCTGGAAAAAGACAAATGCAGGTTGACCAAAAATAGGAATTCCTAAAGCTCCTGAATTTTGTTTGCTGGAGTAAGTCTCTGGCAGCCCTTTGGGAAAGTATTTGTGCTGAACCAGTATTGAGGCACAGGGAAATTTAAGGAGACGTGGTTGCACTTCTCAGTTGGGCCTTCCTTTCCATTTGACAAATAATTGGCTCATTAAAAGGTATGAAGGAGGGAAATAACAGGAAAAATAAGCTACAGTATTGTTCACTGGGTAAAGCACCTGTGTGTGTCCTCAGGTTGAAACTCTGGAGTGTGGAGCTGCAGTAAACCCATTCCAGACACCTTTGGATTTCAGTGGCAGAGGAAATAAAAGTTTTCAGACCCTCTCTGGCAAAATATCATATAATCAGAGGATCATTAAGGTTGGAAAAGGCCTCTAAGATCATTGAGTTCAACCATTAACGATGGTTGAGTGCATTCAGCAGTGTCCTCTGCACACATGACAACAGATCTGTCAGAAATGAACAAGACTCTCACGACATGGGTGTTTTATTTCCCCATTCAAGCTGCAGTCCCACATACTTTTTTTTAACTGTTCTAGATCCTACTGTTTTGTGATCATTATTAGTAAGATCCATACTACTCCATAAAACAAAATTTTAGAATTAGTTTTCCAGAACAGGTTTGTTAGTAAAATAATCTGCAGATGTGTGTTTTCTGCTGGAATATACATTTTCTCTCCAGATTTAAGTTGTAGGGGAAAAAAAAAAGGTCAACATTTCAGTATCATTATAATAACTAAAATTTGAATATATTTCAATCTGAGATTTCCTCAGTACATATTTTAATGTGTGTTGAAGATGATGTTACAGGAAGGACCAGGTTCTTGCATGGCTTGGAAGTGCAGGGTGCAGTAAGGGTGCTTGTAATACCTCTGTTTCTTAAAACAGTGGCACTAGTCCGTGTTCTGACTGATATCAGCCACCCTCAGGTATCAACACCTATTCCATGAAATGTCATTGAAATTACAGATTTGATAGTGTGTGGGAATGATGTAAAAACCATAATTCAGAAAAAAACCACACTAAATTACATTATTTCTTCGTATTTGGTTATTTCATAAATATTTTACAGGGCTGGCATAGCTCTATTAGCTTGATGGGGGAGAACCACGTCAAAATATAAGAATGAAAATATATTTCTTTCCTTTTTAGGGTTGATTGTAAAAACCCTTGTGCATACGCACATGCCACATTTATAAAAATAATTCCTAACACCCACTAAAAAAGTCTAATCATAATATCTCAAATATGTGGCCTATATAGATGGGATTATTTTGCAGCAGTGGCTTAAGCATATTGCTGGCACAGAACTCCGGGACATGATATAAATTCACAGAAATAGTGCTTGCTAATGCAGTAAATGACGACAGCTGCTGTAACTGCTGGACTCAAAGGGAGCTCTATCCAGGAATAATGAATATTTCCTGTTGCATTTCAGAAGTGCATGCTTTGCACATGTGAGGGTTGGTCATAACTCAGTCAGCCCTGCATAGCCCTCCGTTTACTGCATGGTAATGCTGAGGGCAATTAATTAGAGCTCCCAGGTTAACTGTGCAGATACTTGGCTCCAGAACTGCAGTGAAGCACCCAAGGGATTCAATCCCTGGGCACAGCCATGGGCCAGGTACCCCTGGCTCACCTCAGGCAATGGCACTGCTGCCATAATCTGCCCCGGGTGAGAAATTCATTCTGCTTCTACTGCAGCCCATGAACAATCCCCCCATCTGTGCCCGTGGTTTTTGTGCTGCAACTACCTTTCCAACAGGAACTGGACTGAGATCACCGGCTTATTCCAGTCTAGCCACTAAAAGGCTGCCTGTTTATTAAAACCATACTCTCTGTGAAATGCATCTTTGTCTATGAAACAGCATGGCCATTACATAATAAGTTGGTGATTTATGGTTGTCAGATAGCGTGTTTGCAGTAGGCAAAGCAGTAGACCTTGAGGGACCAGGATTTGTTAGCCCAGGGCTGTCCATCTCCAGGTGCTTTCATGCTTGTTTGCTTCACTGAAACACAATAATTGATGGGACTTAGCCTCTTCAAGCGTGAACAGCAAGCGCTGTTCCTGCCATTGGGTGAGGCAAACCCAAACCAGCAGCTATAAGGTAAAACGCATCTGAAGCATCTGAAGCACCTGGACACCTGTCAGAGTGACATGAGAACCTACCTGGGCTGTCTCCAGAGCTCAGGAATTGGTAGCAGTCTGGCTGTAGCAGGATGGAGCACCATGCACATTAATTTACCCCGCTGAGAAGTGCTTGAAGCGGTGGTTCCACAAACATTTTTCTCTGTGGCACCTTTGGCTCCAGCAAGTCATGCTGCCACCAGCCAGGGCTGTTTTGTGGCAGTCCCTACACTGCCCTCTTTGTTCTGCCTGGGCACAGAGGGGTGGCAGGAGCATGGGAGCAGCAGGGGAGAGCCAGAGTGGACATCGCCTGCTTTTGCTGACTCCATGTCCTGGAGAAATGTGTGTGTAACCACAACCCAAAGGCCAGGATGAATAAGTTTATGTGAAAGTCTGTGACTAAATCCTTCTGGAAAACAGGCTCAAGGCTCTTTCAAAAATGTTACCCGCTGCTAGTAGGGACTGGATGTCTCAAAGAAAGGCAAAGGGCTGTTTAATCTGTTCCTTAAAGTGCTTATCACCGTCTATCAAAGAAATCACTGGCACAGCTGCCATTAACTGGAAGATGTGAGCTTTCTCAACAAGTAAGTGGTGGCTGTAAAGATTACACTGCCTGATCTAAAGTGGGTCCTGGTGTTAATCCAATCAGTGCCAAGTACAGGAGCTGCTGATTCGTGCCAAGTCTCTCCCCTATTACCTGTGTTAAGCCTGTTCCCTGGGTGTTAAAGTAACATTTCATAAGTATTGAAGCTGAAACAAAATATGAAAAGGCAAGTGTGTCACAGGACAATAGGAGAGAGGGCTGTTGTGTCCATTGCATCAATTTATCTGAAAATTTGGATGGTGAAACATTCCTTGCTCCTTTGACCTTGTGTTGTCAAAGGGGTGTGTGCGATGCATGGGAACAGCAGAGGAAGCAGGACTGCTGGGAGTGGATTATCCAGCATGAATTACTCAACAGCCCCATGCCAGTGAAGTTACAAATATTCGTATTCAATGGCATGCATGTCACCAGTGTGGTCCCAGCTGGTATCACTTGGGTGTGATGCAATAAATGGCCTAAATGGCTCCGTGCACCATAATAGGGTGAGTGTGCCAAGCCCCCTCTGCCGCCAGCTCTATGAGTTACACCTTGAAAAGGCTCATTTGTGACTTTGGCCCTAAGTGGCATGTGCAAAAACCTCCACTCTTGCACTAAATCCTGCAAGTTAAGGTACAGAAATGAGGTACAGAGGGAAGCAGACCTCCAGAGGCAGGTGACAAGAGGCTGATGCTTATGAGCCTTTCTACACCCCAAATCTGCCATTCATCAGAGTCCCTGTGACAAGCGGATCATTTGTCTGCCCGGCTGACCTAACCCCAGGACCACACCAGCAAGTGTCCCTGGGACAGGGTATGGTGGTGCTCATCCTGAACAGGGCCAGCCAGGAGCATCAGTCAGGAGCTACATCCCAAGTTTTTGCCCAAAAAAACCCCTTGGCTCTCTGTTGACAGATGCTGGAGCTTTTGTAAAGCTTGGAGCCCCACTCTGATCTCATCAGTTGTCATGTGCTAACTCAGGGCTTCTTCAGTGGAAGCCTTTCACACTGTGCATGGGAGGCACTGGTGGTGAATACGTAGCATCTTTTCTTCTGAACATGCCTTAAAATATGCCTTAAACTCACTACAGTGTCCATCATAGGTACCTACCCCAGAAACAAACTTGCTCTTAACTTCTCCTGTTCATGTGGCTGTTTTCCCATCACTTTTGCAAAAGTGCACGTGATATTGTAATTCATGACTGCACTTCTTCTGGTGGTGGGAGCAGACAGTGCTGCAGGGTGGATCTCACCTCCAACAGCCCAGGACTGCCAGGTGTGCAGGCAGGAAACACAGGGACGTGGTGCTCCCCAGCATCAGGCAGTCCCCATTTTTGGCTGGGGTGACGGGAAGTGTGGCCATGAGAAGAAAGCAGGGGCAACAGGCATGTCCTGAAGCTGTGGTGGAGACAGGGTGAAGGCAGAATGACTGATTCCCACTGTAGGAAATGTGTGTGATAGAATCAAAGCAGGTCAGCAGTTAGAAAATAAGCAAATACACAATCTGAGAAAATGTAATTTTCCAGGCTACTGAGCCAAGTTCTTTCAGGCTCTGATTCCACTTACATCCATGAGAGGAGAAAATATCTGCTCACACTGAAATACGGGACTTCCACTGCTGAATTACAATTCTGTGCACTCAAACATATGGCCCATGTCCCCCTGACCCCACCAGGAACAGTTCCACAGCTTCTGTCATAGCTGGCTTGCCACACTGGGCTGGCAGGATTTCCAGATTTGGGACAGGCAGTTTCTGCTCCGTGACCCCACCTTTTCTGCAGCCCTTTTGGTACGTGCAGAAGGACATCCTTTCCCAGCAGCCATTCACACCACTGGAACTCTCAGTAATTCACTAAAGAGCAGACCAGCCCCTTAGACTGGGGTTTGCCTGGGTTAATCTTCATGGATACAGCACACACCTTTTGCCAGCAAGTAGGATGGACAGACCTGCTGGGTGTGAATGTTCATGGCTGTATCCTACTGTCTGGACTTGGCTAAAAAGCAGCATTTTAGGTTTCTTTCATTGGCCAGTAACACCTTAACCCAACTCTCAACAAAGGGGTGCACAGCTCCATCCATCAGTATCGTTCTGGACCACCACAGAAATTTTTGAAGCATAATGCATTTTTTAAATAAGTGAAGAATCCAAATCCTACAGTTATTCAGCGCCATTAATTCAAACTTTATTGATATTTTGCTGTGTTTTAATTTTGGTACGCTTTCAAAAGGTGTAGAATCAGATATGGAGACATGCACAGATTTATGTATGTGTGTATGTGTAAATACACATATCTATAGAGACATAGATGATAGATAGATAGGTAGATAGATAGATAGATAGATAGATAGATAGATAGATAGATAGATAGATATGTTGATATATATACACTCACAATGAATCAGAAGGAACTGGTGCTCTACTGGATTTCAGAGTCCTGACACTGAATTTACTGTGTTTGTGCTGAGATCAGATCTGGCAAGGGCCATTGTTTGCCCTCAGCACTCAGTTCAAGGTCCCTCTGAAGTCCCAAAGATGTGACTTGGCTTTCATTCCCATTATTCCTCATTTTCACAAGCTTGTTCACATCCAGGTTCTGGAAGAAGCTTCCAGAGGAAGTGCCAGAATCCTATTAGGGAGAGATTGTTGTGCTTTTGCTCCCTGAGGAGACCTGGTGAGATGTGAAATCAGCATCAGGCTGCTGCAGGATGCTCAGAGGTGAGGGAAGCAGAGAAGATGGGAAAGTTAATAGGAAGAAGGAAAAGTGCAAAAGAAGTATAGTGCACAGGGATGTAAAGAGAAAGGAAATGACAGATGAGTGGGTTTTCTCTGGTTTGCAGCATTAATGATATCCTTGTCTGCATTTGTCACATCATTTAACCGTGACCTGGAAATGATTATTTTTATTGCATTTATGCTTTTCATCACTTGTTGATGATTTACAATGAAAGCGTAAGAGATAACAGCTTGATTTATTTATTTTTTTAATATAACAGTTGTTGCTGTTCTGTATCTCAAGCTTTCTGTATACACAAAATTTTTGCCAGCACAGCTAAATTAGTTCAGATGGATCCTTATATGTTACTGTACAATCCCTCTCCTGCAGAAAGCCAAACCCTCATCAGCATCTGCTTTGGTCAGGGCAGTCATTTCCAATAGCTCTACTTTCTGTCCGTAAGAAATGCACGAACTGTCAAAACTTTTGCTGGCAGACAGGCTTTCAAAATGTCAGGAAGATGGAGATGAGGAAAGTAGAGTGGAATTTTACAGGCAATAGTTACCAGAGCTAAAATAAAAATGGGGCAGAGGATTTATTTCCCTGCCTCAATTCCTTTTGCAGTTCACCTCTAAAGGCGTGGGGTTTTTTTTAATGCACATGTACTAATATGCTCATGTTTAGTTGTGATTTTTGTCTAATTAACAGGATATTCATTACATTTAAGCACGTTGAGCTGACAGAAACAGCTGGAAAAATATTATAATAATTCATTATGCAGAGGTGAAGAAACAAGCATGTGTGTCTATGTGTTTATGGGCAAATGTGTATTAAACTCCACACAGAACATTAACTCTGGGAGAGGGCCCACCAAGGATATGGATGACATACAAGCATGACGGATTTAAAATAACAAAGTAAGAGGTGAACGTAAATCCAGAGATCAAACAGAAAAACCGAACAGAAGATAGGGAACAAACTGAGAGGAAGTTCTAGGTTAGTGGAGAGGGGAAAATAAATATCCCATTCATATATGTTTAATTGTGGATGTGAAGAAGAGAAAACGTAGCAATACATATGAGGGAAAAGCTTAAAATTGCAGAAGAATTAGGGAAACATAAGGTGAGAAGGCAGACCTCTGCCCATAAGGCTCATTTTTCTTAATATATTAAGAAGAAAACCTGAATGATACTGGTCTTCTTCACCAGTTTCAGATACAGTAGGATAAAAATGATAAAACTGGCCTTATTTCAGAAATAAAAAATCTGTATCTTATAATTATCCTTAATAGGGATCATTCAATGTTTTCCTTTCCAAGAGTAATTTAATAAGTTCTAACAGGAGCGTTTTAAGCACAAACTACTGCAATCAGAGTTAAGATCAAAACATCCCTATATCTTTACCCAGGAATTTTAAAGGATCTCAGAGATTTTCTGGGGTGCAGAATGGGTCTGGGTGCAGAATTCTGTCTTGGGTTGCAATATGTTGCAATATGTAACCAAAAATGTGTATTCTATTTCATCTGTTGGAGAGATTTTTTTTTCCTCTATCTCTTGGGGGAAGGGGTGGGTGCCTTTTTTTGTTAATTGGCCAACTGATGACAACCAAGTGGGCAGTGTGGCCTCATCTCTTCCACCACCCTGCCTCCGGGGAGATATCATCTGTGAATGGGCCATTAGGGCTCACTGCACCATTGGTAGAATTGGATCATCCCATTGTGAGATACTCGACCCAGCCAGGTGAGGCCAAGCATTCCTGCCTGCATAAAAACCCCATATTGAGAACACCAAGGGGTTGGTTTTCTCCCTGGGACTCCCAGAAGAAGACTGGACCCATCTTGCCACCACTGGACCCTTCTACAGGGTAATTTCTGCTCCAACTGGGCCACATCTGTCACTCCAGGAGGACTCATTTTGGGCTTTTGCTTCCAACACCCTGACCAACAGGGTGTCAGGTCATATTCCGACTCTGTCAGTGTTTCTAGCATTATTTTGTCGTTGTTTGCTTGTTTCCTCTTTTTTTGTACTATTGCCTTTGTATTTTGTAATATTCCTAGTAAAGGAGTGATATTCCCATATCTTTGCCTGAAAGCCCCCTTAATTTCAAACTTACAGCAATTCAGAGGGAGGGAGGGGGTTTACATTCTCCATTCCAAGGGTGGCTCTGGTTTCTCCTGGCAGACACCTGTCTTTCAAACTAAGACAGGTGCCTGTAGATAGATATTAACTGGATATAAGCTTCCAAAAACACTAAGGGACAAGTGCCATCCCTGACTACGTGAAAAGGAAGCTGGCAAATAAGGATGTTTAAGGCAGGTGCCTTCTGCATTTCCCTAGAATAACATAGTGGAAATTTGGAGTGGGTGCTGTTTTGCTGTAAATTTTGAAATCAGAGAATAGAAACTCTGATCTAAATCAGTTTAGGAAATTCTATGGAAAACAGTAAATTGGGAATGGAACTATGGGACAAACGCACACACACACCTAACTTTCTTTTCTCAAAATCCTGCTGTGTGAAGTGGCATCATACACTATATATAGAACTTCCTATGCCTTGCATTTTTAAATATGGACATTAAACACCTATACCCTTATGGCTTGTATTGGGAGGCTAAGCTCTCCAGCAGCACAGCTCCACAAGAGCTGTGACTTGTGTGTCCTCTGTAATTTTGTCTTGTATGAGCCACATGCAATCTCCCAAATCTATAAAATTATACATGTCATCTTTGATCTAAACCAGTACAAGCTCAGTAAGGGAACCATGTGGTTGTCTGTGGGCCAAAAGATGATGGTGGCTTCTTTGGCCCTGCCCAAAATCTGATAATTGAGACAAGGAATGATTACTGTTTCTCAGCTCCTTCCTCACTTCCTTGAATGCAACCATACTGATTTTTAAGTAGCTTGAAATATAAAAGTATTATATGGACACATCAGGAAAATGGGGATCAGACAAGTATAGGTAGAGACTTATATAGCATAGATGTTGTTGGTTAAATTGCATGAATTAAGGTTTCTAAATAGGCTTCTGATACCTTTTGAAGAAAGGGGAAAGAAAAGCAAAAATACCATTGCAACGAGATAAATTTAAATGTGCAACATCAGAGAAAAATAAATGTTGTCATTAATTTAGTGGCATATTCATGGATTATATGAATTTGGGTTAAAAAGCAAATGGTTATAAAACTACAGCTTTCCCTTTGTATCTGCACAGGCTCTAGGTCGCCAGATAAATACTTCTCAAAAAATTCTCTTTTATTTCTTTTTTTTCTGAACCTACTGTCTGTCAAAAACCTAGAGGAGCTGAAAAACCCCCGAATAACCCAGAGACTCAGTGTGAGAATTACAGTTGGCTGCTCCAGCCCCTGATTGCCTGGTGTCCTTGGCAAGAACAAACACAGAGCCCTGTCATTTGATACCTCCAACCACAACCTGTGATAATCCACACTCTTTAATCCTTTGTATAGCTGTCGCTGTGTCATCACAGTTTATTTTAAAATGGTGTTCCTCAGTACTAATCTCATTCCAAATCATTCATATTAATGTTAGAATTAGAGTGAATTAGGGCATTATTTGCCTCATATGTGACACTTAAGCACTTGTAAGTAATTGCACAAGGGAGAAGAGAGCATTAAATGGGAATGGCACATACAGTATGAAAAATTGAAGAGAACAAATATCAAACTTTAATAGAAATAACTCCAGCAGAACTTTCCCACAGGCAACAGAACTCTGATATTTTTAGCTGGTTGAGGCCAATATATGTTAAGAATAGCATTCACTGCAGTGGGAAAATACACAATTTCTATTACGGGGCAGTCAGAATAACAACATACTGATGATACACTGGTATAAAATATGTAATTATCTAGCATGCAAAGAATAAATCACATAAACTGTTTACAGTAGGAATTGTGGAGGGACAATGACACATTGTTGTCTTCTTTGCGTAGCAAAGATAAAGTTTGGCTTCTAAAACTGCAAAATCTAATTTGCGGTGTTTATGTGACGCTTCCTGCAAGAAGGCTCTGATAAGATTTTTTTTTTTATATTTCTAATAAATTATGTTAGATATTAACTTGGTTAAAATGGGAGATAGAAGTGGTTAAAATTAGAAAGATGTCAGCTTGGATAACATCTTGTGTTTCTTCACGTTGTACCATTAGTCTAAAATTACACAGAATAATCCTCCTTTCCCATGCAGCTGCAGATAACTGCAATTTTCCTTCTAGAACCATGTATTGGGGTTCATTCAGTGCAAAATTCACAATCATACCTGAAGTGAAGCCCCACTCTTTGAGAGCTGTGCTTGGAGTGATTATTCCTATTACAGAACTCCTAGTCCATCATATTAATAATTATTAATAATGCAGAGAACAAAGGCATTGAGTGTCCTCATCTATCATCATGTATAAAACCAGTTTTAATTGATAAGCCCGTCTGTTCTGTCTGCTATTATTGTATCACTATAAATTGTAAAAATAGGGTGGAATCAATATTTTTATCTGTCCTCCTTGGTAGCAAAGAAAGACCTAAGCTTCAGGATTAGTGGGCAGATATGAGGAGGATTTCTTTCTTTGTGATACAAATCTGTATTGATTGATTTTTCTTGATGTGGATTAATTGCAGCTCTTTATTAGGAATAATATCACAAATAAACTACAGACAAGTATAGATTGCTAAGCCTAGATTTCAACTGAATGAGGCTAATCAATACCTAAGTCTGTAATTTAAAGCAATTCATTAGGGCCTCGGGAAAAGCTAAGTAATATACGTGAGAAATGTCTCATCTGGACCCTTACAAGAGTTGCTCCCTAAACAGAATAAATGCATTTGCAATATATAATTATTGCAGATTAATCTTGCTCAAATGCTTTTTTTTTTTTTTACTTGCCAGCTCTTGCTCTAAGGGCGAGGAGAACACCAATGGGCCAGAGCCCTGTGCTGTGTTTGTCATCGGTTGGGCAAGGCAGGAGGGGAGGCTGAGGCAGCTGGGGGGACTCAGCCTGGAGAAAAGGAGGGTCTGGGGGAACCTTCTCTCTCTCCACAATTCCCTGAAAGGAGCATGCAGCCAGGTGAGGGTCGGGCTCTGCTCCCAGGGAACAGGGACAGGACAGGAGAAAACAGCCCCAAGTTGCACCAGGGTAGGTTTAGATTTGATATTAGTGAAAATTTGCCCATGGATATGTTGGCCAGGCATTGGAACAGGCTGGCCAGGGCAGTGGTGGAGTCATCATTCCCAGAGGGATCTAAAATCCATACAGATGTGGCACTTAGGGACATGGGTTGGTGGTGGCCTTGGCAATGCCGGGTTTGGTTGTTGAACTCCATGATCTTACAGGGCTTTCCCAACCTAAATGTTTCTATGATTCTATTCATTGACTCCAGAATTGTAGAGCAGACACATTTTGGGTCTTGTAGGTCATTAAAGGCCGATTGCCCCGGTGTATCCCTTGTGCTATCCGTTTAATCAGATGGACAAAAGATCTTGGGCATCCATCTAAAGTTAAATGCAGCACAAACATGATTAAAGTTGCTATAATTGCTGCCTCCAGGAAATTTTAGTGACCTGTAGCAAGTGTTTATTGTGCAAGGTGAATTCCAGGGTTTTGTGAAGAGCTGTTAGAATAAAAATTGTATCATAAAATAAGGCTGTAGCTGTTGGGTAATAGGATTGTTGTAATGCTTGGGACAGATCCTAAGTTTAGAAGCACTAAATGCAAAACCTGGGATAAAACAACCAATTCGGTGCATCAGCAGTGACAAAAAAAAAGTTAAGTTTCAAAATTATATTAGAGTAAGTGTATTTTAAACATACATATTGGCATATGATCTTCCTGACCATGTGTGTAGATAACATAGAAACAGACTTCAAGAATGTACTCGTAGTTCTGACTAGTGCAAATTTTAGCATTTACCAAATCCATGAACTTTCAACTTGCAAAGGAGATGCACCTGCCCTGGTAATTCCGTGAATGCTACAATTAACAAGATGTTTCCTTTCTGTTGCTTAAAAAACTTGACTTTAGAGCTAGAAATCCCAAACTCTTAGCATAAACCCTAGGTTTCAGTGAGGCTACAGCAGGGATAAAGGCAAACGATTCCTGCTGGGAAAACCATGATTTTCTCTACAATGGAATAAGCCAGGCAAAACATTCTATTAATTCTCCAATGTGCACATCCTGGTAACCAGCAGATGCTGTTTTTGCCATAAGCCTTGTCCTTTATTTTTTCCCCCTTCCAGGAGAAAAACCACCTTGATTTCCAGTGCTGGAACCCGCAAATTCCTTCAGTGTAGATCCCTCCAGTGAGTTTGACTCTCGCTGTGAAGATACCACAGGTTATTAACTCATGTGCAGCGAAGATCAACTAACCAGGTATTTAACTTTGACTTCTGATTCCCACATATACAAGTTTGTCCTTGTTCCTGTGTTAAAGATTGTTTTGACCAGTGAATTATCTAACTCAAAGTAGCTGGTACCTAAACTAACTTCTTCCAGGGAAGACATGACATGATTTGGGGCTGATTTTCTGCATGCCATGGTTCCTTTACACAACTGTATGGGAAACACTGATAACAAGTGTATTTAATTGATATAGAAATAATACCCTACATAACTACACCATGAAAGATGCTACAGGAACAGAAATTTCTTGCTCTTTCTCATCCATTTATATCTCTCATTTATAAATACCATGTTGCTTCCATGGCAGCACCATAAATCAAAGCCTAAACCTGGAGATGTGTAGAAATGGGAGGGCATCCTGGACAGGCTGCTCTTGCATCTGACAGCTGAAAAAACCAAGGGAATAAACACCATAATAAGTCAGTGTGCCCTCTCTTTGGCTTAGATTATCTGGAGGCCATCTGAATAAACTCTCAGCTGCAGCAGGAAGCCCTGGGACTAGATCTTTCACCTTCCTTTGATTGTCATTTTCCAATTGTTTTCATTTTTCAGTGACGCCAGCACACTTGTTCATTGATGTTCCATTCTGGCCTTGCTTTGCCAGATCCACCCAGAGAAGACTGAAGCCAAGAACAAATAGGGCCTCAAAAAGAGGGACTTTCCTTGAGGCATCCTTAGCTGTGAGGTCCTGAAGAAGGATGCAGTCAGTGCTGCAGTTTTGTGTGAGTGCTTCAAGTTCATTAGGCTTCTTGAATAGGTGGAAATGCCATCACATGCTCAGAACCAAGGATACCAACAACAGAGATATTTCTGTGGCAAAAAACAAAAATGGGCTCTTTTTCTTTCTTTTCCAAACCAGGAAACTATAAAAGCTGACTATATAAAGAGCAATTTTGCTCATTTTCTAGTCTCTATTAGACTGATTGTGCCATGAAGAGTGGCACAATGTGGCAATGCAGCAAGTTCACTGAGTATTCCAAGTTGGAAAGGACCCACAAGGATCATGGAGTCCAACTCTTAAGTAAATGGCCCATATGGGGATTGAACACACTTTGGTGTTACCAGCACCAACTGAGCCAATGTCTCCTCTCCNCAGTTTCTGGGATGTGTTGCCCAGGTACAGACGTGTAACACCAGTCAAAGAGGGAGATAACAACTCAGCAAGTTCAAGACTGTGATTCCTCATCTCCCCTGTCAGTTTTGGCTCGTTGCCAGACACTCGTGTGAGATGAAGGGCAGAAAGATGCACACTCCTCGTATTTATCCTCATCACCTGACCAAAACTCATCATTCCTTAGGAGCTGGCATGAGTGTGAAGAAGGCTGGACTGTCTTGACCTTACATGTGCCCTGTCCATGTTTAGGCTTGGGACCTGGTTGACAAGGAAAGCAAACACCAATGCATCTATTCTCCTTGTGCAAACATTTCAATTGCACAGGGGCTGCCAGTTTGGCACTCAACATCAACATTAAAGCTCAGAGGGGAAACGCTGCTATGGAATGGCCCAACAGACAAAATCATCCACATATTTGCATTTTACAGCTATTAGTGGTGCCGCATTCAGAGCAGCTCCCTGGTCTGAGGGTGGATCTGCAGGGCAACTGCATTTTTGGAGGTTTCCTTTGAAACAGAAGCAAAACAGAAAAAGAAGCACCAAACCGCAATTTTAAAAATAGGATGCTCCAAGATGCCTCGTGGAAGTCACAGACTGTCCTTATATCGTTCAATTTTTTGAATTCTTCAGGAGTGAGAGCAGCCTGGGTTGTCGACAGAGGGCTGTTCAGAGAGACGAGGCAGGAGAGTGAAAGAAGGCTGACTATTGTTCGGGATGTGGTGTAGGCTGCAAGAATGCCTTGGGAATGCAGCGCCCGCACGTCAGGCAGAGAGAGAGGGCTTTGTGTGAGAACACTGAGGCAGAATGTCCATCATGTGAATAACCACTATCTCGTTTTTTTTATCCTGGTCCTTGTTATGACACTTCCCTGCCTGGAGTCCATAAGGATAGGTGTCAATTTCCTGGAGCATGCTGGTGTCTGATCCAAGCTGTCCAGGTACTGCAGGCAGGTGAACTGACCTGCCATGAAGTGAGAAAGAGTGTTGGAAGCATGCCACCTTTCCTGTGTGCTCTGCTTTGTGCCACTCTGACATAGCCTTGAGCATCCTTTATGAACAGGTAACACACAAGCACGCCGCTTGGCTTTGCTTTTCCCTAAAATAGGAATGCCTTTATCATTCCCCGGAAGAATGTGCGTGATTTGGAACTTTCATAGCTGGAGAAGGAAAACATTAGGTAATAGAAAGGAAAAGCTACACACTGATGCAAATGTAAAACCCATGCTTTACCCGACAATGGTGCACATTGTGTCTGGGTGCAATGATGTCAGAGCACTGTTATGAAATTCCTCAAAATCCTGAGCGAAGCAGAGGCAACATGCCTGAAAAGGGCGCATCTGTGATTAAAATAATTTTAGTCTTTAAGCAAATTAACGCTTGAAACAGATGCTTGCTGGGCTGGGAATAACATACCTGTTGTGACCTGAGTCAGAGCTGAAGTCTCCCTCCTCATGGGTTGGTGCTATTTTGTGGTGCTTGAGGCAGACCCACCTTTGAGGTAACACTGCTTTGCTTGGCAGCAATGGGAGGAGATGCCATGCTGATAAAATCCTCCTCCCCGCGAGAGGCTGGGCTAGGATTTTGTGAGCCTGCACCATGCAGGGGTCATAATAGATCTGTTTCAGCAGAGTTATTTAGGGCTAAGAGGAGCAAATTTGCTCAGGCACCCAGAAGTGAGAGCTGCCGTGTGCATATGCAGGAGGAAGGTGGTCCTGGGCAGCACAGGGTGCAGTCCTACACCACCAAAATCAAAGAGAACTTTCCCCACAAGTTAAGAGAGCATTGAGAACATGGATTTTGGGATAAACCATATTACTTCACCAGCCTCCACCATGGTTTATTTGCTATAGTGAATGAATGACTGGCCATATACAAATCTCTGTTTGTTTAAATCAGTGTAGCTCTTGTCAGTTCAGGGCTGTGCTGATTTGTCCCAGCTGAAGATTTATTTCATCACTTCAGGTTTCTTCTTCACTTTTATAGCAACTGTAGCTGTATAGCACTTAATAACAGCGTCTTATTATGTTAGAGTTTTCCATGATTCACGTAAGTACACTTAACCACTTGTATTTAGGGCTTAAATACTGTGCACAAAATCATCTTGATTGTAGAAGCAAATTTTACTTATGCATAAAAATATTGGTTTTTTGGCCCAAACTGTCAATTTCCAAAGTTTGCCGGAATACAGAAGCCTACAGGATGGATGTACCATTGGGAATGGCCAATAACTGGAAAAAGCCATGTATTGTTTCACAAAATCTTAAAAAATGTTTTTCAGACTAACCTATGAAAAATATTCCGTTTCATTCTAGAGGGCAAAAACCTTTCAAGAAAAATTTTACATCTATTTTATTTTGGTTACAAAAATAATAGTTTTTTTCTTCCCCCATTAAAATACAATTCAGGACACATTTTAATACTAAATCCTACAAATCTCACTGAAAAAAATGTTGTTACAATTCCTTTGGGAAGAGGGAAGGGTTGTTTCATTTGCATTTGTCTTGTGCTGTGAGGGCGTGAAAAGGAAAATTTCTCCTAATAGTGATAATTTAGTCAAAAGCTATTTTAGAAAGAAATGTGATTTGACCAAGATAGCAGCCAACCCTTGAGTTAGATTTTTTAGCAGTGCACAAAGCAAACACTCCAGTTGGGGTTCCAAACTACAACTACCAAAACTCTCTGATGACTAACGCTTCCTGGCTGTGCTTCATGCTGGCTTGGAAAGAACAAGATGACTTTTTGTTTAAGCCTGTACCAAACTTATATAAAAGGCTGTGAAAAAGGTTGTGCAGGTCCATCCACAAGCATCTCTCTTTTGCACATGCTTGTGGTGTTTTTGCTTGTGGCTTTTGGGGAGAGCTAATTAATGTTTAATTAAATCATTGAGCTTTACTCAAGCCATACTATTTTTTTTTCCCCCCACTAGCTGGCTGTTTTTTCGTGCAGGAATTTGCTGCTGTCCCAAAAGAAGAATGAATAACGCTTCTTATCCACAGCACAGAGTGATCTGATGGTGCATGTTGTCACTGGACATTGAGAAAAAACATCCGTCATCCACTGTGGCCTATGTGATGGGGAGCTGGGATCCCTGGGTTCTCCCCTTGCCCTGAGTCAGGCTGTGACAAGGGTTGGTGTTCATTAAAATTAATGTGATAATACTCACACCTCCAAAACACTATGCAGGCCATTTGAGTGTGTTTAGCAAGTCCTTTGGGCTTCAAATGAAACCCACAGAACAAACACAACAGCTGAAAGTAGAGGCAGCACTGAGCACATCTTATTTTTCTGTAGGAATCTGGGCACACCAACCCATAGACTCAAAGCATCGTGTAGAGACCTCAGGAAACAAAGACCAAGGAAGAACTACACGAAAATCCCCTTCTTGCTCAGAAGACATTCTGCCTTCCCATTCCTGTTCCCTCCCTTCCATCAGACAATGACCTTTCATGGAGCTTAATCCCTGCTAGCACCCACCCTCATGCCTCGTTCCTCCCTCGCTCTTCATTAAGCTCAACTTCATGTATTTCCAGTCGCCTCTGAATGGAAATGTCACACTCCCAACTGCACTGCCAGCAGTGCTCCCAGTCCTTTCCTCTGCTGGCCTCAGCTGCTGCATGGTCCAGCTCCCCCTCAGTTTCTTTTCCACACTGGAGAAAGTCTGGAACTGGCAGGAGGCTCCATCCAGACCAGGAACACCCAGGGCCAGGAAGTGGAGGCTGGAAGGGCTGGGCTGGGTTGGAGTTTCCCCACCCCGAAATTGGTCTCAGTCTTGATTAAGTTCTCTCCCTCCTCCTTGCCACAGACTGCTCCCATGGATGCTCTCAAATCCAGAATTATTACCCACTGTCCTATGGGAAACTGCACTTTGTAAGGAACTCACCATCCAGAAGAGCTCAGCTCCCAGCTGAGCATCCTTATAATGACCAGATTTTCAGATGTGTTCAGCATTTTGCATTTATTTGCCAGATCCTCTCTTGAAAAGTTTGGTTACAGTAGCCAGAAAGACAAAATCTTTATGAAACGAGTAAGTGTAGGAAAAACTTGTTCATAAAATCACTCTCCTGTCCAAAAGTCCAGTTCCCAGGTGTGCTACAAGATCCTGTGAAAAAGTCACTGATGATTAATTAAACTTCTTTAAACATCCCTTTCAACTTTACATAGTGATTTTTCTTTATTTTACTCTGTCCTTTGATTGCTATTTGTGCTTTAAAAAGTGGTATCTGCATTTGAAGAGATCATCTTTGATACTTGCACTGGCTTTGTGATTATCTTCATTCTTATACTCCAGATAATGGAAAGTCCCTGCAGGCTCCCTTCTTGATTCTCCCCCAGTTTTCATTCTCCTCTAGGGCTGGACTATTTTTGTTCAGGTTATCCTCAAAGTGGAAATTTCAGCCGAGTTCCATTACCTCAGCACCCATTGCATTTCTGCTTCCTGGGCCTGTATCACTTGGGCAGGGCTGGACCGAGGCTCACCAGGAGGAGCTTCCCGACCAACAGTTGTGGCTGCAGGGAATTGAGACAGGGTTTCAGCCTCACAGGACCTGGCAGCACTGCCTCTAAACCCCCTGGGTGAGGGAAACCTTCAGACACACCTCTCAGGTGTGTTTTAATCCTTTGGCACTCCTAGAGGCATGCTCCAGCCAGGGGTTGTGCTGCATCTCAGATGCAGCTGTGTGGTGTGTACACATCTCTTGACACAAAGAGGCTGCTCTAAAATGATTGCTCTGTTCTAAAATGTTGCTGGCAAATTGTTGTGAACATGGGAAAGAAACAAGAGTGTTGAGAGCTCTGGGTACTATTGAAATATTTAAATATTATGTATGGTGATGCCTCTAATTCAACATTTGCTGTGGTAAACACAGCAGAAATGACTGTAGCAAAATGTTATTGCATATTCTAAGCCAGATTCTTGAGGTTTGTTTTATTTATATCACATGTGGCTGGGAGAAATAGTTCTAGGAAGGCTCAAACCATATATTTTCTTTTCAAGTTGCCAAAATATCTTAGAGAAATCAATTGCTGGGGACTCTTCTGTGTGGCTAAAGATTTCTTTTTAACCTCTTGGTGTGCCAAAATCAGGAACAATTATTAATCTGTCCTGAAACTGCCAATACAACCTGCTAGCAACAGATGGTGTGAATGAAAAGCCAGAAGTGGCCATTTTTCATATTCAATAGATTAAAAAAACTTAGTTCTCTAATCTTATCTAACCTCTTGTGACCGAGGGTCCACAGTATTGACTAAAAGACAATATCAATAGCCTTGATTTGAGCCTGAATCAGCCAGGGAACTGGATCTCGTGAGGCACTTTGTATCTTTAAGTGATGCTTTGTGTTCCCATCTCTGCTGGCCTTGGTGGGAGAGGAGCACTGAGGCTTCCCCTTCGGCACCTGAAAAGCCAGAGACCCCCATGCTGCAGGTATGGCTGCACTCCAGGGGTTCTTGTTTAGGTCTGAACTTGTATGGTAGTTAAGAACAGCTCCTGTCAATGCCAAGGGATGCAGGAGGATTACATTACTAGATATTATCTTGGGCTTGCTGTATTTATACATCTCAATTACAGAATCAGGAAGTGTTGCCAGCCATCCTTTGGATACAGCTGGCACAAACACACACGCACACACACACATACAGACAGAGAGAAAGAAACAAAAATAACCCCATACTGCGAGTCTGCTTGATTTTTTTGATTAGTTAAGGATTGTGGAAATCTGATTCTTGCAGCCTGTGGTGATGCTGTGCTGCTGGGGAGACTGGGTTTTGTCCCAAGTGCCACTGCTGGGGGAGGCAGGCTGCCAGCAGCAGGAGCCCAGGATTCCACAGCTGCCCAGGAAAGGTGGGTCCCAACTCCAGACTCGCTCACCTCACCTAGGAGAAAAGCTGTATCTGAATCCCGGGCTTGGGTCTGCTCAGTGTTTGCTGTAATATCTCTGCACCCCTTGATTTATTTTGTGAGCAGCAGAGGCAGGGGGGACGTAACAACAGCAGTCCCTGTATGAGGTAGTGCAGGTGAGAAGCAGCCTGGAGCTTGTGCAGGAGTAATTCCCCAGGCCAGGTATCCTGGCCTCGCTGAGAAAAAGCAGCAGATGTGGCAGGAGGACAAACTTTCCATGTCCCTCTCCAGGACAGACAAAACCTCTTGCAAACCAAGGGCTGCAATTTGAGAAGCCGCTCCTGTCTCTATTTTTAATGCCTTTATTGATAGTTGTGTGCACAGACCCCGTACCCTGGCGGGTCAGCAGCTCCTCAGGCACAGCTCTGGCCTAGGCCTCCCTCCTGCCGCTGTCCTGCGGCCCCTCGGCCCCTTCCCGCCCACGTGTCCGCACACGGAAACCACTGACCACGGTCAGGCGGTCCCCTGACAATTCGGGATGTGGGAAAGCTCTTCCCGGGCGAGCAGCAGCCTTTCCAGAGCTCAGGCCAGGGAGGAAAGGCCGATGCACCAGGGGAGAGCACTGGGAGGACATTTCAGCTTCCTGGTGAAGGGAAAACGAGCTCTGCCCTCTGGGGTTTTCTCTGGAGGCTACGAGAGCAAGACTTCCAAATTGGAGGAGAGGGAGAAAAGGAAGGAAAGATGAGAAAATAGCCAGCTAGAGGGATGTAACCTTAATTTGCACATTAGCACGCTGATGGCAGGTACTGCTGTGGAATGGAAGGTGCTGGGAAACACCAGGAAACATCAATATCAAGTGATCTTGGACAGCAAAATTTAGTGTGCCCAACACAGTGAGACAAACACCTAAGGAACAAGGGCATAGCTAAGGATACTATCCCTCAAGGATTTCTGCTGGAAAGAAGCATGGGCTGGGAAGCCTAATGGTCTGAGTAGATAGCAGCAAAGTATTCATTTCTACTTATGGATGTGACACAGAATCCCTTCCTAGCTTTGGATACGTCTTGCACCGAGAGCACATTCACTTGCCTGAAAATGGGGTTATGATGTGATTATTCCAGTCTGTAATATTGTTTCACAAGAGAAAATATATTAAAATGCCTTACTGCGACAGCAAATTTCCGCCAGCTCTGAGATGTTCCTAACTTGTAATTTTGTACTATCGGGCCATGTTTTTTCTCATGGTTGTGTTGAAAGTCACTTTGTGTCCCTGGTTTCTGGGAGAATTTCTGCACTGTTAGCAATGAATTAAGTCTGAATATCAGAATATATAACTGAATATGTCCACAAAGCATGGATTTCCTTAATGTGAAAATATTCTGAATCCATGCAGAAATAGCTTCACCACTTCTGTGAGTGATACCGCCTGCAAAACACAACCAGCCTTTGTAATCACACCACCACAATTCAGAAAAATAAATGAAGGGTCTAAGACATGATATGAGATCTTTTTAGCAATGGAAATAAAATTATTTTTCTTTTCTTTTCTTTTCTTTTCTTTTCTTTTCTTTTCTTTTCTTTTCTTTTCTTTTCTTTTCTTTTCTTTTCTTTTCTTTTCTTTTCTTTTCTTTTCTTTTCTTTTCTTTTCTTTTCTTTTCTTTTCCTTTTTTTTTTTTTTTTTTTTTTTTTTTTTTTTTTTTTTTTTTTTTTTTTTTTTTTTTTTTTTTTTTTTTTTTTTTTTTTTTTTTTTTACTTTCTCTGTGTGTGCATTGTAGTTCTCATTCTTACTTCTCTCTTGGGTGGTGGAAAACCTACAGCTCTTTAGCTGTATAATATCACAGAAAATAGCCCAGATTTCTGCTGTGCCTCACTTGAAAATTCTCTTTTAGGTTGTTTTGTGTTGTTTGTTCTCAGAGAAGAGAGCTTTCCATTTGATATTAACATAGGCAGAAAAGTCCTGAACCAAATAAGATCTTAGAGCTCAAGGGGAACATCTGCAAATTTTTCTGGTGTCTAGATGGACCAATCACACACTGCAAAAACAGAGAAAAAGCCAGGGAACTGGAAATCATATCTTCAGGGATGTTTTTCTAAAATCAGGTTTCAATCCACTTTTTGAATTTTTTCTTTGTTTGGTTTTACTGTTTAAACAGCAGCAGCAACAACAACAAAGTTCCTTTTTCTTTTCTGTATAGGGAATTATGAAAGATACGGATTATATGGAACAGCCAGGGTTGGAGTAGAAGGGAAGGTCATCACTTTACAGGACTGAATCCTAAGTACCACCAGAATTCCTGACAACACATAAAATAAAGTCTGCAATAACTAAACTTCCTTTTTTGAATGTGTGCCTGGTGCTGGAAGGTACCATTGACAAGAAAGGCATCTAAGGACACTTAGCACCAGCCAGGTAATATTCAGTGTATTACAAGATCCAGCGCCTCAGCAGGCAGGAGCAGAGATGCAGGGGATTTTAGCATCCAAACAAAGAAAGGTGAAGGGTTCATCGCAGTCCTAGGTGGTATTTGAAAGCTGGTGTGGTTAAGGCATGCCCAGCTCTGCTGCCAGCAGCTTGCAAACCATTTTCTTTTGACTTTTCCTGTCTAAAGGACAAGAGTTGGGATTGGTGGGAGTGCAGAGCAAGCCTTAGGCTCACCCCTCATTCCTTTCATCATCAGACCATTTGGATTTTCTACATAGCTGGAAAACAAACTCTTCCACACTCCAGCTCATGTAAATTCCTCTGTAGTTCTCTTGATCCAGGTGAGTGAGGACAGATATCAGTTGATAATATTTTCCTGCATTTTTATTTCTGAGATTTAACATTTTTTGCAACAAAATCACAATGAATCAAGCCATTTTTGGCAATGATTGTAGTCAAAAACTGTGAAGCAAAGCCAGGAGCATTTATAAAAGTATCCATGATAGAATCATCCACATTTATTTATTTAAAAAATTTCAGCAGCCCACTTGTCAGGCTTTCTAAGACTGGTGACAAGATGACCGACAGGTGAGAAATAAGGAACTTTCAACCCAGAGATAATTTTCTCTTTATAGTTCATGAGAGTATATTTTTAACAAGACTTCCGTGAAAATAGAGAAAGCTGGATTACTCTTGATTCACATCCCTTCTCCCCCTCAAAAACCCATAAATGTATATATGCCTATATACATACAGAAGTAGTCTATATATCGATATACATGAAAGATATAAAGAAAGAAGATGAAAGATATAAAAAAAGAACATTATGAAAGAAATACTATGTGTTTGACTGATTAGTTTAATGACCATTAGACCCTTAATGTCTTGGAGTATTCAGATAGAGTTAATCCTAAATAACAATAAATCTGCTCTCCTTTTTTAGCACTTTAAAACAACTTTGTTCCTTTGAAAGTTACGGTATGTTTTTACTGGTCTGCCTTCAACAAGGTTTAGTGGCCATTTATGTGATGTGATTTACCCTCCATTAATTTGAACTTTTCTGGTAGGAAAAAAAACACCACAAAAAAAGAGACTGCAAAATTCTGGCATTATTCTATTTCTCTCTGTATTGAAACAAAGGAATCATTTCAATTCCAAACACTGAGCTGGTAGAAATAATTTTAGCTGCAGGAGGTAAAACTAAAGATAGTGTTAAATCTGCATGTACAAAACAGACGTCTGCACACACAAACCCACATCTGCATGTGCAGAACGAGTTGGTTCTTGCTCAGGTGAGGTTTTGCCAGTGTGAGCATGCAGAAACACTGGGCTAGTTGTTAAAATGCTGCACACACAGAATTCACAAATTCTATTTGATCTAATTTGTGAGTCTGAACACACAGCAGCAAACACTTAAATGATGACACGGGGTAAAGACACAAATTGCAATAATAAAATATCTACTTTTCCATCATTGTTAAATTCTCAAATGTCTAAGTTTTGGATCTACACATCTTTCTATATTAACAAAGCACTTGAATGAGAATTCATCTGTGCAGAATGACATTTCTATTTCCCCTTATCAGCAAGATGTTTAGCCATTCTTTTTTATACATTGGCAATACAATAAAATTGTATTGATGTACAGAATATTTGTCACAGCTTCTAGACTAAGTATGCTGTAAGGGTAGAACATAAAATGCTTCATTTATATTTTGCAGTTTTTGAGAAAACCCTCGTGTGCAACACGCACCCCATTGCAGATCCAAGTGTATCCACCCTACTGGAGAGAGTCTCTTGCAGATTCCAATTTTCCATTGGATGGAAAAGCACTGTGCTGGAGTTGAAACACTTCATTTTTAATAGCTAGAGAAATCATACAGTGGCTGGGTAATAAGTCCTATCACACAGGCACATCCCTGGAAAAATCTACTCTATTTTTACTAGGAGACCCTCTGCCATCAATTTGCCGTCTGACCTAATTTCCTTAATTTTCCCTGCAAGTAAAGTGAGAATGCTGTCCTTTTTGGGATCATTGTTCATTTATTTCGGGACTATGTACTGTGATGAATATTAATAAGCTGTGTCTTCAGCTTAGCAAAAGATTACTTCTTTAGTTTTTATCAGTGAAATATGGTCAGTCATCCAAAAATTTACTTCTCTGGCATCCTCTCCACTTACCATAATGAGGAAGTATATCTCAAGAAATATATGGTTAGAAATAATACTTTTATGTTTTCTATATTTTGTTATTTTTGCCTCAAATCACAGCTCAGTTCAGTATGATCTGACATGGCTGAAATACTGAAACCCCCACTCCTCCAAAGCAGTGTTTATTATAGAAACCACAAACTTAACCTAACCTAGAGCAGCTTTTCTAGCAGTGATATAATTACAGTAGTTATTGTTGCAATAAACCAGATGTTCCTGAGCTGGAATGAAAGCACTTCCCCCCCATATTACATTTGTTACGTTGCCTCTTTTCAAGTTTCACATCAGCTGTTTAGAAAGCGCTCTTTCCGTTGAGTGTCACTTACAGATCCTTGCTGGGTGAGTCTTTTAGGGCAAAAGAAAGAAATGCTGGCCAGGCTCTGAATTTTCACTGCTCTCCTTAAAGCCTCCAACATGACAGTTTTCAGTGTCACTCATTCTTGCCTTGGTTTAAAGATTTTTTTTTTTCTCCTTTAAGACATTTGGCTGAAAAAAAAAATAAAACCAACACTTTGGAAAACCTACTTATTATTGAATGAGTACATTGTTCTGTGTGAAAGGGAGTGTTCCACTCCTACAAAATTCATGGAGTTTGACACAGACGTCAGGGGAGCCACCATTTTAGCCACTATTTTGAGCAATTTAGTTATTAGGCAACATCTTTTGAACTGCTTTGTCAGCTGTGGTCGCAACTCCGGACCATGAACAACCATTCAACCTGAACCACGAATATCCAGCATTACTCCAACATTACACATCTTGTATTTTTAACAATGTGTTAGTCAACACATTTCTAATATTTCCCAGCCCAATCAAGTCCTAACTGCAAAAATGTGTTGCCAATAAAGAATTGGACTGTGTTTAAACTGCTGGGATCTCAGACATGAAAGCTGTTGCATATATTTCATGTGTGCAAGAAACCTGTCTAGGAACAACAACCACGAGGAGTCAAGAAGTCAGGAGATTGCTTTATTGCACTTACAGAGCCACATAATAATACAGTAAAGAAACACAAACTAGGCTTGGGGTTTTGTTTACTCGTAGGTAAGTTCTCATGAAAATACAGGAATGGTAAGAATTAATTATCTTATCAACTATCTGAACAAGTTACGGCAATCCTGGAAGAAGCCTTTGTAATGCTCAGGTACACGTGCTGCTCTTTTTTCTGCTCACTCGTGGTAAACTATTAGTCAACCCATCCCCGTGGCAACTGCAATGTGACGAGGGAGGAATTCACCCCGTGGTCTGCTAAATTTACACTTTGTAAAAATGTAAATGTTTCTTATAGGAAGAATTTACATGGCTCTGAAACGCGGTCCAACTTTTCACTGATGTGGTAGGGGATGCAGACATTGTTGGCCTGGTTTTACAAAAATCTTTGAAAATGGGCCATAAAATAGCTGAGGAAACCCAAGAGGCACCCACACGTTTGGAAGCAGATTATAAGAGAGCTCTGCTGCTCAGCCACAATCAGCTCCCTGCTTTCAAAAGACACGGTATCGATTTCACATTTTTTGCTCTCCTAAAGGGAACGTGTCAGAGCTGAAATAAATAAATAAGCAGGGCCCATGTCCAGGGAACCTTGACGTCTTTGCCATCACCGAGGCTGGGAGGCCCCTGCGCTTTCTCCCCTGGCTGTGACATGCCTGGCAAATATTTCCACCACCCACACTTGATTCATTCTTAACTCTCCTCACCCACTCATCATTACAGCTGTGCAAAGCATCCATTACAAACCCTGGAGCCATCCAAAACCTGCCTTTGTAACTTCGCTCTTTGCTTCACACCCAGCGGGCATTGGTTGGACTTTTGCGTGGATGAACTTTTTGAGACAATCGTCCCCCCGTTCCACGCAAATCTGGGCCCAGGTTAAGGTGTATGGTTTATGGGTTGCATAGCTTGAAAATCACTGAGAGAGTTTCACATCACTTCTCTGCGTAGATCTCTGTCAATATTCACAGAAATTGAAAAAGATGTGTGCATAGTACACTGCAAAAGGGAATAATAGTAACAGTGGTCATATCCCAAATGAGCTCTGTGCGTTGCAAACAATTCCTGGTCTGAAGGACCTGGGCAGGGGGGAAAGGAACAAAAAAAGTTCTTTTTAACTCTTTAACACTTTATTGCTTCAAAGTGTAAGTCACTCATAAATTTTTTATGACATTCCTTTATTTAGCACATATGCATGCCACTAGTGGTTCAATTAGACAGGAACTCTGCAAGGAGTTGCTGTAACGATGGTCTCGGGCAGGAAGTAGAGGGAAACCCAGACTCCAGAATTCAGATGGAAAATTAGATTTTTCTGTAGTCAAAATGAGAGATTTATTTGGTTGGTGGCAAGAGTCTGTGTCTGCAAAGTTTGGATTTGGGTGCTCAACAGGATTTTGGGCAGGCCTGTTAGCAAAATTAAGCAGTTAAAAGGAATCTAGATTGTGCCAACCCTACTGAGTGACATCTCGCTCTGTCACCTTTCAGAACTGTGGGGCAATCTGATTTAAAGCCACTGGCAGAAATTACAGATAAGCAAGTTTTTTTAAATAAAAAACAGTTTGGAGGCCAGGATTCAACTTAGGAGGCTCTGTGGCTTCTTAGACAGGATCGAAGAAACTAATTTCACATCTTAATTTTTAAAGGAAGTCCAGACCACTCAAGGCAGGAGTACCAAACACGTCACTTACCATCTTGTAACAAAAGAGCTTCCTTGGTTTCTGTTTGCACCATGACATCTTTTTGTCTGCAAAAGAATCCTTCTCTATCATGAGTGAGCCAATGCAGAAGACTGTAACCACCTTACCAGATCCCAGCTGTGGAACACTCCTTCCTGCTGATACTGAAACATTCATTTCAGTGAGAGCCAGAGGGACAGCTTTCAGTGTGTGGCGAGCGTTGCTTTGTCCTGTGGTGACTTCAGCTATTTTCTGAAATCCTGTGATGTGCCCATTTATCAAAATGCCTTCAAGGCAAGCAGAGAAAAGGTTTGGAAATTTGTATAAATCACCAAAAAAAATGGCTTGAGGCGGAGTTACATTGTGCTTAAGGTAATATTAAGAAAAGCAGGCGTGGGGTTCAGCTGAGCAGAAGGAGATCCACAGTGCGAGCCAGTGTCTGAACTGGTCACCACGGTGTGAGGCACTGTTGGCTCTCAGTTCTCCCAGATGTCTGACAGAGGTGAGGTGAATCCCAGGCTACAGGTTTCTGTTTCTTCTCATCATCTCCACAGGGAATGGGAGTGACCAAGCTCGGGGTGTATCTCGCTCCACCTTAGGCGAGGAGAGCTCCGTTCCCGGTGTCTGGTGAGTGCCACACACAAGGTGGAATTTGGTGGGTGAGGAAGGGAGAGAGGACAAACATTCAGTGCTGTGGAGGTCAGTGCTTCATCCTGCTCTGCAGAAAGCAGAATTCCTGCCTCGGTCAAGAATTATCAAGTAAGAATACCATGGAAATTCGGCATGGAAACGTTAACAAATGACAGAATCAGCAGCAGTTCTCTGTGAAGAAACGAGCCACAAAAACAACACGTGAGCAGCCCTGGATTGCAACACCAGAACCCCAAAGTGCATTTTTAACAGCCCTTAGTCATCACCTTCACCATGTCCATTTGTCCTGGCTTAGAGAAGTGCTGAGCACCCTCATCCCACATCAGCATCAACACCCTGAGGACTGATACCCAGGGGCAGATAAAATACGGCATGTTAATGTTTCATATCACACACGTGTGGATGGCTGTGGATCAGGGGAAACAATTGCTTTCAAATAAATGATATGAGAGCAGAAAAGTGATAACATAATGCTTGATTTGAGAGCAAAAACCCTTTGGATTCACTCCAGTGAAAGAGTGGTGCCACTAACAGCACTGTTCTGAGGAGTCAGTTGGCATTTCCAGTGATAATCTTGATTCTTGGGGTTGGTATCTGTCATTTCAACTCAGGCTGAGTTGTAACGTAGCATGAAAAAGAAAAACAAATTGCTGAAATGATAGGATTTCTCCCTCACCTCTCTCTGCATCACAACAAAATAAGATTTACTTTTTATGAGCTATTTGCCAAATCTCACATCATAAACACCTTCCTTTTAAATGGATGGATAAAGAAAAGGAAGACAAATGAGATAAGCTCAATATTTAAGAGATTTGCTCAACATAGACAGTCCTTCCTTTCCACAAGTTGTGATTTTTTTCTTGTTAAAAAATGAGAAATGTGTTATAAATCGCATTTAATAACATGAGGAAAACAATGCAGGCAATTAGTAGTGAATGCTCCAGTAAGCCTATCTGTTGCAAGATGAGGTGTCATAAAAAATGATAGAACTAAGATTTACTGCCACTGAAGTCAGCAACAGCATTTCCATTGCCTCCAGCTGGAGGAGGACTTGGTTCCTAGGAAGTTCACTTCAAAGATGATTATATCAGCAAGTCTAGGAGCGAGGGCTCCGTGGCCCTCAAGGTGAATGCTAGAGGGAATAAAGGGCTGTAAATCCGTGTTTCTGCGATGATAAGGATGCTGGCCCCAGCTGAAATACACAGAAATAAAGTACAGTTATATGACTTTGAAAATCTGACCAAAAATCTCTGAGTAACCACATCTGCAGTGCTACCACAGGTAAATCTTCCAGAGCTCTTTTTACAGCTGTGACTTAAATAAGCAGTCTGGGGCCTGTCTCAGTGTTTGTTATCAGATTGTTCAAATATTTCACTTACATTTATTAACTAAAGAAGGTCTCAGATCTTTTGTTCCAGCTGTGTACAGAATTTACCACATTCACTGTTCATAGTCTACATAGTAGAGGCTGAATTGTCTGGGAATTTTCAAATAATCTTGTTCAGACCGTGTCTTTCAATTAATATAAAAATGGACCTGTAAGGGCTTTCTTAAACTGCCTCATTTTTGGCCTAAAAAATGACCAGACTTTCACAATTCTGTAATGGTTGGAGGTGGTTGGTGACAAGGTATTCTGCTTTCCAGGAACATAGGCAGGCAAATCTCTTGATTCCACTTTCTCGTGTGCTTATTCCATTTTTTGTTACTTGAGACGATCACAATTGTGTACAGCTTTGAACAGGCCTGAATACGCAGTTGCCCACTTTTGAACCACTGCTAAATCGCATTTCCTCTCTCAGAGAAGGGAACAAAGTTTCCTTGGTCCTGTTCCCCAGGAAAACACGGGGACTGAAATCCCTCTCTCCAGGCTGCTCCTGGCACAGCTCCTGCAGGCTGCCCACCTTCCCCCCGGCCTGTTCTGAGCCCCGTCTCTGCTGCTCAGCCTGCTCTGTCTTTTTTCCACATGCATCCCTGCCCAAAATAAACTCCGCAAGGCTCCCCACCCAGATCTTTGGAATTCCTGGGCAACCTTACATATACCTTTGTTTTGGGCAGGAACATGTGCTGAACTGTCTCCTCCAGCGCCGAAGAGAAGGGCGGTGGTTAAACCTACCATTTTCAACAGGGCTTAACCCAGCCTGTAACAAAACCCTCGGTGGTAAAGGTGCAATTTCACAACCCCCTCTGTGTGTGTGTGTGGTGTGTGGGAAGGAATTTGCAGAGAAATTGCCATCTTTCCCCAAATTTCCTGCTGGAGAGGAGCAACAATCAGGACCAGGATGCCGGCAGCTCGCTTCATTTCAGAGTTGTGTGTAGGAAAAATGTTTAATTCTTAGCATTTGTTTGCCCTTATGGTTGGTACTTCAGACATTGGGAGACTCAACAGATGTACAGGCAGTTCCAGCTTTTTAGTTCTGAGCTGACAGGACCTGAGCACCAGTTTGGGAGCCAGGGAGGCCACACTCGGTGTGAAGTTGGGTCAGCCCACAGTTCTGGGCTGGACCATGCCCAAATCACAAGCCAAAGCTCTGCCTTCATGAGACTGTGGAATTCAGGGTGGTTGAATCAACCTTGTGGGGGGTCTCTTGACCAATGCTTTCCCCAAGAACTTCAGTAATGCAGAAAGCACCATCACATCTGTCAATCCCCAATAATGCTGCTGTGAATGGCCTTCATAAGACAGGGGTTTGTACCCTGGGAAGACTCATCCATAGGATGTTCTGTTTTCCCTGGGTGGCAGGAGGAGTTCCCTAAAGCAGTGTGGTAGCCATTTGGCAATGGAATGGGCAGGAGGTGTTCCATAACTTGGCATCTTCTCAAAGACAAGCGTTTGTGTTAAGGTGGGTTATCACACATAACCAGTCTTAATCCCTTTTAAATGAAGGCTCTGTCTAAGGCACATCAAGGTCAGGACTGTAAATCCTGGAACAAATCACCAGGTATAATGAAAAGGAACAATGCCAATTATATTCTCCAGCCATTTTTTGTACTTGAAACGTGGTCTCTGTACTCCTTGGAGTTCTCTCAGGGAAGTACAGATGGTATCTTTGTGAGGTAATAGTAACCTGCTTATTACAGTTCCTTTGTTTTTACCACTAGCTTGAAATTCATGCCATTATTAAACTTTGTATACGGCATAACAAACCAGGTAATTCTTACACTTTTTCAGTGACATGTTCAACAGCGCTCTGGAAGTATTTCCAAAGAAATGTCCGACCTTTATTTACCCTTTGTAGATCATTTCACTTTGCTTTACTCATACTCTTTTTGTGGTCAGTTTCTAGCAGTCATTCCCAGTTCAGCAACGGGAATTCCACAGGAATGGAGAGTTTTCTATACACGTTGCAGAAAATTTTGGAAACCAGAATGTCTTTAATCTTTATCACATAACTTTGTAAAAGAAAATCAATTCTGAGAGATAAAGTACTTCCCTCTAGTAGAGAGAACAAAACAAAATGTGGTGCAGAAGTAGCACATGATTCGATTCCTTACAGGAAATTATATACAAACCTTCCTGTTAAGCAGGTGATGTCTTCATATGAAATTGAATACTTTAGTTATTTTTTAAAAATAACTAAGTTTAAAAAATATCTAGAAGTTTACTGACAAGAAAAAGAGATAAAAGTCTGTGGCTTTAGTACAGTTAACTGGGCTACGTGTATTCTCTCAGTACAGCCAATTATTGTTGTTAAGCCAGCAGTGCTTAACTAGAGAAATTCTGCCTAGTTAAAGTGTTGGCTGTGTGACAGAACATGCATAAAGCACAGCAAATAGTATTACTATGTGTAGAAATGTTTAATTCTCTCAGTTAGAGAGGTTTATCAAGTCCAGTATATAATCTTGGGCTGGAAAGAAAGATAAAGAAACTTTGCAGGTAAGGAATATTTTCCTGACAGGAACCCAAGTCGTATTAATAAATTGGGATAATATTCTTTTTATATTTTTCACTGAGGTGTAGGGGGAAAATAATAGAGAGTTGTTTTTCCCCTCATTATTTGGTGGTCCTTCCTTGAAACTTTCCAAACCAAAGCCATTTCTCACATCTGGTTGGAACACAGATCTTTAAGACATTCAAGTAATTCAAATCAGATGTAAAACTCTAAGCTACACTGTATGAAATTCAAGAACAATATAGTTACAGGGTTAGAAAAGTCTGCAATATGGCACCTCTTTTAATCAATACCAGCCTCAGTTTCGGTTTGACTGTAAATACAAGACTATAATTAAGAATGATCTACTGCATTAATTATTTCAATACCCAGTGTAGCAAGTTACTAGATTAGTGACACTTTGCATTTATAGTATCATTAACAATTTGTTTTCCCTGTGCTCTGGGTGAAGTCCACAGCAACATGGCCCAAATCAGATTATAGTTGCAATGGAAAATATTGAAGATCACTAACATCAATAAGCACTTCCTTATCTCTGCCATTTGGAACTGCCTGTATTGACGTTCGCCGCATTCCAGCAGTTCTGCCTGTACCCAAACCATAGTTAGTCGTTAATTTCCATTAACTAAGCCACCACTAAACATCATTTAAATTATTTCCAACAAATGCTCCATTAATGCCTGTTATCTGCATTTAATTCCCATTGATTCCCAAAAGCTACCGTGGAGCTTAATTGCCGCCCCAAGAAGAGCAGCTTCCCACAGGTGTCATCGGGACTGATTTCTCTCCGGCTGCCAAGCACTAGGGAGCAGTGCTACACGAGGCTGCCATGCAAATCAATGGCTAAAAACCCAAACAGCTGCAGCTGGACTTGACCAGAAAACAGTATTTACCTCACCAACAAGCGCCTGCTCCTCTAGGATACTGTTTCAGTTGGCCAGAAAATATTTTAAGGTTTTTCTTAGACTTAGCCTGTGAAAAAAAAAGTGACACAGTATTCTGGCTTGTTCCACTTGGGTAAAAAAATACCATCTGATAAACAGAAGATCTAGACCCAGAGGAAAATCAGTGCAATTGTTTAATCCTTTTCTGAGCCTTATTATAATATTGTCCATACAAATATTTCTGACCAAGAAAAAGAAAAAAATCCAACCTTTACCTGTAGGATTCTTTCTGGTATTTTTGGATAGCGTAGGTTCTCAGCAACACTTTAACTCCTCGGGATTACATCAGCTGTTTAACTTATCTTTTGGTATTTTACATACAAGTCAGTTGCACTTAAACTCTCAGAAACTGCCAGTTGAAGAAAACAAAACATCTGCCTAACAGTGATGAGCTTGACTAATGTTCCTTTTGAAGAGAAAAGCAAAAGAACTGGCTTGCTGAAAATTGAATGTTACTGCGTTTTCAAAATGACATTTTCAATTTTATATTGCAAAACGTTTCCCCCTATTTTCCATACTATTTCAAGTTGACATCTAAATTAAATATTTTGCTTTTATTCAAACAAATCACTTGACTGACCAACAATTACTGTATTCATAATCATGCTTTGTAATAGCTTTCTGAATTGTTTTATTGCTTTCATTAGGAGTGGAAATAAAATTCAACCATAGGACATTCCCTGAGAAGGAAAAATCTGGATCTCACGGGGCTTTGGTTAGAGCATTTTTTCATTAGCTTCACTTTCTTAAGATGTTCAGTGCATTATCCAAAAAGTTCCTCCAAGCTAGTCCTGTGCAAAAGTTGCCACATCCCACATTGTGCTATGGTCAAACCTCATGTCCATTAAGAAATGACAGCAGGATATGGCTTTTCCTAGAGTTTTATTACAGCCTGCTGTTCTGTAACAGCTCGGCATTCACATAGCAAATGTAACACATGTTCATTATCTGCGTTTGGGGCTCGGCAGGCATAAATTACCACTGGACCTAAGGCTCCCAACATGAAAAGACAGTTTTGTAGCCATTCCTCCCTCTGCACTGCCCAGTGCATTCCGCAGGCTCTGCCCTGCCTTGGATTGCTTCACTGCAGCCAAATCTCAAGGTGACAAAGTCTTGGGCAACAGTTCCCCACTTTACACCTGAAAGACGAGCGGCACCTCCGGGAACCAAACCCACATGCTGGGGGTGATGGGCTCCAGGCTGGGAGGGAGAGGGAAGCCCCCCAGCAGCCCTGAAATGCATCAAGGAGGGGATCCACGTCCCCTGCAGAGCACTGGTGTTGTCAAGGGCTGCTGTAAGGACCCGAACAAGGGAAACCATTTGCAGGGCCCGAAAAGAAGGAATTCTATTGGTTTGGGAGAAGTTATCTCCACAGTTGTGGAGACGAAATAGATGAAATCTGTTAACCATCTACACAGACGCAGGTATCAGTGGTGAGAGGCGTTATCTGCACTTCCTTTTGGTTGCTTCCCTCTCCTGCCAACCTTGCCTCTGTCTGGTCAGAGCTGAGCTTTTTAATGTTTCATGAAAATCCTTTGTAAGAACCAGAGAACACATAAAACAAGTAAAGACTAGATTTCTTTCTAGTCCTAGAGCTTTTTGTGTGCTTCAACCCATATTTCTTGATGGAAACCTCTACATATGCTTGAATCCCAACCTGCTTCCTTGTAGGGCTAAGACCTTATTGCTTTTGAAGGTCCCAAACATTATTATTATTGTTGCTATTGTTATAGTTTGGTGGTTTTTTTGGTTTTTCATTTGAATTATTATTTATTTGGATTGTTGGATGTCCCACATCTTTCGCAAACAACAGAGATGAGATTTCAGTCTTTTTCCCTCTGACAGTCCTTATACAGAAAGTGTGGGGAAGAGCATATTACAGAGACACAGAACAAAATGAAAACAAAATATGATTAATATTAAGCTCTGCATTCATGATGATATAACACACATAGCATTTCCTACTACTGCTTGCACCCCCCGAGCCCATTTTCCCGGATAATTTAACTTTGAAACCACAGACTGTGATCAAAATTTTGCTGCACAGCACCAGATAAGGTCATACTTGCTTTTCTCCAAACTCTCTTTTCAGATTTTCTCAGATCCTCTGGAGATTCAGAGGAAATTTTTTCCCCACGAAGCAACCTCCAGAGATTTTAACCTCAAAAAATTTACCCCCGGTTATGAAATCTGCAGTTTTCTGGGCTCTGCAACCTGGAAGCCAAGACAGAGGGTTGGTTCGGGCAGTTGCTTGCTCTCGACACAGCTTCTGATGTTTTCCTTTCACACTCAAATTACCCTGGAAGCCCTGCCCAGGGGGCAGGTGCTTTCGGGAGATAAGGAGCAGTGTGAAAAGCTTGGGAACTTATCCCACTGTACAATAAACTTGACATCTAATCTGCTGCTTGGGTTTGTAACACACCCAGTAGAGTTAAACTAATCGGCCACCACAGTCCCTGCAGCCCTCCCAACACTTTTCCCTGGTTATTCTGCAGCAGCTCCAGCTGGAGCTAAAGATGCTCCATCTACACATTTTTCAGCCTTGCACATACAGGCATTCGCTCAGCCCTGGGCAGTAAACTCAGATGACATTGGCATGGAGGATTCCCTTCCCAGCTGGATTTCTCCACCATGGGAGGACTTGGACGTGCACATGATCTACTCATTGAATTTTATCAAGCCTTTGGGCATGTGCAGGACTTCAAATGCAGAGACTTCGAACAAGGTTTTCGGGCTTTAGTTTTAGTTTACAGGAATAGTACCTGAATTTGACTTCTGTACCAATTTAAATTCCTAAATCTGTTTTCTGACCTAGCCCTTAGTGACTGAGTGGCAGAGATTAAAATAACCACCCTTGATAATTCTCTAAATTCCTAAATTAAAAGCACTCCTCTGAGATACAGAAATGGCTTGCCTGTTTCACACAGACCAGAAAATCAGGACCAAAGTCCAAGTAAAAATGACATATCAAAACACCAGCTGAAACAGAAGGTTCCAGCTGTTTCAAATGCCACTAAACCACAATGATTACTGCTAACATAAATAAAACAAAATCTTAATCCAGTTTTATCAAGGGGTTACTAACCATATTTCTCTGTTCTTTCAGTAGTTTTATGAGAGTGTGTTTTCATAAGCAAGGAGAAGGATGGCATACTGGGAACCACTTTCTCTTGTACTGTTAGAAAATCTCAAACAGCTCCAAATGCATCTAACAGACAACTGGACGTGGTCAATTCACATGGAGTAGAAAAAAAGCTGTCAAACCAAGGTCTAAATTATGTCCTTGCTAAGTAGCTTGACTTGTGGTGGGGATTTTATTGGACAATGTCACTTCCTTGTGACCACCACAAATGATAACAGTTGCAAGAGCTTTACAGTTGCTAAACCAAAGGAATGGCTGGAATTTTGGAAAAATCTTTACAGTGTCAGCCCAGGCTGACATTTTGTACTTTAAAAGCTATCTTTAAGCAACTAAATAGGTGAGAGAGCACTCCAGAAGCTGGCACGACAAAGGAAAAAAAATATCAAAGCCTGCAAATGCCAAGCTGCTGCACTTTTGCTACACGCCATGGTTATGGTGAAGGGTTTGGGTTGTTTCATTTGCAGACTTGTGGCTCCCTTCATTCCAGTAAAAAAAAATGCCAATAGCATTTCTAAATTAAACCCAGCATCTCGTCCCTTCTATTTAGGGCAGCTTTTTCTCTGGCCCACCACATCTCCAAGCACAATGACAGTTCTCTCATACCATCTGTATAAACTTCCCTCCACTGCTTTCAAAAATGCCTTTTTTCCACTGCTGAGGTCCTCCACTCAAGGAGAAAATGTCCAAGATGGGTTCAGTGAGTGATGATAATTGTTTTGATTCTTTTGCTAGATGAGCTAAAGTGATCACAAAAAGTTCCCCTTTCATTTTTTTCTTTTTCTCAATTCCCACCATTATGATACTCTCCAAAACAGTCTCTGAAAACCCTAATCCTGGTTCTTTAGGTTGTGGATGGAGGAAGAAGAGCACTGAAGTTGGATGCTGTTTGAAGTGTCATTGCAATCCCTCATCATTCCAGAGGACTAATGGCTAAAGGAAGATATTTTTAAGGACACCAAGGAGAACATCTGCAGCAGGACATGGCAAAGGGAAACCTGAACTTTCTGGAAGTTAATTCACTTTCATTGAAGCAGAGGAGCCACAGGGCAGGACTGTTCTCCTCCAGGAACGGGCTGCGTCAATAAAAATGTCCCTCTTTTGAGGATCCAGAGTTGGATCTCTCCATGGCAGTTAATGGATGGTGTTTTGAATCCCAGTGATTTTCACCAGGACTTGTGCTTTTACACCTTTCAGGAGATTTTGATCTCTTGCCTCTAGTTGTTTATCCTGGCATTTCTCTGCAAAGTTTGCACCACTCCAGTAGTTACCAGGAGCTGCTGGAACTGGCATGGGGATAACTTAACAGGGTGCAAAGGGTTGAAAATGCAAGAATTACTTTTTTTGCTGGACTTGTAGAGGGATTTAGGATGACAGATTTCTACTGGAGAGGTGAGGATGACAGTGCATGAACATCTGGGTGAACAGCTGGGACACACTGTCTCTCTTTCCCCTCCGTAAAATACAATCCCTTGTCCTTAGTTAATAATTTTAATTACCTGTTTTCCCATTACAATCAGCCTACATGTTTATGTTTGAATGACAAGGTAATTTAGAGGGGAAAAAAAGATTTCTAAATAATTGTTCTGCAAACAATATGGTTCTTTCATATGAACACAACGGAGTTGTGTTCACAAACTCCCTGTTACCAATATAAATAATTACAAAACCATAAAGAAAAATAAATGCACACAATAACCAAAAGTCTAAACCCACCACTACTAAACAGCACTTCATAACTGTGGCTCTGAATTATTAGTGCCTCACCAGCACAGCCACAATATCTGCCTTCATAAAATCCTCCACTTCACAAATTAAATGGATTGGATAATTAAGAAAGCCTATGTTTAGTCCACAAAGTGAAACCACCATCACTGCAACATGACAATGAACCCACGTTTTCAAAAACGGTAACATTTTCATTCCCTGGAGTGGGAATGCATGATCCACACCTCTTTGCTCCCTGTCTATCCCACTGGGTGCTGTGTGTGTGCATGAACACACCCTGCCACTCTGCAGTGCTGTGGGTGCCTGGGGATTGCCAAGAGCTGCCCTTTCCCTGCTGCTCCCATGGCTGGAGCTGGAGGCAGACCCCTGCCTCTGTGTTTTCCTACCATATGCCAGGAGATATCTGTCATTACTCCCAAAATATGTTGGCTGTGGAGCGCTGCCCGATTACCTTAGCCCTATAAATAGGACAAAAACACACCTACGGGGATGATGTAAGAGAATGTCTCTGTTTCCCTCTGAGCAGCATCTCCAGACCAGCTGCTGACGCTTTGCAGGTTGCGTTTCACTTGTAACACTTCAGCCTTTGCCAACAGGATTTTTTTCACCCTCTCTGCAGATGGCCAGGTGTTATTATCACTCCACCCACGTGCCTGAGTCTGCTCACGGTCCCGCTCCTGGCAAAATTCAATCTTTGCTCATTTCTTGACCCGTGCTCATCTTTGCATTGCTTTTTAATTAATCCACGCTTAGCTGAAGCTCCTGCCATCAATCAATGATTTTCTTTCAATTCTTGTTAAAGATTTTTCATTTCCCTAAATTTGCAGCACGTTGCTCTGGAGCTGTTAACAGCATACTTTTCTCTCATTATCAAATCAGCGAGGAACGGGGTCAATGAAGCAAAAAAACACTAACCCAGCACTGAAGACCTTCAGGCTTAAAGACATTTCTATCTGTCTCAGGCACGCTGGAAATGAAAACACGGTCTCTTGCCACCTTGGAAGCTACAGGCTAGATCCTCCCTGGGTGGAAAGCACCAGGTTTTGGGACACACGCATCATTTCCTGATTCACACCTGAGTTTTTGGTAATTACTCTGTCTACCCTCTAGCTGGGGGAAGAGCTGTCTGTGAAACTGCCCCTCAGACAGGAATTACTGGAGTTTTCTACATGCAAATTTTCCTAACTTTTTATTTTGGCCAAGCAGAATCTGGAGTTCTGTGCGGAGTTCTTCAGGGGATGCTCGCATTGAGGATGTCTCTTTATGCCACTGCTCAGCATCTTATCTCTTAGCACTTCTACTTAATAAAGTTCTAATCATCAGGAGGTTCAGTTTTCATCCTGGGGTTCAGTTTCCAAGCCACTGGCACATGGAAAGATCCTTGAAAATCCCCATGCTTCCCAATAGTGTTTGCTTTAAAAAGATGAGATGAACAAATCACACAAAAGAGAGTGGTGAACATACCTACCTGTTTTCTTAAAGGGCATGAGAGGCAAATCACTATTTAGTTCAGTGAAGGAAGAAGGAAATTAGAAAGCATTTGAAGGTAGTTTATCAGGGTGACCATGTGCTCAGCAAGGTCTGTGAGCTGCACACACCAGACCTCAGCCCAGTTACAGCACCCTCTGTGGCTCAAGCCCATGCTCACCAGGCATGTGAATCAAATTAAACTTTTAACTACTTTTCTCCAGTTACCCTTCTGTGAATTTGGGCCTAAGTTTTCAGAAAATTGCACGCACCGTTCCTACGATTATGCATGTAATCAATTAGTTATTTGTGTGCATAACTACTGTGACCAGGTATGCAAATCTCCGAGCAGCTCTTGCCATTTTCTGATAATTTAGCCCTTTGTCGTTTATCCACCCACTTTTGTTCGGAGCACCAAGTTCATGGAAATTTAACTCATTTGAAACATATGTGTAGATCCATACGAACTGCCCAAAAGCATCACAAAGAGAAAGGATAACCTTGTTGTTAAGGCAGGAGAGCGCGAAATCTGGTTTCCATTCTGAGTTCTGCCACACATTTCCTGTGTAACCTTGGGCAAGTCATGAACTGTAACCCAGCTCAGTGGAGCTGACCTACATGGAAAAGCAGACAGAGCCATCCTTACTCAGAGAGGTTATTGAGGCGTTTTGTGTGTTAGTACACAGGAAAAATATCAAAATAAGTAAGTGGAAGGTGCTAAAGAATTGTAAGATATCAGCAGTGGTAGATCAGTAAGGAGAGATGATCTGTACTCAGTGAAAAAAAAACAGCAAGTGAAGGGGCAAATTAAGAACTGAGCAAAGAAAACAGCAAATTCAAGCAGGGAGATGAAAGAGAACCAAATGGCAACAGTGGGAATGAGCAGGCATGTGAGTAATTAACCTTTATACAGCAATTTTCACTGTCCTGCTTGGTCTTGTCCTTTCACAAAGGGCCACAGTGTCAGGAGATATTTGAGAAGAACTGAGCTGGTTAATATGGCACTGGCCACCTCACAGGCTGTCTCATTGGCGTGAATTATTCTTCATTAATCAGGGTAATCCTGACAGGGTTATTAATGCCAGGTATGGGCCAAAAGCTGAGAATGTTGTGTTATTGAAGCAACCACTGTAGCTGTGTTCAGTTAGAGGGAAACTTGCACTCTTTGTTTCCTCACACACCAGAACAGAACTGCAGAGTCAGTTCTGTGGCTGCCATTGCTTCCTCCTTTTTGGGCAAAACATAATTAGATTTTCACATTACTTCGCTAAATATTTGGGGTATGGCCCTGGAAATCATAACATATTCTGAGAGAATACATCTCCTGTAAAAAATTACCTAATTCTGTAGCTGACCTAGATATGACACTCACACTGACATCACTAGGAGTCTAGAGCAGACTGATTGCAGTATCTGCCCCAAATTTATGACTTAATACAGCAAAATGTTCAATATCCTCAGATCCAGCTGGGATAAAATGTTACAATTGGGCCTCCATGTGGCAATTTTCCACTTTGATTAACAAAAAAATCTTTCCTGGTGAGAAATGAAATCAAGCTTTTGGAATATATTACGGATTGTAACTCTTCACCTCTAAAAATAATTTAGTAGGTCTTCATTTCACACATGATATGCCTTGGAAGAATTTGGAAATAAGAGAAATGAACATTGAATGAACAAAGAAAATTCTGGTACATTAATTTTAAGGATTTCTGAGCTTCTGGCAAATGTCTGACAATATTCCTTGACACAAACCCCTTGAAGGAATTGTGATCCTACCAGTCCAGGGGCAGTGGAGCCTGCCACTTCATGCCATGCTGTTCCTTCACCCCAGCCTCCTGCATGAAAAAACCACGGTGATTCCCATTACCTGCTTGGAAGTGAGAAGGCTGCAAGGGATGGCTGTGAGTGCATCAGCCTCCTGAGTCCCCTGGAATCAATCTCTGTTTGATTTGGAGCATATCTTTTGGAAAAAGACATCATCTTGATTTTAAATGTTCCACTGAGGGAAAATAGGCTATAAACATCGGGAAATTACTTCAGTGGCTAATTAAATTTAATTAAAAACCTGTGATGACCAGAGAGGAGCTACACAGGGGTCCTTATCAGCTACAGAGAAGGAGCCCAGATTTGTTTTTCACAGGTCAATTGCACCTGCCTGACGTCGCTTATTTTTTTTAATACAAAAACACACTGTAAACCCCTGACCAGCAGAATGATTAGAAGAGTTACCATCCCCCTCCAGATCTTGTGAGGTGTCTAAACATAATCTGAAAAATGGAGATAACAGGCATTATCTGCTGTGGGAGCAGTTCCACCATGCTTCTGCTGGTCTTCATTCCTCTGTCTGAGCTAAAGTCACTGGAAAAAAACAGGCACTTCCACAGCATGATTCACTGGGTCTTAGTTATGCACCCACCTCATGTTTGGAGGCATGAATCACATGAGCAGTGTGTGTGGCAGTTCAAATTTGGGTTGCGCGGAGCAACCAGGAAAAGGCCGGATGGAACAACTCTACCTGATGGAAAATGCTCTGCACGGCCCAGGGTGGAGTGCCTGGGGACAGAGCCTGACACCAGTGCCTGCTCCTGAGGGATCTGCTTGGCTTTCACACCTGCTCTAGGTGCTGCCTTCAGAGCAAGGGTTCAGCTGTTGGTGTTCCTGCCCAGCCTGAAGCCCTGAGCAGCGCCCAGACCAGGCCGGCCTGGCCCCACCACACGTTCATGGCACTCGTTTCTCTTTCCTCAGACAAATTATCCCCTCCAGCACGGCAGAAATACCTGCTTCCCTCCCTGTCTGGGTTTTTGTAACCCCACAGGTTTTGTAAGCAGTCACCACTTAAGGATTTGATCTGAGGGGAATTCCTTCCAGCACAAATGGAGTTAACTCTGGGAATACCGTTCCTCAAACTGCAAGATCCTTAGAGGACAGCTCCATCTTTCATTTTCCCCCAATGTTGTGCTCACCTACAGGCCCTAGGGAGTTAATAACCACAATGCAGAGTTACACAAGTGGAAACTTAAAACAAGAGGTCAGATGGGAAACTCAGCTTTCATCCATGGCTGGGGTCATCACTGGAATGCAAAGAGATCATTTCATTTATGGAAGGCTCAGTAATTGTAGAAGGAATATCGTCTACCCCCTTCCCCACTCTCCAAAGAAATTACCTAATAGTTTCCAATTGAGATGCCTTTTAAAAGAATTTGGGTTTGATTCAGCCATCATCTCAGAATAAGGAAAAGTATTTTACTCTTCAATTGTAATTTTCATTAGTTGCCTAATGCCAATTGAAATTCACATCATTCCTCAACCCAACACATGCTTCTTAAATTTTTACTTCCTTTGAGAATAGAATAGAATAGAATAGAATAGAATAGAATAGAATAGAATAGAATAGAATAGAATAGAATAGAATAGAATAGAATAGAATAGAATAGAAGTGAAAGTAATAATCTGTAATAATAATCTGCTGTACCTCTAACCCAAGATCCAAAAAGTTCCTTAAGAAACTGGATTTAATTTCCAGGCAGGGAAGATAAGTCAGAAGGAGCTCTAGGGCTTTGTCTGGGATCACACAACAAGCCAGCAATTGACCTGGGAATAAAATCCAGGTGTACTGTTTAACTTCCATGTGCCATCCTCTAACCAACACTACCATCCCAATTCCTTCTCTCTACAGCTATATCTGATTTTAGCAATGTCGGGAAAGTGCAGTTTTTGTGCAAGATTCTGAAGAAGAGCAAGTTGTCTTACCTGAATCTGTCAGCTATTAAAATACTGCTTTATTTTGCTTTCATGGCTGAGAAAATGTCTATTCCACCTGTCAGTTCCTGCCACAGAAATGATAACTCTGACAAACCTCAATGCTCATGTCTGCTGTCGAAAGATCTGGTCGCTGAAAAGATGAATAATGTGGTTTAGAATGGGAAAAAACCATTCAGCTGTTATGACAAATATAATTGAGGTAGGCTTTCTTTCTGAGTCCTCTGATGAAGCTTTTTAAAGGTTATTTGTTAACTAAAGAGTGTCTTGTTGGTGTATACATTCAAAAGTAGTACTTAGGTCTGACCTAAGGAGGAAGGGGCTGTTTCAGGAGGGCAAGGCCCAGCTACAAAGAAGTAATAATGGAGATGCCTTTGAGGACAGGGATGCCTGCAGAAGACACAGAGATTCCTCCTTTTGTCTCCAGACAGATGACAAGGACCAGGATTCTTTCACACACAGAAAGAAACAATTGCTGGGTGCTTGAAGGAAATTCAGTTGAGCCCCACATACTGTAAACTATGAATCTTTTGTTCATGCAGAAGAAAAATATGATGGTTGCAAGTCCCACATTCATCAATATCGAGTTGTTGGGGCTTTTCTTCAAACAATTAGGCAAAAGCTAATTTCTCTCTTGTGGGGTTCCTCCCACAAAACGCCTTGGGAACTTGCTGCAAATCCCAACTGTCAAGTAGTTGCCCTTTTTGTTTGGTCTAAAACACGTCTATATCTTTCTCCTCCCCAATTAGATAATCTTTATTTTTCATTCACCTCAGGCCTAGCTGCATCACTTTGACCTCTCTGTGAGGCCTGGGTAAATCCTGGAGATGCTGGGCCACAATTCTTAAGAAGGAAACTTCAAGTTCTTTCCGCTTCAGTTGCCCTTCACATGTCTGAGGCAGTTAACGCCGCTGCCCCATAGTCTGCGTGGCAGGAGCTGTGTGCTGGCTGTGGCACCCATTGTCTGCATTTTTCCTCTCGTTAGTCTCCTTGACCTTTCATTGTCTTACTCCTGCAGTGTCAGGTCAGACTTAGTGTAGGTCTCCCTTCACTAAGGACCCCTTTCCTTTCGTGGATCACTAAGCAGGACAATTGCTCTATCCATCTTTTCAGGGTCTATTGTCGAGCCCCCCCTGAGCTGAGAAAGGTTTGATTCACTGGGAAACCATTTTGGTCAAAGGGAAACCTGACTATGTGTCCTTTTAGGAACTCTGTCTTAATCACTGACTTTTTTATCTGGGATATGAAGAGGATTCAGGAGATCAAAAGGTTTGGGAGTACATGGGTTTGACCACATTTTTCCTGGAAATAATGGGAAACCTCCACTGAAAAATGAGCTCCGTTACAATGGGCAAACAAGAAGGAAAGCCACATAGTGTTCCCAGAGCATTCTGAATCGTCAGACCTTCAATAGCTTCCATAGAGAAGGGAAAAAGTAAACAGAAAATGTAAATGGAATGTAATAATTAATGGACCTAAAGAAACAGACTCATTTGATTTGCGCATAATCGCTGCCTTTAAAAAAGAGATAAGTCAAAAGGGATCGACAGAGCAGATGGAGAAGGCTGAGGACTGGAGGTTCAGTCTGGCTGGTTGTGCAGTGGGTGTGTGTGGGGTTGCTAAGGATTAGCAGCTCGTCTCACCTCCACTAGTGGTTCCAACATCGGACAGCCCCACGAACTTCCCAGGAAAAGCCACAGAGATCCTGCTGGAACATCACAATGGAACTGTGCTGGGTTTCAAGGGCCTGGCTTTGGCACCAGGCATTCAGCCACAGTCCTGCTGATGCCTTGAACATTTCCTCCCACGTGGAAACCCTTTTATTAGCAATTATGAGGCCAAATTATATAAGAGAATCATGAAACCCCTACGCTTCCAGGGAAGTTCACCAGCAGCAACCATCCCCATCCAGGCGGTTCTAGAAACAGAGATGTAGGCGCCTCTTTATTTTCCAAATATCAAATCATTTATTTCAAGGACTTACTGGAAAACAGGAAGAATGAAAATGCCTGTTTTCCTGCAATGTAGCTGGAACCCTTTTACCTACTCGTGTGCCAAAATGTTTTTATAAATGACCATTTAGCTCTTCCTTCAACCAGCCATTACCTCTGCACAGAGTCAGCTCAAGCCTCCTCAACATGCAAAGCTGAAAGTTGCAGTGTAAGATAAAAGAGAGGAAATGGACTGGTCTTGGGAAGGCAGGCAAGCAAAGGGAGGAACTCGGACAGAAAACCTTGGAGAGCTGGACTCATATTCCTGCTATCAATAAGATGAAAGAAAAAATGTAAGCAGAAGCCAGTGACTCAACTTTTCCCTTTGACCCAGGCAAACTCAATAGGAAGCCAGGTTGTTTGCCTTTCTCTCGGGATCTACTTTTCACAGCAATTATCTGATCTTCTCCTTACATTTTTTTCCCCCAAACCTTTTAGCAAGAGTACTTTAGGATTTTGCTTTGGAAGGTACCCCAATTTGAGCTAAAGTTTCTGTTTAAACTGAAGTACATGCTGAGACCTTTACCTGACTGAGAGAAAAGAAGTCAATTGGATATAGTGAGCACTTCTGCACTGGCTTCTGGATGAGGAGATACTGCTGGCCCTAAACAAGGAGTAAAAAATAAATAAATAAATGTTTAAACAGATTAAACATTTATTCTCCAATTAAAAAATGAGAGGAAAAAAATCCTTTCAGAAAGACAGAGAAGTCAAAATAAAAGAAAAAACCTTTGTGTCACGAAGAATAAAAAGTGACAGTATATATCTGTGGTATTTCAGGGGTAATAAGTGTGGAATTCAATAAGATGTGAACTGTTCCTGTCTTCTACAGTGAAATTGCTGAATCTGGCATTTCTTGGATGAAACACAGACATAATCCTTGTGATATTTACATGAAGTAAGATGAGGAGAATTATTTTTTCCTCTACTGGCACATATTGCCAGGGAAGGAATGACAATATTTACAGTAACTAGTGCCACCTTAATTCACTGCTGCCATTTGATTTCCCAGTGTCAACCAATCACTTCAGGTCAGCAGTGTCACTTTCTGCCAACATTACCAAATGGAAGTGTCCAGGATATTAAATATGCTTGCATTTACATATGAGAGGAAGGGGAAAAGTGATACAAGCATTTCCTGTACTGTAGAAACACCAGAACATCGTTGAGCTGTGACTGGCTCGCTGACAAAGTTATGCTCCACAAATGTCTTTAGTCCTGATCCTTAGTGACACTAAATATCAATTTTCTATTAATGAGGTCACAAATATAAGAGAGAAAAGAGGTGATCGGTGCAGGAAAACACAAGTATTTCTGCTGATCTGGTGGAATCAGTGTAGCTGCAGCTTCACATTCCCAAATTCGAGAGAGCAATACTGTGGGATATACTCCAGCCATACCAGGGAAGCCTTTGGCAAAATGGAAGTGTGTGGTTAAGATGATTTGGAAAACTGTTGAGTTTTATGCACACTTTAAGCTTGATCACCCTTGCTTTGCTGAACAGGTCTAAGGATCTAATGACTGTCTTGTGTATTTACAGAAGTTTGGTCCAAGAACATCCTGGAGGAAATACGTTTAAGTGGGAAGGAGGAATTGTTTTCCATTTCCCTGGTGACGGCACCTCTTTGCCTGTGGAAACAGCGAGTTGTCCCAGGTATCCTCACAGCTCGGTCCTTCTTGATGAGCTAACTTGGGTAAAATTTGTTACAGCCCCCAGGAGAAATTAATTCCCCTAATTAGATGGCGAATGGAACTTTGCACAACTAAGTAATTTGGAAAGTTTCATACTGCCTTCTCTGCCAGCAGATTGGTGGAGGCAGGACCTCCAACAAAGTCATGGCAAAAGGAGGACGGTCACCTTTTCCATTTGCACGGCTGGATCAGGAAGAGGATGATTTACTCTCCCTAACCTGAACTCCTATTGAAATGAACAATCCTGTTCCTCACAAAGGACTGCTGCACATTTAACTGGAATGGCAATATGGTCACTTGCATAGCTGAAGACATAAGGTTTGTAATATGATTGAGCTAATTGCTTCCAGAGGGAAAGAAACAGAAAGAAGCTATAAAATGGTATCCAATATTTGAAAATCAGATTTCCCCCCTCCAACCCCCCAACTAATTATGTTTGCAGAGCTTTAAATGTCAGGTGGAACAAAAATTATTAACTATTTTTCTTGTCATCATGTGCATTTTTTTGTCTTTTGTTAAATCTTTTGTCCACTATTGGTTCATGCTTATAGCTCCAATAGTAAAATACACTACAGACAGGTGGGCAAAATGAGTGTGCATTCTGACTAATTAGTTTCAATTAGCAACTAACTACTGATGTTTCATTCAACCTTGCAATTTTCTAATCTTGAGGCACCGAGTAAGCGCAAAGTTGTATTAACTCCTCTTTTGTAATAGCAGGGCCAGTAGCTGGTTAAAGTCACAGGAAAGATTCCCATTAACTTCAGTGGTCTGTGAATCAAGCTCTTGATATATATATAGAAGGCCCCTAAAAACAGAGTTCTGTTTTTTAATGTATTGTCTCATTTGTTGAATAGCATGGCTTGCTGCCCAGTGTTATGGCAGTTCACAATGACTAATCTTCCCACCCATTCTCCTTCTCCTCCTTCCATTAATCAGTGATGGGTCAAATTCAAATGTTTTGGAAGTTCTGTCTGGTTTTGATGTGACGGTACATAAAAATATCTACAAAGTGGTTTTAGGGTGCTTGGTGTGGCTGCGTTTGTCCTAGGGAAACCTTCCCCTCCTCTCTGAGGGCAGCAGCACATTTTGTGGGAAGGTTGGCAGCTCTACAAGGTCTTCTTTGAGGCAGGCTCCACTCCCTCTGCCCCAGTGGTACATCCATCATTTTTGGTTTTCCTTTCCAAAATGCTTTTCACAAAAGTCACTTCCTTGTTTCACATTACTCCACGCTTTGTGAATTCAGACTGAGACGTTCTGTGAACCAGATCCGTAACTGGTGTAAATCAGCATCATCCTGCTGCTCTCAGTGGAGCTGCACAATTCTGTGCCCATGGAGCATCTTGCCCATGAACTTTCTGCTCAAAGGGGCAGTTTTGGTGCAGTGAAAAAGGGTTAATGTATTTTGGGGAGAGATGTTGGCAGGAACACTAAATTGCAAATCTCACCTAGACCGTAAGGTGTTGAACTTCACAGATTTTGGCATCTCTGTTCTGTCTAATGAGATGATTTTTCTCTCTGACAACCCTCATATTGTCCATCTGTGGGTACTAGAAATTGGTGCAGAGCAAAAAAGGGAAAAAAAAAAAAAAAAGGAAACAGGCTGATGAGAGCTCAATTAGTATTATAAAATAACCCCATATAAAAAGTTCTTTTGCACTCCTATTTCCTTAGATAACTCACCACCCCCAAGCACCTTTATAAAAAGTTCCTCAAGGTTTATTCAAGGGTGAATTTTGGTTAGGTTTACAGTATTTGTCACTTGTTGGCCCAAAGTGACAGAAGGGATTCAGTGTGCTGCTCTTACCGTGGTGACACTGCCTTTAATTTCGAGTAAGTCGATTATACATGTTTGACTGTCAAATCACTGCATGCAGCTTTTGTGGTCGGGGGCTTGTTTTATCAAAGAATTCTGCTGAACCTCTTCCAAACCAGAACTCCCATGTGTATAATTATATTGTATTTTCATTATATAAACTTTATTTTTAAGACTGAAAACATATGAAATGATTATGGGAATGTGCGTTCTACACGACACCGCCACGTACTTGTGGGAAGAGAGGTTTGTAACACAAACCAAATGTTGCCATTAATATGCAGGTACAAGATGCATCCTTGTGACTCAGGAAACTAAGGATGGGATAGAGAAAATACGGGCAATTGAACTGCAGATTGAAAGAAAGCCCTTATTTCACGTTAAATAGCACCTGATACTCTCTGGAAGTAGATCTTAAGGATTCATAGCCTGCAGCTGAACAGTACTCATATAGCAAATTCAGGTTCTTCCAAAATACCTTTCAAACTCATCCTTCAAAAAATTGTATTCCTTCATTAATGTAATTGATTTGTACAAACACTTCTCTGTTAGAGACCTATATTTTCCTGGGACAGCTACTTTGGTGTTTTGCCCAAAAACTGTACATTTGGAGTTATGTCTTTAGTTTAATTTCATTGTCTTATGTCACAACCCAATGAGGACCTAATTTCAGTTTGAACAGGTACCACAGAGACCAACATTTTAAGAGATCTCCAACAGAATATTGTTTAAGGCAGGATCCAAAATTATATCCAGCAACAAGGTCTGGCTGGGAGGGATGAACTGGGTAAATTCTGAGTAAGTTGCCATCACCTTCATGTCTGCAGTCCATATTCATTCATATGGGTTCATAGCTTTTATTTTATTTTATTAGCAAGGCTGTTAAGCTTTGTTCTTCTGTCATAGGAACTGAGTCACCACATTGATTAAACAATTTACCAACTACATACTAAGCATGTCCACATGGTTCAGCACTTGAATTTCCACTCTCCTGCACCCTTATCCCATTGCCCTAAATAATAAACTGTCCTCTATTTCAAATACTTTTGGATTTCTTTCTGTCTGCCTCAGTAACTTTTGCTTGACTAATAGTGGTTCTTCAAAAAACAATCCCCCAAAGAAATCAAGACTCTAAAGGGTATGTCATGAAAGCAAACCATTTCTTTTGTATATATATATATATATATATATCATATATTTATGGACATATATGCACACAGAGAGCAAGAGAGATGCACTGAGAGCAAACCAAAGCACACATCCATCCTCAGAGCAATCTGTGACTCACCTAAGACAAATGCTAACTCTTTCAAGGCAATCCTATACAATAGATCAATAAACAATGTCTTCAGTCTCTGGCTGGGAATTTAGACCCAGTCATTAACAAGCCAAAAAATAGGTCAAAGAATAATGGTGATAACTTGCCTTATCATCAGGCAGGGTGTGTGACAAGCCTGCTCACATGGCCTCTGATTTTTCTGTCAGGGTGACAGCCCAGAAGTCATTGATGTCACAGTGCTGCAAACCTGAGTGGAAAATCAGAGACAGGTTTTAAAAAAACACTTCTTATAATTAAGTAAAATTTATAAGGTAAGATATAACAAACATTTAAAAGGACAGCAAATGCAAAATAATACCTGAGTTGAATGAACACAGGGCTTCTTCACCACAGAAGTCACCTGAAGAGAGTTTTGCAGCTCAGTGTGGCAAATTCCTGCACAGTATTCTCCAAGTCCCCAGCCTGAGCCACTTTGAGCTCAACAGCTCTTGGGCAGAGAGAGTTAGGAAGCTGGTGAATCACTGCCAAGCAGTAATGTATGTTTTCATAATCTTCACTTTAAGGAATGTCCAGTCAACGTCCCAGCTATTGACCAGTTGATAAGGGTGCAGATGGAATGTGCAGATGGATGGTTTCCACATTTGGAAGCACACTGGGGTGAATCTGTTCCTGAAGTGTGTTTATGTTTGAAGGACTTCACATGCAGGCTATCTCCTCGGTGGCATGTTAAACTCTGCTCTCCAAAGACAAGAGTGCAAGAAGTAGTGTGGAGGGGGAGGAGAAGAATCCAAAAGGATGCAAAAGCTGCAAAATATGTTTCTTTTGGAACACTGAAACTGAATTTTCAAGATTTGAAGAGCCCTTCTCATTTAAAGGAAAAATAACAAACTCCAATAAACTTACCACAAATAATTACGTGTTGGGGGGGTCTGGAGATGTAAAACAAGACACCGTGTTTTCAGGTATCTCCACAATGAACATAATTTGACAGAACACCACGTGTTCAAACACTGAAATCTCTGAAAATGTTTGCAGATGATTTTTGCAGTTGTCAAAACTCTCCTAAGTTTACACCATCTCCTTCCCTCTTTCCATACCTCCATGTGGGTGCTGACATGTGCTGTCACTTATTTGTCTTTCGCAGTCTGAGCAATCATTTTTGGTGTAAGGGAAGGGTTTGCCAGCATTCTGTGGCATGGCATTTGGGCTTGGCTCCCATTGTGTGCATATTTCCACTGAAGGCAATCAGTTCACGTCAGGTACTCTGCAGACCCAGTACTGCAGTTTCTTGTAATTTCTAGAGAGGTTAGAGCTAGAAACTTAACCACTGGCTTGAAGACAACACAGAATTATCTCTGGGTTTATCCCACAGAAATGTCCCTCCCAAACTCATGTAAAGAGCTTCCCCACTCCCAAAATAACTCCCAAACCAACTTTTCCCCCTCCTCACACTTCTGTGTCCCTGCAGAGCCTTCCTGATCTTGGCAGGGACGTTTCAGAAATAGCCATCACAATGATGTTTCCACTCTGAAAGAGGAAACACTGGGTGGGAGGAGTTCTGAAAGGAACAGAGGAAGCGGAGCTGCTTTCACACCATCCCAGGCTGCGCTTTTGCCGCAAATGGGTGGGAACGCATTTGGGGACGTGGAGCCAGCGGAGCCCCGTGGCACCAGGCCGGGAGGGGATGTGCCTAGCCCGGAGCGTGTGTGGCTCCCTGCATCACTCAGCACAGCTGACGCTGACAGGCAGCTCCAAACTGTTGAACAAACTGAATGAATCAAGGTCAGGCCGGAGTCAGCCCCCAGCGTCCCTCCCTCCCTTCCTCCGCGACTCGCTGAGACATGAAAGGTGCTGGACGGCTCCTCAGCCGGGGCTGCTCCGTCACATGTTCTGTCAGCAATCCAAGGTTTTAGTTCTGAACCTTTCCCGGGAGCCAATCGCGATATGTTCTGGCTCTGGCCCGCCGGAGCGCTTGGCCGGGGCTATGGGAATGCGATGTCAAAGGCAGCCTGTCCATGCCCTGGGATTGCTTTCGTGCGTCTCCACCTGCTGGCTGGCATTCCGCTAATTGCAGCCGCCCGCCGGGGTGACAGCGGGCCTCGGGAAGGAGCGGGCTGACGTGGGAAATGGCACTCGCTGGCACAAGAACGCGAGCAGGCAAGCGCCACAGGAGAGATCATTTTCTTAACTTGATAACGAGACACATCCTGCGTCGCAGGTGACAGGTAGAAAGCCACTGAGATTTTGCACGCCGAGCTTTTGAAGTTCTGAAGCCTCCCTTGAGAAGATAAGCAGTAAGAAGGATTTTTTGGGGGGAAGGAATTCATACAGTGTGGAACTGTCAGCGTTTTATTTCCCTACCAAAACCAGATGCTGAGAATGTTAACGTGCTTTCATTGACACAGTGAAGGAGGGAAATTGTTTATTAATATCTGGAAGCATGAGCATTCTGGGGCCCACAACTTAGTTGCTGTGTGGTTAGGAAAGCAGTTACTTAGCAAATGCAGGCAGGCAGCTGTTTCAAATGGAAAGGAATAGAAATGATTAATGACTTCTATGCTTTAAAGAAATGAACCCACAGGATTTCTTTCTTCTGCTGCGCTGTCCCACTTGGCCACTTCTGTCATGTGCCCTGGGACTTTCTTTGGAAGTTTTCAATGGTCTGTCGCGAACTACTCTTTAGAAACTTACTGGACCAGATCTGGAGCCAGACAGATGCCAGCTGTGGATGTGACCCGTTTGTACATACATTTACAGACTCTGAGCACAGACTATCAACACTTGATATTCCATGAACTTTGTCCTGCAGCAGCAATAGTATGTCTCGCTTTCAGACACTGCAGTGATGAGCACAATATTGACTCCCATTTAGAGCAGGATCAGTGCCACCTTTTCCCTCTTGCAGTTGCATTTTATCCAGGATATATTGTACAATGGAGCAGGCAAGGGCGCTCTCAGGAACCCAGACAATACAAGGAATGAGCCTTTCCTTTGTTAGCCATATCAGCTACCAATATGGATTATTGGTATTTCACCATCTCTTGCACTTCCAGCTGTCTTTATCCTTTCCAAGCCACTCACTCTGTCTCACTCTGCTTCTTAGGTCTTCTCTGTATGGCATCAGAAGGCGGAAAAGGCTAAAAAGGGGATGAGGAAGAGAAAGAGGAATGTGGAGAAAAGAAAAAGGAAGGCTATACAAAACAGATAATATTTTCACTGAACTGTTCACAATGAATCATCCAGCCAATTTTATTGTATTACTTATCAGGGAGAGAAAGTTCTCCCCTCACTTGAGTACAGGGGATTATTTTGAATTTACTTCTTTTCAAAAGGATACATACTTTGGTCCACTAACAGTTCTGTGGCCATATTTTTGATTGATTATGTGTTCGGAAATGTGAATGTTTGCTCTTCCAAAGTATTATCCCCTTTCAGAAGGAATATGGCTAACCATTGAGAAAGGGCTAGATGCTACAGAAGGTGGTAAAGGGGCCCATTGCATATCTGTATGATTAAACACATCCAAGCACATTTATTACATACCTATACAGGCAACACTCCTGGCAGGTCAGTATATTCAGTTTTTGTTAGCACCAGAGGTATGGCTAAATCAGCTGGCTGTGTGACCTCAAACCCATCCAGTCGTTTAGAAGGTGTATGAGTTTAATGCATCCTGAATGTGCCAAATAACTTGGCTAAGCACAGGCAGACAGCTGAAGGGGGTTCTCAAAGATTACTCCAAGACCCAGCAGGACTGGAAGATGATATTTCCTTGTCTACGAGGATATCGCTCTCAAGTCATCCTTTCAACACAGGAAGCTACCTGCAACCTGGGGCAACAATGTGCACTCGGACACAATCAGCCTGCTGTCTGATGATATTTAAGAATTAGCCACATAAGGCTTTCTTACAAAGTTGTCAGAAAGGCTCAGCTGATTACTTTAACTAAGCCTGTTTAAATACCTCAATAAACTGATGCAAAACAAAAGCAGCTTTGGCACATTTGAACTGCAGGCTTCCTTTACATGATTTATTTTTGGTGTAGGAATAAAGACAAGCTAAAGTGAATGGTGTTTCTCTGGAGAGCTCCATCAGGTACCCAGGTGGGTTAGCACTGATGCCATTCAGAGCTCACAGCAGAAGGATGAGCTTTATACACATGAGTACCTCCAATCACACATGGAGGTATAAGTTCAGCTTGATATTTCAGTCCACTTTGCTGAAAGCAGAAGTTGCTCCAACAGCCTGAATCTTCTTTCACAGGCTATTTTTGAAACTGATATAACTCAGGCAGGAAGTGTGAGTGTGTGTATCTGTGCTTCTGAACACCACATGAGGGCCAGATCTGTTTTCTGAAGTTGATTCTTGTTCCTGGTTTTGTTTCATTCTTTTTTTGTTGTTGGTTTTGGTTTGGTTTTTTGGGGTTTTTGTTTTTGTTTTTGTTTTTTTGGTTTTGTTTTTTTTTTTTAACTTCAAAATACTTCCTGAAAACTTATCCCTGGTAATCCTAGAGGGTTTAATAACAAGGTCTTATTCCTAACTGGATCATCTAGCTGTTGTGCATATGGATAAATTTCTCTCTTGTTTTCCTGGCCCCTTTTATCTTTCAGTACTTAATCTATGCTCTCAGTTGACACTGTCTCAATTACCACAGTATTTTTACTGCCATATTAAAAATTCTTTTAAAATAGTGCTCAGTTGAAGGTCCCTCCATAGTACAGCATTTCTGCCACCCATGAAAAAGCATATTCAAAAACAGGCTGTGAATTTCATTATTGTTGTTATTATTACTTTATGCTTTTCCCCAAAGCATGTTGATGCTGAGCAGAGTGTCAGGCAGGTGAAAGAGTCACGTGCACCATTTGCAAACAGATCTTACATCAGTGGATGTCCTGAGGCCTCAGAGTTGCACCACCGGTAAGGAAACATCGATTTTGAACATTTTCACCAGGATTGCCCTAATTTGTGTTTCTGTTTCAGTGAGAAAACGATTGCCTGCAAATTCTCTGCCAGTCTCTAAGTATAAAAAGGTGGATGGTTTGCTCTTGGTATTAAAGGTGGGTGGCTGAGAGGTGACTGCCCACAGTGAAACCCCACAGGGGGCTTGAGTGGTCCCACCATTTCACAGGCTGGTGGCACCTTGTCCTGGCACAGGACTTTTTTTATCCCTTTTCTTTCTGTCCTGCCAGCTGAGGCTTGTGAGCACCAGGGGAGAAGCAAGCTTTAGTCTAGCAGCTCAAATACCGAAGTAACTTACTTCCCTGGCTGGAACAAGGAGGAACTGTGGAAGGAATTGCAGCTCTCTGAGTCATACTTCCTCCTTGGAGTTTCTCTTGGAGTGGTGCAGCCCTGCACCATGCCTTAGGCTGACACTAGAATCAAGCTTGTCCATCACAAAGTGATAGAAAGAGAAAAGGAAAGACACTGAGGCACCGGATTATCGTAACCTCCAATCTCCCAATTGCAGCTCTAAATATAGCCAAACGTAAAAATCTGTTTCTGGAAACAGTACAACTATTTAGCTCCCAACCCTTTAAACAACATAGACAAAAATCAAAATAAATAAATAAACAAACAAACGAATAAAAAGCCACCCCAAAAAGCCCCAACCAGTTCTCTCCCAACCAAGATCCTGTGTGTGGAGCCATGTTAAGCACATTCTGATCTCCAGCCAGCAAGTGAAAAATTCCCAAATGCCACACCTATCCAGGGTGTGACTAAAGACTATCAACTAGTTTATATTTGCACTTTGATATAGAGCACATGCTTAACATCCTATGGTGTATCCTTGGAAAAAAAATAGCAACAAGTTTCAACACAGAAATGGTGTTAGATTAGGAGGCCAGAATAAATAAGAGCCAATGAGTTGTAGAATGACTTGAGGTAGCGTGTAAGATCTCATCTTAAAAAATAACACGAGGGCAGTACATTGGAGATGAAACACATAATGAAAAAAACATTCCAAACTCCTCATTTGAGAACAGATTACAAATGAAATAGGCTCGGGCATGCCAAGTGTAAAATCTTTGATATGGAAATGCAGTAATGGTTAAATGAAATGGGCTGAAAATCTATTTATCAACAGTCTGTAATGCCTACTTGGATCGTCGCATGAGAAAAGCAAATAAGGAGTAGTAGGAGAATATACGGACACTGTTAAAAAGTTTACATACCTCCTGCTTTCAAACCTGGTGACACAGCCCTTCACCTGGACTGGAGATTTTGAGAAGTTACAAAGTTGACACGAAACCACACCTCAAAGGATTCAGGCAACATGCCCCGAGACCCAGATTTTCGGGAGTCACCCGCTATGTTCAGTGTATTTAAAAGGACCTGGTCTCTCGACAATGCAAAGGAGCCCTCTGGCATCAGGTCCCCCATGATCATCATTCCCAAAAGCCTCCACCCAGGCAGGGGGCTCCACAAGGTTCTTATTGATGGAAAGGCTGCTGTGAGAGAGCCCAGCAGCCCCTGCTCCGAGCGACACCACCCCACTTCAAGGGGCTCCGCGCGTCCCGCCCGACCCGGGATCCTCCTGTCACTGCTACCTCGGGATCCTTTCCTTTGTCTCCGTGCTGGCCCTCTGCTCCATTATTGCCAATGGGCATGTAAGTCATTACTGCGCCCGACATGTGAATCACAAATGTGAGTGCCATGGAAATTAAACTCCCTGACCTGCTCGCATTTTTCTCTTTGATGTCAGCCTGAATAGGCATTTTTGACTGGAACATAGTTTTAATTTTGAGAGCTGGCAAGACAACCAGAACCTTTTCTACAAGGGAGAATTCTTTGTTGTTCTTCCCGAATCGCTTTCCTAAAGAAAGAGTGTCTCAGTGAGTAGCACTACAGAAGGCCCAGATCACGTTTGCACCACTTTTAAACACAGGAAACAGAAAACAGCTCCTGTGTTCCTGTTCACACCAGCAAATGCACAGCCCCAAACTGCACCAGCCTGAGCAAGTTGCATAATTTCCATTCATATGACACAGAGCTGAAAATGGAAAATATCTCTCATTCATGGCTGAGGATTTCTCTTAGCAGTGGCACCCTGGATTTAGGGTTATCGTGACCACGTACAACCCGTGGGGCAGCTGCGTGCTCCAGGTCGGAGCAGCAAGCCACTGGGACAGGCAGAGGTGTTGGGACCTGTAGGAATCTGCAAGGGATCCAGGACCAACATTAGATTTCCCAAAATCACACGCTGTTTTGCCGAAAACACTGCAGTGGTGCCTGTTTGGAAACTGCAGTTTCCCACCTTGTTCTCGCTGACCTGTTTGAAATAATAAAACCAGAAGGTTTTCCAAGATGGATGACACTGGGGCCAAGGATCAAAACCTCTGGAGGCTTTTCCATGATTGTAAAGCTCATTCTTGCATCAGAGGACTATTTTTTCTTCAGTCTCAACCAGGAGGCATCAAAAAGAGAGATGTCCAGGCCATCTTTGTCTTCAGTTCACAGTACGGTTCTTACAGCTGCAGGAATTCAGGTAAATAAATATTCCAGAACTAGGAAATAAGCATGCATTCAAATTATATATCCACGCTACCCAAAGGAAAATTTTGTTTCAGATATGTGGCTATCTGGGAAGAAAAATATTGTTTGATGCACTGTTCTGTAATTTGTCAATTGGACCTTTCCTAGAACTTTCAGCCTGGCAAAGAGGCAGAAAATAATTTTATGGCCAGGAAGATGGCATGGACATTCATTTGTTGGAGTTCCAGATGGACTCAATTATTCACATGAAGTCATATTTTATAGCTAAAGTGCTGGAAACAGAAATCTTCATTACAGAATCACTACAAATGCCTCCATAGTTAAGATTACAAGAACTAAGACTACTTGTTTTGACCCAGTTCTTCAAACCTCCTCAAACCCAAATGATAATTGATTGACTGCAAAATGAATCTATCGAAGTCTGGAACACAGATCTGAGGTTAAAGACATAGGAATAGCACTTTTGAAACCTCAGATTTCCAGCTTTCTTCTCAGGTTTGTTCTCTGCAGAAAAATGGGGAAAGAAAGTTTGAGAACCATGCACTGCTTTTCTGGAGAAGGTGGTGAAATTCTAGATTAAATTAAAACCACCACCATTTCAGCATTGATTTTGAAAGAACCAAGGTTGAGAGACAGTAGAGGGAGAAAGGCCAAAGCAAATGTCTTGGATTTAGATCTGTAACACTTGAAGATGCCTCTATAAGGTTTACAAGACACATTTGCTCCCCTTGCAGTGAGATTTGTGAAGATTTCTCTACACAGCTGATTTCCAAACGTAGACAAGGAGGCAAAGCTGGACTACCAGGTTTAAGGAAGAATATCTAGGAGCTCTTGAACCAAGTGAAAGCAGTCAGCAGAGATGTGGGTTCTCATGGATTTGTGCATCTGAGACCTTGAAATTTTGCTGAAGAAACATAATTGATTAATAGGGAGCAGAGGTGTGTTTCACTCTGGTGGGGTGGATGGGACACAGGCTCATCAAAGACCTCAGAATCCAAAAGCTCCTGTTGAAAAGAGTAGTATTGTAATGTAAAGAAACAAGAGTCCAGAGCTGTCTTGTGCCTGAGCAGCCTCCTGGTTTTAAAAAAAAAAAAAAAAAAAAGGAGTTTGTGCTAGAGAAAGGGCAGGCAGACCTGTGAAGTGGATACTGATGTTCCTCATTTGCTTCTCATTCCTGCCAAATAATTCTTATACAGTATTGGGCAAGACAATTCAATTTCTCTGGGCCAGTTTGTCTGACATGGAGGCAATAAAGAAGGATTTCTGTCCCCAGTCCTTTGTTCCTTTTGTCTATATGAGCAGCAAGCTCTTCAGGATCAGGGCTGTATCTTATGGGATGTATTTTCAGTGCTTAGCATAGATGTCTCTCAGTCTCAGATGGGGCCTCTAGCACCATGGTACTACAAAATTAATTACCTGAGCTTGGGTGTTTATTTAGTTAATTGCAATAACTTCAACTGGGATATTGGATCTAATTTTAGCTCGGTGTCAATCAGTTCATATTCATTGATTGGCCTGTTCTCTCCAAGCCTATTGCTTGTGACAATATTGGTTCACAAGCAGGATGTCAATATGCACATGGACCTTGCTATTGTTTGGGGCTTTTTGGTTTTTTTCCCCTGTGAAATGAGCAGGTGAGGACGCCTTACTGCCTGAAAGTTAACTGACTTGGGACGTATTTCAAATATACCTGATGCTAATCAATTTGTGAAGACGTAGAAGCGTATAACACAACTAAACAACTTCAGGAAGAACACCTGAATGCTGGAAGGTATGTTGAATGTGTGCTGAATCACCTCCACAGAGGCATCCTCTTGTGCCTTACCTCACTGTCCCAACTGCCTGCCTTGCTGGCACAAAACCACACTTTATTATCCTGGAGAAAATCGGGTCAAAGCGCAAAGCAACCATTCAGCACCCAGTGAAACCAAGCAGAATTATTTCCTTGATGACAAGAAGTATAAGGATTTTGAAGACCCTTCCCGTGGCTGCTGAGCACTTTCTCTCGAGTCCTGAGCAGTGTCGTGATTTTGTGTCTTAAGATGTGTTTAGCACCTCGCAGTTTTCACCCCTGACATGCATCGAACTTTTCTGTCTAGTTCAGAAGGATGACTGAAATGTTTAATCAGAGAGTGCTTGATATTAGAACTGTTTTCCAGAATGCTGCCTCTTAAGCTGAAAGAATATAGAAGCTTGTCATCTTTGAGAGCAAATTATCACCATGATTAACAGTAGATTTATCACACTGTGGTTCCTCACACCATTCCAATTTGATGTTGCATCAAACACACTTCTTTTTTGGGGGAAAAAAAAAATCCAATGGATTTTCCTCTCCAACAGCGTTCAGCAACCTACAAGATTCACAGAGACATCAGAAGTCTTTAATGCAGGTTTTCAGAGTAAATGAAACCTTTTTTTCGGTGTGGTTGCCTTTGTAATAACAGTCTTCTTATTTGTTGGATACTTATGTAAGCTAAGATGAAAAGACATTTTATAGCCTTCTGGCAAGAGGACTTAAAATTAACAGCATACCTGTGGCTGCCCTAAGCCAGGGAGGGAGTCATTTTCAGGCCATGGGAAAACTGCAGGTTTGCATCCTTCCCTTCTTCTGCCTTACCGGTGTTCAGTATTTCCATGGACTGGTTTTCCATGAAAGCATCACCTTCACGCACAAAAGGAGAAATTAAGTAATTTGTTCTGATGAAAGAGCAGGAGACCGAAGTGGCAAGAGACAAGTGCCACCCATCAGCGTTCCGCCGAAGAATGTGGGGGGTTAACTCATCCTTTCGTGCTGTGTTTGAATGCCTGGCTGGGCTCTCACGTCGCACACCGTCAAGTGGCTCTCTGTTAACTCTCTGATTACCTCTGGCAGGGAAGCCGAGCAGATGCGGCACATCCAGAGGCAGGAATCCTCACCACCCCCGTGCCTTTATGGGCCATATCCTGTAGGCAGGCGGACTCTCCGGAATCCAAAGGATGTTTTACAAAACAATCGATGGCCTTTCGCACTGACTCCCTCTCAATGTGCGGAAAGGATAACCACAAAAAGATAATGATCTGGGGTTTGATCTCACCCACACCGGGCTGACTGTGGGGTAATCCCATTGACTCCAGCTGATTTGTTCCAAATGACTTTCACAGGCTTTGGGCTGGGCCTTTAAACAAATGTAAACTTGATCAGAACCAAGCCCAATCACATTCATGCCCATTCTTGCTTTGAATATTTGTTTTCCATAGCACGTTTTGACCTGGAACCCGAATGACCTCAGCACGAAGCTTTCTTATTTAACATTAAGTTGACAACTATTTTCAAACAAGTTAATTACTCTCATTATGAACGCGAGGCGCTTTTAATCCTCAAAGCAGTGGTGCTGGGAGATATAATTTCCCGCACATCCCCATTGATTACCAACAAATAGATCCGTCAGTGCTGCGGATCCCAAAGAAATGCAGGTCATGGATGTGTCTGAGCTCGCTGAGTCGAACAGATTGTAGCCAGCAAAACCAGCTGGATTTCTCCTGGAGAAATCCTTGGGATACTGGCCTGTCCCGAACTCTGGTGATGCTGCTATCGATACCTGTGCGGGCATTTGGGAGGCCCTCACCTCCGGGCAGATAAAGACAAGGTTCAGAAGAGTGGCTGAAGCTGACCTTCGGCTTCATCCCAGGGCTTCCAGCGCTCCTGGGGTCAGCAGAGCAAGGATTTTGCTCTTCCTGCCCAAGACTCTGGAGGTGAGGGATGCTGCAGTCAGCAGGGCACGGACAGCATGAGGAGGAGGCTGTGTCAGTCCCTCACCTGTGATCTTGCCTGGAAAAACAGCTCTACTCCCACAAAAGCCCCACGAGGTGTGCAAGGAGCCCAGGAGGACGAGCCCCTGGCATTCCCAGCTCGGGCAATGTTGCACCCCACCTCCCGGGCATCGGTGCTCAGGCTGCTGCCTCAGACAGGCCAACACTGCTGGCCCCGCAGCCTTTGGGCTGCTCCAACTCCTCCTCTCAGCAGCAGCCTCTGCCCACAGCACCCGGGATGGCAGCGCCATTAGATCAGAGAGTGACTCACTATTGAGCGAGCCCTGTCAAGCAAGATAAATACAATTTGGTTGTTAGCTAAGCTATTTTTGTTTGTGTTCCCAATGCATCCAAGGCGCTGATTACATTGCAGTCTACCATGCTGGCAGTAAGTATATGCTGCCACAATGCTCTTTGCTCTGTAAGGAGAACATTTGTGAATACAATGGCTGTATTTGTCTGTCAATATTACATCACTGCTGACGTACCCTGCGCCAGCTCTCCGGGTGGAAGAATGTTTTTGGGTTTCCAGGAGTTAAGTTATGGAAAGGCAATATTTAAGCTGAACAGCATTTAAGTAACTAGAATTCTCATCTAAGAAACACTTCTGCTATCTGTCAGCTTCATCTGCCAGCCCTTCCTTCCTGCATCTCTGTGACTAAAGTTTCGTGGGTTGATAGAGCATAGCTTTGGACTTTGATCTAAGAAAGCAGGCTTGACAGGGGCTGTTTTAAAGAGGCCTTGTAGGATGCTTTTGCACCTCCATTGCTGAACTTTATCAATGCAAGCAGCTCTCAGGCGTGCTCAGCACCTCCTGAAAGAATTCAGGCTATGCATTTGGGTTATTTCTGCATATTGTACTTCCTCTCACTTTGTTTTTTAGTTTTGTTTAGCATTCACTTAGACTTCAGGATGGCTATTTAAGGAAATTTAAAATTTTCATGATAAAGAAAGCGTTTTGCAATTAGAATGAGAAGAAACCATTAGTCTTAACAACAGAGAGGGAAACTTTCTAGCTTGCATGGTTGGCACATCCATTATCAATTGCCAAATTTGGCAAAGGAGTAAACAGGCAAAGGCACATGGCAAAAAGGAGGTGAAAAGCATCGTAAAACAAACGTGCTGTCTTTCTCCAGGTGATCTTAATATAAAGTAAATTGGCATACCAGATAAGGCGTTTATCTACTGTCACAATTTATAGAAGTCTTTTCAGACTCAAGTAAAAAACCTCGCTGCAATCACTTCATGATCAAGCCGTGTTTCTGAGAAACACAGAGAGATAACTGATTATTTGTGCAGCCTGAGAAAAAGCTGTGGCTTTGCAAAACTCCACCATACACGATCAAGATTTCTGCTGCTTTTCCTAAACCTGACTGCAATATACATGGAAACGATGGAAACTAAAATATCAGCAATGAGTTTACAGCACTTTGGAACCCAGATAGCTGTGGGTGTTTTTCAGGAGTGGCATGAGCACGCAGTGATTGTCCATAATTGTGTTTGTCCTCCACTGTGGTCCTTCAGGCCTTCTGCTGCATTTTTACTGATTGTGGGAAATTCTTGCAGAGCCTGCTGGTTAATCATGATAGGTTAAATAAGCTGTTAAGTGATGTGGGAAACCATTGCAAAGATATTCAGCTGAGGCTGCAAGGCTACACGTTGTGTATAACCCCTTTCCATCTGATAGTGCTGTTGTCGTGTGGGCTGTGTGGGAGCCTGCAGCTCCTATCAGCCCAGGCTGATGCTTCATGCCACATTTCTCATGCAGATGATTCTGTCTCCCGGATTTAAGCCCTAGGCTGGGATGAAAATGAGTGAAGTAAGTTGTATTCTCCCTCTGAGTACATAACACTGCATTGTGCTGCTTGTCAGGTAGTTCTGAGACAATAGCTAATTTTTCTCACAAATGGTATAAGATATTATCATCATTATCATTACTATTATTGCGTGATATCATTTAAACTAGTCCAAAATTGCATACCTGGGTGTAATTGCATCTATCTCCTGATCATCTGAGCCAGACATATGAGATAACTACGCCATGAATGGAGCCAGAGCCCTGAGCTAGTTGGGCTCCCTCAGCTTGGGAGCAAAGGTGGCAGAGAGGGTTTCTAAACACTCTTCTGTCAGAAGAGCAGGAAGGAAGATCCAACCTGAGCTGAGAATCTGGTTTTCCTGCTAAGAAGATGCACTGGAATAGAAGAGACCTGTGTCTGACTGGTGTTTCCAGCCAGCTCCACTGGAGTGAGGACTGGAAGTTTGACAGCGCCCTCTGAAACAGCCCCACAATGGTCACTGCCAGTGACAAAATGGTGAACTCGAGTGGGGTAACAGACCTATGGCCTGATCCCTGCCCTCTTCCAACTCCTGCCTGCACTTTCCAGGGCGTGAATCTTAGCAGGGACTTTTCCCGAGGGTGACTTGGTGACTTGCAAAAGGATGGATGCCTCAGGGGCTGCCTGCAAGGCACGCAGTGAAACCAACATCTGTCTTGGCAGGTCTCCTCTTTATCTTCAGGCTGATATCATCCAAGGTCTCAGTCCATCCTGGATTGGGACTGATTGTCCCTCTAGGCAGTGAATGACTTGTGAAAGCGGGTAAAGTTTGGATTTTTAGGTGGGTTGAGGCACTGTGATGGCACCCAGTCCTGAGGGGGTTTGCTCTCTTTCCATCACCCTGTCCCATGGCCATTCTTAACTGAGCCCAGCCACCAAATCCTCCTCAGGACAAAAGCAGCTGAGGTTTCCTGCAGGTCTGTGAGGGAGCCCTCCCGAAGCACAGCACCACGCCTTGCCTTTGGTTCCTGTGTTCAGAACTAGAATTCTCCCTTTGTCATTCTGCCTTTTGATCTTCCCAGGACATCTCACCAGAGATGGAACTGGCTCCTGTGGCTCAGGATGAAACTATCCTGATCCATGCAGTCTGTGTGGAGGAGCTGCCATGGTCAGCCCTGGTTCTCCTGCAGTCAGAGGTGGTGTTTTTGGTGAATTTGTGAGCTGCAGCGGGATCCTGCGTGAGGAAGTTTACCATAAACTGCTGGGATCAGCTGCCTGGGCTGTAGATCCGTGCTTACAATCAGCAGTTTTCTGTGGAAGAAAATCCCAAGATTTCAAACCAACACATTTTTTCACCTACATTTTTGCTTTCCACTGAGGTCATTCCAACTGTGGAAGAATCAGCAGGGAGTAATATGACTTAAATTCCTGGGAAGCCTTACAGTAAGGGGAAATCACTGCAAGATCTTTTTTAACAGTTGGACTTGATGATCTTTTCCAGGCTAAATGATCCTATAGTTCTATAAAATCACACCGGCAGAGTCACGATCAGGAGATAGCAAAGGAAAAGCACACCAAAGTCCCCACTCTTCGGCACTTACAAGCTTAATTAAAGGGTAATGTAATCAAGCCAGTGATTAATCATAAACTTTTTATCAATGGAAAATGAAAGATTTTCCCCGCCAGAGACTCCAGCTCACATTTTGCTATCACTGTAATTTCATCAAGTCCATGCACTCAATCATTCCCCACCTGCCCAACATGAGTCAGAAGCAGCTTCATGGAATTATACCAGGGCAAAACCAGCCCAAGGAGATAATGGCAAGGTATATAGGATCCCTTCCTTAAACTCCCATACCTACAGAGAGCCAAACAAATGGATCTGAATCCATATTCCTACTGGGTGATAAGGGATTTTTACGGCACAAGCAGCGCATTGCTTTGTAGATAAACTGCATGTTCCTTAAGGACACTGAATTCAGAATCCCTGAGGCAAGGGAGTGCATTATCCTTGTTCCCAAAGGCATGAAAGACACCGGGAACCTCATCCTGCTGAATAATGCTGTTACTATAATAGGAGGGAAACGGAGGGGGGATGCTTTGCCACAGCCAGCAAGGATAAAATGGCCAGGAGTTTACATATTCAGCTTCCCATGAAAGGAAAATACCAGCGTGCACGATCCCTTCCTACAGCTCTCCTCGTGCCACTGCAGCAACCCCACTGCCAAGCTAAGCCAGCCCGTATAGGAACATAAACACAGCCAGAAATCAGACTTGGCAGCAAATAAAGCCTGGGGTGGGAAATACCTCACTTAAAGTATCTGCTGCTGTAAGAGGGTCTCTTTGTAACAAACTCCCACGCTGTAGCCTTAAAGCTTAATGGTCTGTGAAAGTTATTATGCAACGTTTTTAGCATTCGATTCCGTTCTGACGGGACTTTATGATCTGTATTACAGGAGAACGCTGTTAAGCTAATCATACCCATAATGAATCTTTGTAATAGAATAGCTTCTAACATGTTGACTTTTCAGAAATCCAGAAAGACAAAACTGTCACTGATGGTATTTTCCCCCTGCTTCCCCAAGTCCATCTGTTAGAGCTGCTAAAGATCAAGGGCCATCATTTCTTTTCTTCTACAGACTGAACGGTGGAAAAGGCACTTGGCTTCCAAGAGCCTAATTCTGCACTTTTTTTATTCCCAGGCACAGACTCTTCAGGCACTATCAATTTGCCTATTTCTTTTTAAGGCATGCCTGGTATAAGTCATGTCTGAAATATAATTCCTTATTTCTACTACTGATGACAGCTTAAATGATTAAAAGGAATTTTTAAACTCTTTGTAGGTTTCTCATTTTCATATTATTGTTCTTTTCCTTTCAGCATTTCATTCAGTTCTGGATGAAGGAGCCTTACTGGAGTCACTTTTTCCTTCTCTTCATTAAAACTAATTCTATTCTGTTTGCTTTTGATGAGCAGTTAAAAGAAAAGGAAATAAAAACACAGGTACTAAATAGTCTGAAATACTCACCAACTGAATATACTTACAGAAAAACTGAATTTGCATCCACAATTTTCAAGAAGGGCCCTTTAAGCTTGAAACAGGAGCAGATTCTTTTAAACTTTCCCAGAGAATAGCAGTGACCTTGCAGATCAGATGGTCTCCAAGAGTTCAAATATGTCATCAAGACTTTATTTTACTGCTCGATGTTCCTTGGCCTAGTTGCTTCAACCAGGCTAATTGCACCACTCCCCCACCCCAAAAAAAACCCTCAACAGGACTGCACAACCAGAACCAACGTCAGCAGAGCAGAGTTGGGCACATGGCAGGAACAAGGATAAATGAGACACTGTGTGCAAAGGCTGCAGTTCTGCTGAGTGACTCTAATCTGATGGGTACCACATATTAAAGCCAATGGAAACATTTGATTAAAAACCTGCTAGATCTGCTCAGGGTCTTATCACAGAGCCATCACAGGCAGGCAGCCAAGTGCTGAGCAGCAGCAGAAATGGTCCATGATGGAAATCCACAGGCCCTCAAGTTCTTCCACAGAAAACTTGCCTGAAGGATACCTGGGGTCCTCAGACCTCTGCTGCCTTTCAATGTCTGCAGTGAGAGACTGAGATCTGCTGTCACCACCCTTAAGGACAGACAGCTCTGCAAGCATCATCTGCCCCAGCACATGGCCTCTTGGGGTGTGTCCAGGAAGCCTCAACCTTTCCAAGAGGCCACGTGCCTTTGTGTCAGGTCAACACCCTTCAACCTCTGTGGTTTTATTCCAGAAAAATTCCAGTCAGTCTTTCAGGAGACAGGAGTGAGCATCCCAAAACTCCAGCATCTCCTGCATCCCATTGAGAGGGGCAAGAATCCCAAAACTTCAGGATCTCCTGTATCTCACTGACCGGGATGAGCATCTCAAAGCACACTGTCTCCTCTCACTTGCTTTGCAACCAGCTTGGTTTCACTGACACATTTTCTCTGCTGTTCCCTTCCCCCTGGATATCCCTGGCAGGATGGAAGAGCCCACGAGCACAGGAAACAAAAGCATCCCAGTCGGCGTGAGAACTGCTCCCCTCTGTTCTGTCTCCAACAGGCTGGAGCTTGTGAAATCAAGCAGGGGCTGCATGTTAGCACAAAAGCTGACTCCAGACCATCTTCATGGATTTTAGCATTAACTGAGACTTTTACTTTCATTTTTGTGAGAAATGGATGCTTTTCAAAGTTGCTGAGGAAGGAGCTGTTATTGTCAACAAGCTGTGTTGGTTTTACTCCAGGATGGGCATTTTAGGGAAGCCAACCAGGAGAAGAATAATCACTTTCAGCAGCAGCTACTGTCTAGACTGGTTTAGCCTTAACTTTAAACCATACCCTTAGGCTCCAGTTTAGCAATGTATTTAAACATATATTTAATTTTTAGGCACAGGAGTAATTCCGGTGTACTTACTTATTTAAATTTAGGCACATGTTTCAGTCTTTTCCTGAATTAGCTTCTAAACCATTCACAATTTAGCCTCATTTCCATCAGTGCAAACCATTGTGCTACATCATTTGATTACTGCAGAAGTAGGAAAAAATATTCTTGGCAATTTCTTGAGAAAAATTTCCTGCTTTTATACCAATATTTTGCTAGGGGTTCAGCTTTTTTAACCAGTTTCCTTCTCCAGCCTGAATTCAGAGGCAAAGCTGGGATTTGATGAAATACTTTGGTTGTGAAGTGAATATGCTCCAACTATGCACAGATCTTAAAGAGGAGAGATAAGGTGAGGGCATAGCTTTATCATGCATTTCAAGCAAAAATGCAGCCACTCCCCTTTTCCATATCCTCCTTTTTCCCAGGTCAATATTCTGGGACGTTACCTGCTCATTTCAAGAAATGCTAGTGGTCAGTACTCACACCATGACACCACCAACTTGTGGCTGGAGGAGGCCTCTGTGTATATTTTGGGTTGATGTAGCTGCTGATCAAAACTGACATTCACATTTTATATTGATTTTTTTTTTTACTTTAATCCTTCTGAAATTGAATACACACTCAGAAAGATGATTCCTCTTTTTATTTTTCTTCTCCAAAAAGAAAAGCATTCACAGTCCAAGGTTGCAAATCTGAGTAATTTGGTCAATGATGTAAACACAAATGAAAATTAGCCAACAAAAGAAATTTACTTGAGTTAAATAGGAGGTTATTATTATACCTTGCATCATCTTCTGTAACTCCATTGAGTTACAGTGAGTCAGGTTAAGAACCAACGAGAGGGGACAAAGCAGCTACTGCTGACACTGTGTAGTGTACCAGACACAGCAAAAAGAATATAAAAGAAATAGGATACAAAGATGTAATTCTAGGATTACGTGTTTCCCAAAAAATGTGCTATTCCATATTCATTTTTAACCAAATCGGACTGCACCTCAAGTAAATGAGAAAGTACCAGTTGCAACACACATAAATATTTCTGAAGGCTTCACTAAGACTATAATCTCATCTCTCAAGGTCCTCAATTCTTCACTTCCTTTACTGATTTATGGAAACAAGTGGACCACATCCCCCAAATCTTGTCACCCTGCATCATTATTTATATTTTCACCAATCTAGCACAGGTGCTGCAAATTTGAAATGGCAGCACCCCGAATCCACTCCTTTGGCACACACATAAAAGTACACAGACACACACACACAAGGGCTAAAGGTGGTAGAAAGCCCAGGCAAAGTGAGTTTATTTAATTGTAGTCATTAGTGCTATACATTACGGGTTCAATCCTGCTCCCTTTGAAGTTGGTGGTATTACTCCCATTGAATTCATGTACTCTGAAAAATGCCTGAGTTTTGCAAATTTATCATTTTGTCATCTATGCTTCAGGTCAAAACTATAATCCAGTGTTTTAGGCTTGGTTCTGAGCCAAATTATTTTTACTACAGGTTCAAAGAAGGCATACTTCTCCTTCAGAGTGGTGCCAATCCACTTTACAACCAAGGAGCAGAGTGGTTGAGGATCTCAGAACGGTCTGAGGGATGCAAACATCTTGCAAGTGACCACAGCAACCCCATGAGAGACCAGCCTTTCTGAGAGGCCATTTCTGCAGTGTACGTGATCCATACTGATTTCCTGTCACTTATGGGGAATTATGCCTAAAATCGCTACAAAACATCTCCCTGTGTTTTTGTTGCTTTTGTGTTGTTTTTTTGTTGTTGTTTTGGTTTTGGGGTTTTTTTAAGAAAAATAACATTATACTTCAAAACCTTCTGAATAAGCAATTCAACATCAAATTTCCAATGGAATTTATTACATGTCTTTGAGATGCCTTGCCATGCTACAAGAGCGAGTGGCAATTTGGGGAATAGAGAAAATGTTGCTTTACCTTGTAAATCAAGTGTAAAGGCTCTATGTGGCCAAGATGTGCCTTTTCGTACCTCACATACCCATATCACACCCCAGTGTCTGTGTTGGCCATTTTCATGCTGACATACTACCAAAACACACTGTCAGCTGAGCAAAACAGAAACTGTAGCTGCTGGTTATAAAATCAAAATATTCTCCACTAAAACACTTTCACTTTAAGGATGCTGGCGCTTAAATACATTGTTTTTTCACCTTGCTACTGTCTGCCAAGCTTTCTCTGGTGCCTTTCCCTCCACTGGCTCACCTCTGGCATGGCCTATAACAGGACGTTTCCCCCTATAAAGAAACAAAACCTTGCTCCCTCCTTCTTTTTTTCCCCCGCATTTACCCCTTTTGCGTTTTCTTACCCCCAGGATAAATTCGGGCTAAATTCCACTAGCTCTGGGTCTGTCCCTGCCTGTTTGGTCCCATCAGCGACACCTCCTCATCTCGGGACACCCCAGCCATCCCAATCTTCCCTCCCACCCGGACTCGTGGCTCTCCCCAGCGTGGTGATGGTTCCCCTACAGAAACCCTCTGTGAGCGTTGTTCCATCAAATTCCTCATTTCACACGGCTGCCCTGGGGTTCTGGGCACGGCAGGTGACACGGGAACGCCTCAGGTGGGTTTGGAATGTCTCCAGAGAGGGAGACCCCACGCCCTCCCTGGGCAGCTGTTCCAGAGCTCTGCCACCCTCAACATAAAGACGTCCAGGTGAAACTTCTTCTGTTTTGTGTTTACGGCCATTGCTCCTCGTCCTGTTGCTGGGCACCACTGAAGAATCTGGCACCTTCCTCTTGGCACCCCTTGGAGATTTTTATAGGCACTGATGAGATGCCCTCGCAGTCTTCCCCAGACTAACCCCAGCTCTCTGAGTCTCTGCTCACAGGAGAGCGGCTCCAGATCCGTCATCCTCTGCCGGACCCTCTCCAGCAGCTCCTTCTCTTTCTTGTCCAGAGGAGTCCGGACCAGGAGTGGGGTGGGTTTTTTTGGGTGGGGGGGGGAAGTGTTCTCTTCCGCGGCGGCGCCCCCGCCTCGCTGCTCTTCGCGACACTACAGCGCGCACCGGAGGCGGCGGCACGCCAGGAATGCGCGCTCCCGCGGCGGGGCCGCGCGGCGCGGCGGCGCGCAGCGGCGGGGGCGGGATGACATCATGAGAAAGTGGCGGCCGGCCCCGGCGTCGCCGGCAGCGGGCGGGCGCCGCGGGGAGGGGAGCGCCGGGCAGGCAGCGAGCGAACGAGGGAGGGAGGGAGAGCGGGCAGGAAGGAAGCGCCGTCGGAAGCCCCCGAGGGCGAGAGCGGCGGAAGCGGCCGCAGCGCGGATCCCGCATCCAAGGATGTGTTCGGGATCGGGGCGGGCGGCAGGGAGCGCACCCCGGGGCTCCGGTGCGGGCACGGCGGCTCGAGCAGGCAGCGGCGGGGCGGTCCTGGCGGCTCGGGCGGGCGGCACCGCCCCCCGGCCCGGGCAGGTGCGGGACCGCCCGGTGCTGCCACCGGGGCGAGCGGGGGCGGCCTGGCGGCGGCTCTGGCGCTGCCGCCCGGCCCGTCCCCTTTGTGTCGGCGGGACCGGGCGAGCCCCGGCCGAGATCTGCCCGTCCCGCCCGGTAACAGCCCCGCGCCCCCATTGGCTCCCGCGCCGCCGCTTCCTGCGGCCGCGCCGCCCCGCGGG
>WAAE01015815.1:0-11405 GCA_013400495.1 Nicator chloris | reverse complement strand
GGCCCGCGGGCTCCCCCTGCCGGCCCCGGCGGGCGCTGCCCCGGCGCGGGGGGATCCCCGCACCCCGCCCCGACCCCGGGACAGCGCTGCGCCCCCGGCACCGTGTGCGAGCGGCTCTAACCACGCTCCCCCTCCTCTTCTTCCTCTTCTCTCCTTCCCCCTTCCCCTCCCTCTTCTCTTTGCAGCAAATGGAGCTGCTGCTGGTGAATAAGCTGAAATGGAATCTGGCTGCAATGACCCCCCACGATTTCATTGAACATTTCCTTACTAAAATGCCTCTGGCAGAGGACACCAAGCAGATCATCCGTAAACATGCTCAGACTTTTGTGGCTCTGTGCGCTACAGGTATGAGCCCTGCACGTTGCGCAAAGCGCGTTGCTCCCCGACACGCGCCCACCCCCCGGCTTGTAAAGCTTCCCGTAGCTGTTGGTCTCAGGCGCGCTCGCAGAGCTGCGGGGAGGTAGTTTAAGCCCCGATTATTGCCCCTTGTTTGCAGAAGGTGGATTACTTTGCCAGAGGTAAGTTCTTCTTTTCAGAAGATATTTCGCTTCTGAGTCGGGAGTTTTGTGTGGTTGTCAGGGAGGGAGAGGGACCACCCCCCCCTGCTCTCTGTAGCTCAGCGTGGCACGATTTCCTCGCCTCCCCACACCGGGTTTATGTGGGGGCTGCAAAAGGCTTACTGCCCGTGCGGGGAATCCCTCCCCGTGTGGATTCATTCTTTAGGACGAGTTTTTAAAGGCCGAGGGAGATTTTCCCTGTGAATAGCACTGCGTGGGGGTTTTAAACCTTCCCTCTTCAAGTTGCCTCTTCCCCCCCCTCCCGGTGGCTGGTGGATTGGAGGAGGGCCACGCGGCACAGAGACTTTTCCTGGCACGGGACCGAGCCTGCCATCTGCACCCTCGTGACCACGTGCTGTGCTGGAGCCATGAGCAGGGCTGGCCTCCAAAGACGCCAAAGAGTCGTGGTATCCACGCTCCAAAACCTCGGTGGGACGTGCGCGGCCAGTGGCACCCCTTAATGCCGTGTAGCTTCTTTTCCAGAGGTTGGATTTGGTATTAAAAGGTTGAAGGAAGATGGCAGGCGCTCAGAAGGCAAAAAAAAAAAAAAAAAGGTTTTATTTCACAGAACCGGCCCCCCTGCAAGGCCTAAAGATAGAACAACCAAGCCATAAAAGAGAAGTTTATAAACACTGACGTTGCTCTTCATCTTGGGCCTAACATCAGCGTGAGGGGCAGCTCGTAGGTGAGGTTGCCTGGAGTAATGCTCAGTGCTGGGAGCACCACAACCTTCAAACCACCGGCAGCAACATTTTGGGAAAGTCCAGTGTGTCCTTCCGCACCAGGTTCTACCAGATATGAGGCTGCTGCGACTCTGGAGGCGAGATTTGCTAAGTTTGAAGCTAAAAAGAATGGCCACCCGGGCTCCCCTTTGGATGTGGGGATGTTTAACCTGGGTTGTTGTGTTGGCAATGACAGGGATGAAAACAAGAGTAGTTCAAAGGTTGGAGACTTGCTAAGAGTCTAGTACTTTGATCTACTGTCGGTGTTGTTATGTTTCTTTTAGGAAGCACATCCAGAGCCTTTATTTAACACTGCTACACACCACAGCTGGAGAATGGATCAGTAAATGAGAACCATGTTCTAGGAGTTTTACTTAGCTTTTAAAAAAAACAGCACTGAGCTCACCAGAGTTGGGGCCCTCTTCAGCTCCCTACTGAAGTTGGGAATATTGCCTAGGGAAGGAGCTCTCAGGAAGGCTGCCCTTAGGCTCTGTGTTTTTATTGTTATTTTTGGATGTCAGGGGTTTCTCTACCTTTTGCTTTTCTCATGACTTCTTTGTTGGCTAGTGAAGATTACGTGTGGCTTAAGCAGCATCTGGACTTTGCTTCGCTGTTGCTGGGTTGTGCTGCATTTCCCCTTGCCAAAATGAACCTAGATGGACTGCAAATGCCTTGTGCTGCCTGGATGCTGTGGGGCCTGATCCAAAGTCCACTGGAAACACTGACAGCTCACTTAAGTGGCCTCAGGGGCAAGTGCAGTCTCTCCTGTGCCTGTGTCCTCTTCTGTAAAGGAGGTTCTCCTAAGAAGAGACTGCAAAATAATGCTTGCTTAGAAAACAAACCCTTGGCCAGTTGGCTTACCAAGGTGAAGGCTGTGGAAGTGTTTGTAGATGAGCGTGTATGTGTTTGCTCCAGAAAAAGAAGGTTACGCTGCAAGGTGAAGTTGAGGGGAATTCCTCCTAAGCTCCCTCTCCAGTTGTCTGGCTAGTAGAAGTAGAAATGGGTTTGTTTGATTTGGTTTGGTTTTGAAAAATCCATTTTCACCAAAGGATGCCTTTGTGCTGTGGTGGGTTCAGGAGAAAAAGCAAAAAAGGAAAAAAAAAGAAAAGAAAAAAATTACCAGGGGTTGTTTGAAGTTAACACATAATTGAGCTTAATGAATGGGGCTTTGGCATGGCCGAGCAAGGCAGGGAGAGCTCAAAAGGAAGCAGGCCTCTTTTGGCCCAAGTTAAGACTGGTTTTGAGGGAGAGCTGCAGCTCTATACAAGCATAACAATGAATAGCAACAAATATTGGAGCTTCAGCATTTCATTATGTTCCTCTGGTTATCAAAACATACCAGGCTCCTTTTTATTATTTATTATTATTATTATTGCTGTTATTATTGTTGTTGCTTTGGTCCTCTCCGAAGGAGAAAGAAAGATCCCCCTTTGAAATGAGCGTGTTACAATTCTCCCATTCTCCGGCCTTTATAAAATTGGAAGTCTCAAGGTATGTGACCAGTTGGAACCTGTTGCATCTTGCAGCAAGTGATTTATGTTCACAGTTTTGATTTGCCTCAATGAAAAGATTTTCATTCATAGCCCCCAGCTCTCCAGACGGATGGAATTGCTGCTCCATTTAAAAAGGAAAAGGGGTGACTCGCCTTGTTAGGAATTTTTTTTAAAGCGCTGCAGCGCCTATATGCCTGCTTTGTCCTCCCTTCAGGGTGGCTGGCATTCTTCTCTCTCCTCCCCCTCCTCTCTCTCTCCCTCTCTCTCTTTTTAACAACGCTGAAGTTGTTTATTCTTTTTGGATGAAGTCTCAGATAGGCTACTGGGGATGTGTGCTTCAATTGATGGGGCCCCCTACCCCATTGTGGCTGTGTCAGGTCTAATTCATCTCACCGAAGCCCCCTTGTTCCTGAGCGCTCAATAGCGCAAGATGAGGCGATGGAGGCTGACAATGATGCCACACTCTTCACTTGGGGGCATCCAATTACAGGCGAGAGGGGCCCCCTGATTAATATGCTGAAATTAGTGGCCTCTGCCACAAATAATTCCTTGTTGAGTTGCAACAAAAAGGCAGTCCATGCTGCTTGTCTGGAGTGGTTATGGGGACAGACACAAACTGGTCATTTAAACTTCATTATCACTTTTCCACCTTGGAAAGAATGAGGGTGTGACTATGAATTCATGTTCTTGTTTACTGCTCCATTTAAAAGAAGAACGCAAATATTCATCCCAAACATGATCCTGTCAGGACGGGCTCATTAAAGTGACACATTTTGGTCATGTCCCGTTTGTGGAGCTCCGTAAACAGTGTCGGGAAGGCACTGCCACCCTACCCCTCTGAGCAACCCCATCCTGGTTGGATCCATGCTGGGAATCCCCCGTTCCCGAAGTCCACCTGCAGCTGTGTGTCAGTATTTCAGTTCAGGACTGGTTTTGGAATGGCTACAGTGCCGATAAGCGGTCTGGACCGCTGCTTTTTTGGGGGGGGAATGACAGCAGCTTGCTAGAAGGTTGGGTGTGTTTCTATCCACCCAGAAACGGCCAGGTTAGCAAAAGGGGGCAAGCCAAATTTATTTCGATATGTTTATTTTAACATAAACGAGATGACTTTAGCTCGAGCTTGCCTTTTCACTGGCAGTGTATCCTGCAAGCTTGGGGAGAATTTCGTGTATCAGTTTAATGTGGAGGTTCACAGGATGCTGGGCCAAGTGCCCCTTTGAAGGTGGGTATTGGTCAGGGCCACAGTGGAGTGTCAGAGGTGTCTGATTAAACAGATTCAGAGCCAGGACTTCCACAGAGTCTTGAAGGCTTTAGTTCCACTGGTAAAACATTTACACAAAAGTTATTTTATCATAATAAAGGAGATGCATGATTTAATACTTAAACTGTTCCACTGAGCCCTCTAAGCTGTCCATTCCTTTGATTTCATTCAGGGGTTTGACAGATGGTTTATATTTTTCCAACCCAGAGGAAGTTGTATTCTGATAAAAGCTGAAGGAATGTCTCTCAGGTTCTGGTGTACATTGTGGCATTTCCCTTTCTCCCTCACAAAACTAGACCTTGACATGTGCCAGTTGCTTCCTTTGTTCCTGATTCTCCTTCAAGGTGTTCACTGCCACGGATCAAATGCATTCCTGTTCAGTAGAAAAGAGTCTTATCATTAAAATGTTGATTATTATTATTATATTTAAAAAAATTAGAAAAACTCAAACCAAACCAAACGAACCCAAAGGAAAAACTTGCTAAATGGCAGAGATAGCCCCTAAGGGATCCTGGGAGTGGCTTTGTGGAGAGACCTACAGCAATGCAGTCTGGAAGGGGGCCCAGCCTCTTGTCAGCATGGTGTCACATCAGAATGTAACTGATTGTCCGCCAATTCTTGGGACCCCCGTCACTTAGTTATGCCACATTTACATTAAATCCCTGTTGCCAGGATGGATGGCAGCCACTGACAAGAGACTAGGTTGAGACAAAGCATTTTTAAGATGAAACCTTAATTTAAATATGGATTATCTGCCTCCTGACAGGGTTAAGCAGTCTTTCTCATTTCTTTCTTTTTGTTGATGTTGTTGTTCATTAAAGCAATATTCCTTTGAGTGTCAGAGCAAAGGTTTCTGCTTTAAAGGGCCCCAGGACTCGTTGTTAGAGTGCACCTTGGATCTGACCGTGCAAAACACTGCAGGATGTGAACAGGTTTTCTCAGATGTGCAGTGCCATTGAGCCCTGTGGCATTATTCACAGGAGCAAAGTATTTTAACACTGGAAGAATGGGGGCCCTGCTTATGAGAAAAGTACCTCGAAGTGATGAATGGCCTCCTAGGCCCAGTGCTGGGAAGGGCCACTCTCTGCAGAGCAGTTGCTCATGTGGAGAAGTGCTTGCAGGTTTGGACCTGTAAGAGTTTTAGAGCAGGAGGCACCTTTCTGCTCACCATTTCCCCTGCCTTTTTGGATGCAGTAGTTGGCAGCTGAAAACCATGCTGGTACAAAGAGTGTATGTGTATGGACAGGCTCCTCCTAAAGCAATCATTTCAGTCTTTTTTTTTTTTTTTTCCTTTTTTTTTTCTCTCCTTTCTTCATACAGATATTAAATTTATTTCAAACCCACCCTCCATGATCGCAGCTGGCAGCGTGGTAGCAGCTGTGCAAGGCCTGCATCTGGGGAACACTAACACTTTCCTCTCCTATCAATGCCTCACACATTTCCTATCACAAGTTATCAAATGTGATCCGGTAAGTGACTCTTTCTTTCGGTTGATCTCCTGCATTAAGGGTTTTTAAGAATGAATGCCTGCTTACTGCATGGGAGCTAATCTGACAGTAAATCTTGGGAAAGGTCAAGCCTCAGAGTGGGGGTTCTCAATGTGTTCTCTTGTGCCCAGCCTGCCTGTTTGGCTGTCATGATGCCCATGATAATGTGTGGTGATGCTGCTGCAGTTCCCAGATGGGAATGGCACATCCAGCTCCGGTGTTTGGGAGAGGAGGATGCCCTGCACCGACTTAGGACATGGCAGAGGCTGTGTTTGGCTGGGGGTAATTAAACCAGGAGCCTCTATATAACAAACCTTGGGGAATGAGACCAGGAAACAGTTCCTGAGACCTTGTGGTATCTCTGACGTTATCTTTGACCATTCTTGAGGGCTTTATTGTGCCAAGTGGTGTGAAAAAGCTCTTCTTAAAAGAGTTCTAATGATCTAATTTGGTTTATTACGTGCTAGACCTGCACAGTAGCTGGTATTCAATTCCTTTTTGGAAGAAATGCTTGTCCCACGACTTTCTGACAAGGTAGATGGTCCTCACAGGACTCTTCATTTTGCCCTGCAGCTTCCAGGAGATGCACATCAGTAACTAGTGAGCAATAAACCTTTCATGAGTGAATGGGCCAGGAAGGGAGCCTACAAGGAAGACCTAAAGTCAATGATCCATGTCATAATGGTGTGTGAAGTTGGGGCAGAGTTGAGCTTTGTTTTGTAACAATGTGGAAGACCAATAAATAGATGCTTTAAAAAGGTTCTTGTGAGGTCTCCAAGCGCTGGACAATGAGTCAAATAAAGACAACTCTGTGGTTAGGGGCAGAATCTTGGAGATGCTGTTAAATTATTTTACATGTTAATAATTTAAATGCACAGAAAACTGTCCCAGTCCAGCCACTGCAAAACTGGATTTGTGTAATTGGGCTATGTTGACAGGATCGAGCAATTTCTGGAAAGATGAATGCATTGGAATTAATTATTTGCAGAAGAATATTTTACTTTTGGTAGACTGTGTGAAACAATTGCTGAAAAATACGGTGTCTCAGCGTTTTATTTTGATCACCTGAACAGTCCCTCAGTATTGAGCTCGTTATTTTTGCCACTTACATCACTGCAGCTGAGGTAACACAGTGTGGAGGTGTTAAATACTCTAAGAACCTGAAATGCTGAATACTCTAAGAAATGCTGAAATAATGGGCTGTTCAGTTTGGTATGCACGTGTGATGCTTTTAGTCAGTTTGTGAACAATGCAGATCATTCCAGTGTGTGGTTGGCCACTGTCCAGAGTGAGCTGTTTGAAGCAGGTACTGAAGGAAAATACTTGCTATCTGTTCAGGCAGCCTCTTGATTCAAACAAGATGATTTAACCATTCCTGATACTGGGCACTGAAGTGGATTCTCTCACATCCTGCAGAACAACGGCCTGTCCTTATGTGACTTGACTTAGTCGATGACAGAGCTCTTGAAAAAGAAAACAAAGTTGCTTTACCAAGAAAGAGGATTTTTTATTATTTCATTTTAATTGTCCTCAGTCATTGCAAGGCCACAATCTGTTGGACCTGGGCTTGGTTAACAGCTTGAAAAGGGAGTAACTCCCCTCCAGCTGCCAGTGCTAAATATATTCACGTTAGGTAGAAATAAGGATTGTGTGTGGATTGCTGCAGAAAACTAGCATCACAAAGTTCTGTGTATGTGCAGGTATATTGTTGTGTTTGGAGTGGAATAAGGGAACAGCAACTTCCACTGCAGTTGTTCTGAGAGAGGAACCTGCTTGGTTTCATACAGAGCATGATTCCCTTGCAGGGAGACTTTCCCAAAATACCTATCTATGCAGCCCATGGTATCAAATGCCATTCCTGCTATCCCATTTCACTAGGATTTGTGTGAAGTGTGTTATGCCCCAGTGATGGTTCCCTTTGTCAGGGAACATGTTTTATATTGGATAGTCTTGGAATGTTAAGGGCAGGGCTGGTGTTCCCCCCATGATCTGTTAGCTGGAGCAGCAGGTCTGTTAGATTTCAGGTTACATAATTGTACTTTTTTACCTTTAGTCTCAAAGAAAGCTGAATCTAAAGTAAAATGAATATCACCTGATTGGAATTCCTTTATGGTTCATGTTTATATGTTGGTAGGAGTCCAATTTCCCATTTTGCCTTTGATCAGGGGTAATTAAAAGTCAGATAATCACAATTAGAAGTCTTGGGCTGTCTTCCATCATTCTATTCTTGACCCCATCATCCAAACAGATGGAATTTTACCTGACATTCATTTCCAGGCCAGAAATTTGCTAAACTAGATTAGATTGGGTCTCCATGCTGTCTGTTAGTGCATTGGAATTCGCCTCCTGCCTGCCCCTTCTCAGAGGCACCTTCAAAAATGTGCTTGTTATCCAGAACAGGTCAGGCAGGAACAAAGGATTTCCAAGCAGTTCCTTTTTTGTTGTTGTTTGTTTCCTTTACTATCTGACCCTGGAGTCTGATCATGTCCACTGTGTCTCAAAGGTATTTGACCACATCAGTTAAGCTAGCAAGTCTTTTTTTTTTTTTTCTTTTTTTTTTTTTCACTGAGGAGCTTAATTAATCCAGGAAGGGTTTATGACCTTGAACAAACTGTGGGCATTGAAAATTTGGGTAGTGGAGCAGAAAAGTTGTTGGGAGAAGTTACCAGAGTAATGCACAAGTTCTGTATTTGCTTTTCAGTGTTGGGAAGTACTGAGAATGAAAACGGCTTTGGTGAGGTTGTTCACAGTGAATTTTATGTTTTGCAGTTGGTTTTTGCTAGCTCTAATGCATTCCTACAGGCAGACTATTTATCTAATAGTCATGTGAATAAGACATGGATAAAATGCCTCAAAAAGTAAAAAACATTTTTCATTCAATGTAGCTTAAGACAGTCTGTTCATAATAAATTGTAAAGATTGTTTTTAAAAAAAAACCAGTTACAGCATGCTGCACTCTGAGAATTTTAAATGAAAAAAAAATTCTGTGAGCTAAAAGTACCTTTAAATTACATAGTCCTATCTAATTATTCGTAACTGGACTCCAGAAGGAGAAGAATAGGTATTTATAGAAATTCCTTTGAATGGTTTTAGTTTTCAGAGTTCAAACACGCTATATACAAATGGCCAGGACTGAAAAAAAAACACACAAACCATCAAAAGCCACCATAAAATCCACTCCCACCTGAAAAAAAAAAAACCCAAAACAAAACCCAGGAGGACTCATTTTGCTCTGAAACATAAAAATGCTTTCAGTTTGGAACACTGAACATGCTAAAAGAGATTTATCCCCAGAAGTGGCTTTGTAAAGCCAGGAACACCTAAAGCTCTGTTGGTGTGCTCCTCTTCAATGTGTCCGACTCCAAGGGCAAGGGAGGTTCGTGGTAGCAGGGGGAGCCTTACAGTCAGGATTGATCCGTCATATCGGGAGGAGGGCTGGGTGCAGGGACTTCATAGAGACCTTATTGTGCTGGCCAGAGGTATGCAGGAGCCAAAGGCATGATGACTTTAGGATATGAGGCGTTTCTTTTTGTCATTTAAAACGCTGTGTGTCTCTGTCAAGAGGAAATATTACACTAGGGTTTAAACCAGGAAAGGTCATAGGTTATGTGTTTTCAGTGAGCTGTAACTGATGGTCTGATCTGCTTAGAGGTAGGATTAACCTCCCTCTCTCTCAGAAAGGACTTGCAGAGAATTGTTTGCTTGGGTTTCTAATCTTATTTTACCCCAAATGCCATGTGCCCTTATTGGTGGCAGAGGAGATTCTTGTGGTAGTGGAATCAGTGAAAAGCTGGTAGATCACACAAGAAGCCTCTGAATGAAGGCAGAATTGAAACTGGGAAATAAAGAAAACAGCAGGCAGGTCAGCCTCTCAGGAAAACAACATTCATTCTCAGTCATGCACATCCTAACACTTTTGACGGCAATTTATCATGGAAGACTGGGTTCACCGCAAGGGCTAACACATGTCATAGGTTAAATCAGAAAAGGCAATGCTGAATGGAAACTTCAAAGTCCTTAATACACAGAGTTAAAGATGTTGGGGGAAAAGCTTACGATGTTTGTTATAAAGATAAGGGTAAACAGCGTGCTGGATGAGTTTTGGCAAGATGCTGTGGGATTGTTTGGCCTATTTAGGGCACCATTTCTGTGTCACTGCAGTGGGTGTACAGGCCTCCACCACCTGCAGGAAGTTGAGCAGGTTGAGCTAAAAGGCCTGGTTGCTGGGAATCTGATACATCCCCTCATGATATGGCATAATGCCTGGGGGAAGTTGCCTTTCCCCACCACAGACAGGATCTTTCTTAGTTCTTTTTGGTTTTTTAATTCCCAGTGAGGCCTGTGCACCCTCCTGAACCCTCAGGAGGATTGTGTGCACATCCAGCTTGGAGAAAACATTTGGTAAGTGAGAGGAAAAGGTCTCACCCTGACTGAGATTTCCAGGTGGATGTGGTAGCACACAGAAAGCTTGGATGAACGTGGTAGTGCATGGTTAGGGAGGCGCTTTGTGGTGCTTCTGAGAGACCTCTCCCTTCTGGGGTCATACAGTCCAGTCCAGTCCACCTCTGGAGATGCTTTCAGACTTAGGAATTTATCAGCTGCCTGCAGCTGGACATTGCAGCAGCTGGCAGGCAGCTTTTGGCATGGGCATCTCAAAATATATATGGCATTTCTAAGAACTTACTGTCATTGGAATTTAGCCTGGGGAAAAAAGTCACTGTGAGCATCACTTCTAGCTGACTCTACTGCTGAAGGATTCCTGGAGTAAAAGTAGAAATCACAGTTGTGAGCAGTGGGCTCGTACAGAACTGTAAACAGCACAGGCAGAGAAGCAGCAGTGCAAGATACAATCTGCAAAAATACAATCAGAAAACATGGGCTTGCTCATCCAGTCCTTTCACTGGTGCTTCTGCTCTTCCCACACTCCTTTCCAGCCTGCTGCTCTCCCAGATAACCTGGTAACATTTCTCTTGCTTTGTGAAGAAAGTGGTATTCTAGCCTGTGATCTTTCTAAAGGACTCCTGGGTCTCTCTCTCCCCCCTTCCATTGCACCCTCCTGCAGGATTGTTTACGAGCCTGCCAAGAACAGATTGAGTCCCTCCTCGAGTCCAGTCTACGCCAGGCACAGCAGCACAACGTATCTTCAGAAACAAAGACTGTAGAGGACGAAGCAGACCTCTCCTGCACACCTACTGATGTGCGAGACGTGAACATTTAAAGAGGAGGACTTCTTCTTAAATGGATTTGCTTGGCAAGAAAAGCAGACAAAGAAAGGGCATCTGAGAAGGAATCGGCATCAGGATCTCCCCCCCAGAAACCCTTTTCTCCAGGACATTTTTATACCAGAAGGGAAAACCAGTTTGTTATATTTTTTTCTTGCTCTGTCTCCCTTCCAGCTGTGACTTCAAACAAACAAATAAACAAAAAATACCCCAAAAACTGTCTTAAAAAAAGAAAAAAATAGTATTTGCATTACCCACAGGGGTTTGTGCTACAAAAAATAGAGGATTTTATACAATAATAATCAACTAGTTTTTATATTAAAGTGTTCATGTCTGTATGTTGTAAAAATAGGCATTAACACACGAAATGTCTCCAGGGGAGGTATTAGATTTGATTTCTTACATATAAAACAAACCAACCAACCATTTTTAAAGTAGAAGAGGGTGTTTTTTTTAGCTAGTAAATGAAATATTTTTTTTCTTTAAAAAGCATAGCTTTAACGCAGTTCTAGGCTTTTCTGTATCTTGCTTGCTTATGCATTTAGTCACTTTATAATTCATCTGTAAATGTTTATTTTATTTCCTTAGGTTTTTTTTATCCTCTTCACCTTATAAATGGTTAACGTAACCCATAAGTTAGTGTATGTTAGTATGCAGCATTAT
>WAAE01015814.1:0-129220 GCA_013400495.1 Nicator chloris | reverse complement strand
GGAAAGGACATGTAATGCTACAGGAAAGGGCCATGCTGTTTGACTGGCACCAATATTGAGTATGTCCAAAAATCCCAGTCTGCGATAGCATAGGGGGAAGGAGAATGAAAAAAGTTCTGTTGACTCTAAATCAATCCCCTTTCCTGAAAATGACATGGACTGTGTAGATCTTCATGGCTTTCCTAGACATCTCTCCCAAACAGCCATCCTTTCCATGCCAGGGGAATTTGATGCCCAGCACTATTTCACTCTGATTTTCTTAGAAAAAGAGACTGAAAGAAAAAAATCTGGATCGCAGCCTCTGGCAGTCAGGTCTTCATATTTCTTTCACTTACTCTTCCCATCTCACTTCTTTTTATTTCTTTTGGACTGTAAGTTTCATTCCAGCTGGAAAGGACCAAAATATATCTGTTGGATATGCAGAGAAAAACCACCATTGTGGAAGAAAAAGACATGCAGAAACAAAGACACACCTTTGGGCTCTGCCAAGCTAAACACTGGGGGTGTTTGTGTGTGTGTGTACAGAGAAAAGAAGCACAAACATGTGCATGTGTCCAAAGGTGTCATTTAATTTTCCAAAGCAGAAAAAAACATGTTCCAAATTTCACTTCCCTGTTGTGGGGAACAGCCAGGCTGAGAACACCCAGCCCCAGCACACTGGTGTCCTCCACCAGCGTACTTGATGAGAAGTAAGAAAGTGTCTCCTCTACACAATTTTCCATCAGTTTACCTGCACCTTGAACTCATTTGCACTCAGGTAGCCTGAGAACCTGGGAGATCCTTGTATCCTTGACTGTTACATTTGTCTGATTAACTGGACAATGTGATGGAAAATACTCTTTTAGAGACTATAAAATTGCCTATGAAAGATGCATTCTTCCTTGCAGCGTTTGTTTGGGCTGGTTAGATCTAGCCCAGCTATCCTGAAATCAGCAGTGGTGTTCCAGATTTACACCTTAACAGCACACGGTGTTGTCATGGGAAATGAAATTCAAATAGTGTATGGGTAGTTCAGGAAGCCTAAGAAAGGATGGATTTGGTCAGATTGACAGGTTTGTCTGTGACTGCTTACCTGTAATATTGTACAACAAATCTATTTCGGAGGAAATCTGTGGGATTCATTTCATCACCACATTTTCTATAATTCCCTGGCAGGAGCTGGGCAGTTCTAAGTATTTATGAGTAAAGGTGATGGATACAAGTGGCTTTGGGGCAGTGTAAAATCTGGGAGCAGAGGTCTGACACAGCTTCCCATGGTGAGACCTGTGTATGGCTTCCTCCTACAAACAACCCTTCTGCCAACTTGCAAGACATGACCTCTGCTGCAGCCACTCTCTACCCCACAGGAGATCATCTTTAGCAAGATACTCTTTTTTTCCTTCCCCAAAAATCATATGGTGAAAAACTCACAAGAAACCATGGTGAAAGCTGCAAAATTGCCCACACTTCACTATGTAGACAGTGGCTCACCTCACAGTCCTTCTTTTCAGCTCAAAGTCAGACTTCTCAGTCACCTAAATCCAAAATGGCCTAAAAGATTCTTTTTCTTCCCCTCACCACTGATTTGGATTTCTGTGGACCCAAAAGAGAAGCACTCTCTCTGACAGAGCTTTGCACTAATTCGTTGCACCTCACTGCCCAGCACTGCAGCCCTTCAGGTGTAGACCTGCTTTCCATAAGGGAGATTAATAGGCAAACCTTGCCTCAACTGGGCTCTTTGCTTTGGCTTCCTTTCCATCTGTCATTAATGTTAATTTCTGTAATAGATGTTTTGAATTATTTGGGAACTTGGTAAATTAGATTCATTTATAGTATCATATAAAATAACTAAATAAATGTCCTGAGCACTGCTTAAGAAAGACCACGTCTTCCCACTCTCTGACAGGGATAAGGTCTGTGAAACTCAGCTGAGCTTACATCTTAGTTAATGGCAGAGCTGGGGTTTCTAGATACAGATTTCTTCAAATAATGATGATGATATCCTATATTTGCCTAGTCCTTTCCACTCCAGCATTCCCCACAGCACATCCCAAACGTCTCATCAACCCCCAAAGCACAGATTCTATATTTCTATTCAGCTAAATCTTTCTTCTCTGCCATGGGCTTTTGCTTGAGTTAAGACTTCAAGCCATGCTCGTATGTACACTCTAGTTTTGCTTTATATGGTACTCAGAGGCAATTTCCTGTGGGATGTAATACATCAGCTGTTCCAGCAAGGGAAAGCCACATATCTGTCCAGGGGTCTGCTCTCCAGATGCTATAAGTCAATGGAGATGCTCCACTGGGCAGAAGAGGAATCCTTTAAATAACGTGGCTAGAAACAAGACAGGGAAACCTTTACAGCCTGCATAGTAAGGGCATTTTGTATTACTTTTTTCTCCTGTCCAACAAGCCACCTGCCTAGCAGACCTGCCAAAAGGCCTGAGGGGGATCTATGTAATTCAATTTGGACAATATCTTCCACCTTGGCTTGAGCTGGTAGGAAAACTTTCACAGTTTTGATTAATTTTTTCCTCTCTCAAAACCTTGTCTTCCAAGTAGACACGGCAGAAATATTCTTGCAGAATTTCTTGAAATGGTAAGCTTGTCTTTTTTTTTTTTTTTTTTTGATCAGTCTGATCACAGCCTGAGAAGGAGTGTCAGTATTTCCCCTTCCCTCAGCCAGTTTAAGACCCTTTGTTTAAGGGCAAGTGCCCTCCAAGGAGAGAATGCAAAGCCCAGGAAGACTGATGAGCAGCACTCGGCTGTTTGCAGAGCAGTGTCAGGCATCAATAGGCTCTGCAAGGGGGAACAGGCAAGAGCAGTGCCAAAGGACACCTGTTCCCTATCTGTCTCCAATGTCTCACACCTCTGCCTCCTGCTTTCACTCATCTCTCACTAAAACCTCTTTCTTTTTAACACAAATTAATTGCTGCTGCAGAAACCACTGATAGAGATAGTTAGTTGACCCCAGTGTGCAAATCAGCTTCACTGAGGTGGAGAGGGAAAAAAAAATAAAAGCCTCAAAAGGGTGATCTTTCACAGTGCATTTTAGAAAGCCCCCAGGACAGCTGCATTTTGGCACATCCTGTCACACCCAGGTCCTGCACCAAATTGGAAAGAAGGGCAGGCTGTACTTTATCCACATCTACACAATGAATTGGCAGGATGACACTATGGGTGGAAGAACAAAATAAAATTCATTATATTTTCTTCCTTTGGCTATCCTTGCTCTTACAGAAAAGGAAATCCTGCGGCAGGGCCTATAGAAAAGCTTCTCCACCTCTTTTTTCAGGTGTTAGGATGGGCATCCTCTTCTGGAAAGATCTCCCCAAAAGGCCCTGTCCGTCAGGAAAATAAGAAATGTCATTTTGTCTGTCCTGCCCCTGGTTTCTTAAGGGCCAATAGAGCTACAGACACCTCCTGCTGTCATGTCACCTCAAATTGTCACCCTTCTCATCACACAAACGCAAATCATGCAAGCCCAAGTGCTGACCTGTCATTTCCCTGATATACTGGGGAGCAAATGATATGGACATCTGCATTCTTGTCTGCTGCCACCTCTGCCAGGTTACTGCAGAGGAAAAACATCCCGTAGATATCTTGTTTATAGACCTCCTTATAACCCTCCTTTCATTCTGCAGCCTGGGTGAACCTGGAGCCTCTCAGAAGCTCTGTGGTTACTAACTGAACCGAGCAAACTTCAGAGGGAATAAAAAGAGTCGGGCAGGTTTTCAGGAGTCTCTCCACACCTTAACTGAAGCAAAGCTCACCCTTCCCACTGTACCTTGCACAGATGTAACTTTGCACAGACAAACAAGTAGTTTAGGCTCAGATACAAAATTTAGAGCATTTTTGAGGGTAAAAGAAACCAGTAGAGGAAGTGAAATACACAGAAAGGTATACCTTTTTGCGAATAAAACTAGCGTAGATAATGAAATATTACTTCTGAATGCCTGTGCTTCTCTTAGGTTTCCTTCGTTCTGCTGGGAATATGCAACATATTAGTTATGTTCTCATTAGTGTAGCTAATGAGGTTCTCTGTATCTCCACAGTCACCCTGAGCAGGCTCAAACCCCTCATTGCTGGGCAGGAATGAGGGAGAAGAATTACAACTGCCTTTTGTAAGAACACGGCTGTCCTCATCAGGAATTCCCATGCTGGGGTAGTGAATTAAAGAACTGGGTATATGCTCCACTTGAATACTTTGCCCTCATGTGCCCTTTCCCATGTGCTGATGGGGTACTATCTCCATGGCTTTGGAAGCTGGAGTTTGGAGTTAGGGGACAAGTGTTACAAGCAGATGTATGCTGAAAGTTAAGGAATCCTTTTTTTTTTTTCCAATTCATTTTTTTCCAGGTTTTTTTTGTTTGTTTGCTTGTTTTGTTTTTGTTTTTTGACATGAAAGTTGGGTTGGAAATACAGCAGTGTTTCTTCTAATTCAGAGCCCAACAGAAGTGCCAGAGTATAGTTTCTCCAAGACATGGCCTGACACTTCTGATCTGTTTACATCTCATCAGCAGAGCGGTGTTAAATCTGGCCAAGGCAGAACAAGGAGTGCTCCAGGGGCAGAAATATTGCTGCTGTAGAAATCAGAGTTGGTCAATGACTGTACAGCACTTCCCTAGCACCCTTCTCCAGAACATTTCTGGGTTGTAAAACAGAAGTCCTGGGTAGTGCTTTAAAGACTCTTTTTCTCATATTCTTTATGAGCTTATATCCAGCTTGGGCTATTGTGTTTTGCCAATTGTATGTGCAATGGTATTGAATACTTTTCTTTATTTTCCTGCAAAAACATAGAGAACTATAATGCCTCTTTATGTATCCCCTGATGCTTTGCCATAGAAGCACCTCATTTTGCAAGAGGTAGTAAAACTTACTCCTCTGAGTAAGGAGCTATAGTCTGAAGGAAAGAAAAGTAAGCGACTGCCTCAATACCTGTAGTTTGTGAACACAGCCATGAGCAACTCTTGTACCTCAGAAACCCTGCAAGCTTGATCCATGGAAAGAATAAGTGCATCTGTCTCCACTAAAAAACATCTTGAGGTTTGGGAGTTTATTCCTACTCCAAAAGTAGTTGGTAAAACCTCCATGCAGGCAGCCTGCATGCCACCCAGGACACAGCATAATGCTAAAAATATGGGGAAAGAGAGAAGTCAGCACTAGAGGTCTGCAGGACAGAGCGGCCCATTTCCTTCCTCTTCCAAGCTCTTGGCATTCTCATCTATGCCATCCTCAGTTTGCCTGTTGTAATCCTCAGACCAGCCTCTGTGAGTATTCATTTTCCCTGTATAGTCAAAAAAACCAAACAAACAGTGGGAAATAATTGCCAAAAATTAAGTTCCTCTTCTTAATGCAGGAGTGGCAGGAGGATTGTCCCAGCCTTCTGTGTACTGTGCAAAAAAAAACCCACTATGAAGCCTACACTTCTTTCTTTCCACCATCAAGGTGGCAAATGCAAGGTCTAAGCATTTATTTATCAAAATCACTGTAGATATTTTCTTCACTGGAAGGCTCAGTACTTTAGGCTGAAATCATCCATCACAGCTAGGGAAAGGGAAAAAAAAGGCTTTTCACCTTCATGGATTTCCCCCCTCCCTTCATCTCACCTTATTCGTGCTTAAATGGGTAGAAATTCATCTTTTTCTCCAAAGATCCAGCTGGCTGCAACACGCTCTGTGCTTAAACAAGCTGCCTGCATTGGAAGCATTTTTCAGGCTCTCTGTCTCTCTCTCCCTGGGCCCTGATTGACATCTCATATCATTTTTATATTTGACACCTCAGAAGAAATTAAAAACAAAAACAAAAACAAACAGCTTAAAAATATAACCTCTATCTGTAAAAGCAAAGCAACTTTTCTCAAAGACAAAACAGGCTTCCCACCAGGAAATGTTCACACTCTCCAGAAAATGCTCTTTGTTACCAGCCTTGGCAAGGTGGATTGTGTCTGTGTGTGTAGCTACCCTTGCACACAACGTGTGTATGTTTGCATCTTCTGTAATGTTTAATTCTGCCTTTCCTGAAAGCTGATATGGAAAAGCAAACAGGCAGCAAGTAGCATGACTGGCTCTTCTGTGGCTCTGAGAGTGGGACGTCTGTCTTGTGGCAACAGCTTTGATAAAGCTGCCAGCAGCTTCTCCTGTAGAGTCCATTAATGTACCTGTATCCTTAAAGCAAGAGGTTTCGAGACAGTTCACCCCAAGTATACTCAGATTGTGTGTCAAGCCCACTCTGAACTGGAAAACACGAGTTTTTCTCAGTTCACTTCAGGCAGAGAGCGAGTAGAAACCTCTGAGGGACATAGGTTTATGCTGACAAGCCTGATGCTGTGATGGTACCACTGAGGCTTCAGCTGTCTCTGTGGGGAGGGCGAGGCAAAGCAATGCCACTGTTTTTACTTCAGCAGCCATGAAACAGACCCTGCAGACTTGATTGGTTATGAAAGGTGATTGCATACACATTTATTGCACTGGGAGGGAAATTATTGCTCAGGAAGGGAAAAAGTGAAAAAAAGAGGATTGACATCCTTCTCCCAGGGAACATGGGATGTGCATTCAGAGTTGAGGTCATGGCAAAGCATCTCTATTCCCACCTTTTCCCCTCTCTGCTTCTGTTTTGGAGGGTTAGTCAGCTTGGGCTGAGATTGCCTTCCTCATGTTTGCATAGGTCCTGGAGAAAGGAGTCATGAAAGCCTTGCAGCTCTCACAACAAACAACTTCTTTATGGATATGGGACCAGTTTGGTTTTTAAAACTCTGAATGGAGCAGAGAGATTTTGATCCCACAGACCCACATAAACAGGTGTATATCTCTTCTACCATTCCCACTCCACTACTCATAAAAGAGGTGCTGTGGTTGGAATAGTGATATGGAGACATGCTGGCCTTTCTCATGCTGACAGAAGTTCCCTGTATCATCCCTTGGTTCCTTTGCAGTGTAGCACTGGGTCTGACAAGCTGTTAACATGTCAACAGAGATGGACAAATCAGACTGTGAATCAAATGGCATTACTCTCCAAGACATGACAAAGCAACAACAAATGCATTGTCTCTGTATTTGGTCTCAGTTGATTACAAACAAGGAAGCTTCCAACTTTGTAGAAGGCAGTTTTCATTGCTCCAGTGAAACAGCTCAGTGCCTGATTCCTTGGCACAGCCTACAGCCTATAACCATAAGTGTGTGGCTGTTACAGATAACATGGCACTTCTGGGAAAGCTGCAAGAGTTTACGGATTTTCCAGAGCCAAATTCCAATTTGAAAGGTCCATTATGTCTATCTACACACCCATTCAGCCTCACACAACCATAGCAACTGGCTATGGAAATCTCACCTTGCATCCTTCCCTAAACACTTGGTTATGGTGTGGCAGAATATTGCCACAACTCCAGCAGGAGTTGAGTTTTGAGGCCAGAGTGATTAATCCTGAAAGAACAGGACATCCACAGTATAGACAGCAAAGGAACCTACAACTTCTAGGGATAAGACACCTTCTCTGCTTCTTCTCTGTCCTTCAGTGCAATTCTGCACAAATTCAGGAGATTCCAGGTGCCCAGATGGGGGACATCACATGAGATGGAGCTACCTTTCCCAAGAAGCATGGGCTAACTTTCCTAGCAAAGGGAAGAGCTGGAACCTCAGACAGTCATATACTAATTATTGTCAAATGTATATCTTTTAATGGGGCATTTCAGGGGATTTTCTACTTTTCTTTGAGGCATTGATCTCTGCTGCATATGTAATAATACTGGATCAGAAAGACTGAAAGTCTTTGTGGTTTATGGGGTTTATGGTCTCTCTCCTTATTTCAGCTAAAATGATATGAATCCCCTGAACATTAAAGTGTTCTCTAGAGCGAGTCTTTCCCGTTTTACAATTTTAAAAAAAATTATTTATTTTCATTTCAGGGCAACACAAAACATACTTTTTGCATAAAATATATATTTCTGGTAAATGTGGTGGTTATTTAATCAATTTGTGCTCTTATATAATCAGGTCAAATTTTATTTAATATTATTTTGAAAAAAAAAAAGCCATCAACTGTTGGGCTTTGATACAGGATAAAATATTTGCTCCAAGAAGGGCAATATTTTCCATTAATGTTTTTAAGTGTTCCTTATCCGAAATCACACTATTTAAATTTTGACACAAAATTCTCCTCTCCACTGAATGTAATAATGGACCAAAAAAAAAAAAACCCCACAAATTCTCAGCCAACCATGTGCCATATGTTCTCGTCTTTGCTTATCTTATTTATTTGCCTACTTGTATATCTCACTCTTACTGCAGGATGATTTCTGAGAGGCAATGGGGGTCCAACTTCAGGATGTTCTTAGACTCAGATTTTCTCCCAAATTTGAGCATTCTGATAAACCATGTCCACTGAGGTGTGCTGGCTATTTCACATGAAGGTCTGAGGATATATAGGCAGCAATCATGGTGAACGCTTCACAATAACTCAGTTTAATAACCCAATATTAGGGTGTAATTTTCGGTTGGTGTAATTCTTCGCATAGCCTCGAAGTGTGAAAAATTTCCACCCATTCAAATCAGCTGAGGATCTTCAGCCTGAATCTGGTTTAACTGCTTGGTCATTAAATTAGGAGCTTTCCAACCGCGATGCGATTGTATACGCAGTACTAATGCCTGTTCACTCATACAGGCCACCCGAGATCGCTGACTTCAAAAGGCTCCACATGCAAACAGCACTGCGAAATGCCCAAACTGCTCTCTGCAAATTCTGCAAACTGAGAGCGAGTGTCTTTGTTAAGTCCACGAGGAAGAGCACGAAAATCCTGTTTGCTGACGTGCAAAGGCTTTGTAAGGCAGAGCCCCCAGCCTGAAATCGCTTGATTTGTGGATTCTTGCGATTAAGTTGAACTGAATGACGTGCAAAGCTGGCAATTGAGATAAAGAATCACTCTAGGCTAAGGAGGGGAGGCAGCTAAAATCTGAAAACAAAGGATGTTAATCTCACGCTCATCATCTTTAAACAGGGCACGTTAAAGGAGCAGGTAAGGCTCAGCCGATGCCTTCAGATTACTGGACGGGGATGTTGTCTTTCGTCTTGGCAAACCTCATTTTGATCTAGCTGCTGACAATTCTCCCCCCTTTGCTTTCCTCCCCCACTTCCATCCCCTCAGGCGGAACATCTCATCCCAGTGGAGCCTCTGCCTCAGCTCCGCTCCTCGGCTCACAGGCAGGAGAGAAATCCCAACCACATCACGGAAAGTTTTCTCACAGTTCCCAGCCTCCCCCAGGAGTGCGATTTCTTTGTCCCTCTGCCCCTCCGCCGGCCTGGACTCAGGGGGTCCTGCCCAGGCAGCATTTTACAGACAAACAGGACACTTTGTTGTAGGACATGTGGCTCATCTGTCTGTCAAAACGCCGAGACAGCCGTGTGAAAACAAAGACACTTGTCCAAAGTGGATGTGAGCAGCCTGGAGCTGAGTCCCACTCCCAGAGTTAGGTGAGACACTTATTTCTGACAGCCAAAGACCTGAAACTGTGCTGCAGCCTTGTACCCTACCCCAGGACCCGGGATCTCAGGGTCTAGCACTCGGCGTAGTTTGTCACAGGTGGGCCCAGACAACACGGATTGTCCTTGTGCAAATTAACGCCCTGGTAGGGTCCTGCAGCATCCAGCCACAGCAGGATAATCGGCAAAGGGAGATGCATTTAAACAGTATTGGAAACATTAGAAACGTTCCAGCACTGCAGGTTAAAAACTACTCCAAGATTGCAAGTTCGGCATTTTAGGGATCAGTGGGAGATTTCTCTGGAGATTAAGAGCAATTGAAAAGATCGACTTCCTCTCTATAGAGAAGTTCTAATAAGGCTGAAAATAAAATGCTGTCTCCCTCAGCCTTCCTGGCAGAGGAGCTCCAATGCGCCCCCCTGTTGTTTCAATAATTCAAACTTCAGCTTTAGCCAGCCAAATAGGCCTGAAATTCACCTGTGAAAGTTCATGAGGCTAAGTGGGACTCGGAACAAACTCCTCTTGTTTCCAAACTCATGTATAATGCAGCGAGGAACTTTGCTCAAAGCTAAGCTTTGGCTCGCTGTTATATTTATGATGCTCCACAAAAAAAGAGCAGAAGGCAAATGGATAACACCGTGTCGGGGCACTGGAGTGGGAGGGGAAGGAAAGAGCACAGCCACCAACTTATGATAAGCTGACATTCATCTGTAGCTGGGCAGCACCTGGATCTGCCCCTTCTCCCTTCTCAACTCGAGATTGTGACATTGCCCAGACACAGAGGAGAGATCTGAGTCCTCCAGCAGAGAACAAAATAGACAAGGCAAGCACGAAGGGATGGAAGAAGCAACAGTATGAGGAGGGTTGTTCCATTAGCCAGATGCAAAAGGAAACTGAAGCTGAACACAAGCATTGCAAGCCTTTCACTTCTGCTCACACAGACACAAAGGTGTGTCCAAGTCAAGCTGTCCATCTGTCAGTGCTGTCAGTCTGCAGGAGCGTCCTGGGCCAGCTCTGGGGTTGCCCAGTTACCCCTGGCAGAAGGCACTTGCCAGTGTCCCCACAGAGCACCGTGGCCAGATGGTGTTGGGCCGGCAAAGCCACTGCAGCCCTGACAAGGTGGAAATTTAAACTTCAGCAGGGTTTGTTTCACCAAGAGTTATTCAGATAGTACAGTGTGTACTGCTCTGGTTTGCTGCCACAAACCCATGCAGCAGACTGGAGCAGGTCCCATCTAAATTCACTTCCCTGCTGGCTCACCCTGTTTGTATTAAAACCTTATCCACAGACTGTAAATAGATTTCTGGAAGCCTATAGCTGTTGCCCATAGACGGAATAGATGTATCAGTTTTATGTAGGTGGTATTAAGTAAGCTAAATCCATGACAGAGTATTACAAATCAGCTTTTTACATCTACTGAAATGATCATTGTTTCACTGAAGAAATGCATACCGTGGTTATATCTAATCATGAATTCTGGTGCTGATCTGAGATCTTTTCTCTTTCCTTCCTTCCCTTCTCTCTTTAATTACCTCACTAATGTGGTAAGATGTTTATTGTTGTTGTTTTTTTCATTTCAAGTATTTGATTTTTTTGCATTTTTCTGGGACTGAAGTAACTGAAGTGCAATGTAATTCATTTGAAAGAGTAAATATTTAACTACTAAATGGCACCTTGTTTTTCCTAGATCCTCATGTTCTTTCTAACTCTATTCATACTATGTATAGGAGCTGGAGTGTATCCAAAGGAGGGCAGTGAAGTTGGTGAAGGGTCAGAAGCACAAGTCTGATAAGGAGCAGCTCAGGGATCTAGGGGTGTTTAGTTTGGAGAAAAAAAGGCTCAAGGGAGACCTTGACAACTCCCTGAAAGGAGACTGTAGCCAGGTTGGTGTCAGTCTTCTTCCAGGCAACAAGTGACAGGTTGAGAGGAAATGGGCTCAGGTTGCTCCAAGGGAGGCTTAGATTGGATATTACAGAAAAAAAAAAGGTGCCCAGGCATTGGAACAGGCTGCCAAAAGCATGGTGGAATCACCATCCCTGGAAATGTTTAAAAAACAGGTGGATATGGTGCTTAGAAACATGGTTTAGTGGTGACTTCGCAGTGCTGGATTAATGGTTGGACTCCATGATCTTAGAGGGCTTTTCTAGCCTTAACAATTCTATGATATTCATCTTAGAAGTATGAAATTACATTAAAAGAAGATAAATATTATTAAATTGTCTCTGAAAATGTTAGACAATACCACTAGGAGGCTAACTCAGGCAAATTTAATTCTTCTCAAATGTATTTCTATTTCATTATTTCACTACTCACTTCTTGATTCGATAATTACATTGTGTTTTTTGAGAGCTACTAAAACTGAGAGTGCAAAAGCCAAAGCTGGAGTGAATCAGCTTGCTGTGTTCACTTGGAAGCACAGGCATCTTATGTTGTGATAGACACCCTTTCCCAAATTATACAGAAATTACTCTTTAAAATTATGTTCTTATTGGTACCTTGTAGGCTGCAGTACATAATGTAACAACCTGTGCTGTTCTAGGGACCAGGATCAGCTGGCTGGGCTTTGGGTTAGGTTTACCTCCTTTGCACCAAGCTGTCTGCTGCTGCTTTGGCTGGGTGTTTTGAATGTTGACTGTATTTACAGCTTTGCCGAGTGTATCAGGGAATGAGAAAGAAAAATTATACTTCAAAATATACAGGTGCTACAAACTGAGGACATTCTGCAGAATTAACTTCGGTGTAAACTTGTGAGGATTAGGAACATTGCATTTATGTTCTTTGATGAAATTCTTTTTTCTGCAACATTTGCTGCATTAGAGCTAATGGAATTTATGAGAACAGCTTGTGATTCTCCAAAACTACCTGGTGCGGTCATTTCAGCCAGCACAATGTGAATTATGCAATAAGCCATCACTTTAATTAAAACAAATTGCATTTACTGTATCAGTTCATACTATAAATCATTCCCTAGGGCCCCTCTTCAAGGTTTGTGCTTGGCCTATTCTTGAGAAATGTTGACAGCAGCCTCCATTACCAAAAATATTTTTGAGTGTTTTGTTCTAATATCGTTCGCCAGGATCCAGCTTTTGAGCTCACTGCTCTGATATACATAACAAATTTTATCCAAAAAACAGGGTAGAAATCATGTGAAAAATCAGAATATGTCATTTTCCCTTTCTCTTCTGGTCTGCAGCATGCACTTTAGTAGACCACGTCAGCGGAATATGAAGTTTATTAATTGAAATAATTGTAATAATAAAAACCAAAAAAGGAAAGATGCAGATTAATTGTTTTCATCCAAAGTTAGGAGTCACATGGGATTCCTCACACTCCATACTATAATTAGACTGAGCAACAAGACAATCAGATTATTAGTCCTTTGTGTATCTCCAGTTTAATAAAGAGAATGACCATTGTGTATTTATATTCATTTGAGCTCAATGCAGCTTAAAATGCAGTGCTAAATACAGCATATCATACTGCAGGATGAAGTAACTCACATTATAAGGAGAAAACATCATCTTTTTTGTGACCTCTGATGAGGGGGCAAGGGTTTTTGCTTCATTCAGTTTGGATCAGACATGCTGAGACCATTCAGCCCTACCTAATGTTTAAGTGAGTGTTTCCTTGAGAGTTTGTTCAGGTTTCCTTGCTTTGCAAATTAAAATAAAGTAGTTAAGTTCTTTTCTCAAAAGGCATATAGTTAAGAGTTTCCTGAATTAGAATTTTAGAGTCAGTGGTGACTTCTGCATTTAGCTATATGAGACAGAGGCTATTGCAATTCTGAAGGAGATGCTGCTTAAGACAGTCCTGCACAGGTTAAAATGCACAGAGGGGTCCTAACAGAAGGCTAATGCAAGTTTTAAAATTTCTAGCAAGATTTTTCAGCCCCTTTTGCAGGAGTTGCTTAACTCTCATTAATTTGGTGGGTCTTGTAGGTGGAGCTGCTTTGGTAAAATTTACAACTAAAGTGAACCATTTATATATAACACCAGTTACTTTGCTGAAACCTCATGATGAACAACTGGGTCATTGAACATAAAATAAGACCCTGGAGCCTGATTGGAAAGCCATTAAAGCCAGTAGAAAGGGACCCACTGGCTGGAGCCAACACTGGAGCAGATCCACAGAGAATAATCTAAATCGAATCTGTCTTCATATTTATTTTCTTCTTGATATATACCTCAAAAAAGCCCAGGTAGATTTGCAGGAGCCTTAATATCTACTTCTTTGTTGTGAAGATTATCTCACTGTACATCAAAGCAGGTGTCCATCTCCTCCAGCAGCCTCATGCTGTTGTTATTCAGGTCTTCAAATGAAAGCCTCTGTCACACAAACAAAAAAAATATATCCCAAGAACAGATTTAAGCATTGAGAAGGTAAGAAGACAATACCCATTTTCTTTCCCTGAAAAGAAAAGGAGACACAATTGGAAGCAGCATATGCCCAGACTGTGACTCCTGTTCTTCAGCCAAAATAAGGACTGAAAATAATTGGCATCAATAAGCATTATCAAGGACCATCTGGAACACACATGTAGTGAGAAGTGAGCAAATACCTTCAGAGCAGTGGATAAATACCTTAGTTGCATTTCTTATATATTTGTTGTATGGAAAAGACTGTTTAGCTTATGAATTCAAAGGCATTTATTGATGCTATAGTAAAGGCCCACTGCACAAAGCTCAGGAAGCTCAAAATGCTGAAGCCAGCAGAAAAGGTCCTTCAACCTCCAATAAACACAAGTACATTTTCCATCTCTTACTATTAGGCTTGCACTGTAACTGTGTGGTTTACAATTTCTCATTGTCTTTAATTTTTTTCTTTGCCTAAATTTAATGATAATAAAGTGGTGTTTCAGGGCCCTGTGGTCACCACATTTTTTTTGTGTTACAGGATGTTCAAAGTGCATGCCTACATTTTCTTTATAATGTTCAAAAATAGTTTTGGTTTGGTTGATTTGGATTTTTTTCCCCCTGAAGTTTTGACAGCTCTAAAATAGCTGTGGAGATTATCTTTCAACATTCTAAATAAATTCACTGCTGGGCTGGTAATAAGAAAGTGTAAGAAAATTTCCAAGGTAATTTTGGGGGAAAGTTATAAACCACTGAAAACAGCAGCTTATAATGAAAGTGTCATCTCAACCATAAAAGGTACCTCAATGCTCCGAACAGGCACCGTAAAACGTGATTGAAAGGGAGTTTAGAGATATTGCTAATGGCCCGACATAAGGAGCGTGGCTATAAAAGAGGAAAAGATGCATGGCTAAAACTGCCCACCACAAGTCTTTGAAGAGTGTCTGACTACCCAGGCACGCCAGAGACAGCGACTGCTGATGGACCTGGTCATGCAAATCTGCTAAGACAGAGACACCTTCAAACACCTCGTGCCTTTGCTTCCTCTGAAAGAGATGCAATTGTTCAGCAGAGGCATCCCCAGGCTCATCCTGGGGGCACTGGGGGGCATTGGAGGGTAGGGATGGCCAACAGTGAGGCAGGACTGTGGCACTCAGCCTCTAGGCCTGGAGGAATAATATGGCCTGTGGTTGTAAAATTCCAGTATCTCATCGATCGACTTTCCGGGTTTCAACATTTTTGTACAGTTTTAATGAAACTGTGGCATTTTGGTCGGAATGGAAGTCTGGAGAACATGCAGGAGTCTAGCCTCCTGCTCACAGCAGGAAAACTTCAAAGTTAGTTTTGAAGTAGTTCTGCTGTTCCTATTTAAGCCAGGTGATCTAAAGTGTAATTCATATGTGCAAAATACTTCTGCAGGCTGAAAGTCATTTCATGGACTTTCAGGGTTTCCATTTGGCCATGCTTATTTTGCAACATGGTCCTTATGATATCTTCAGTGAAAAGGGTGCTGGTCTGTGCTGAGATTCAGTCAGGAGGACTGTTTGGTTAAATTTATCCTACCCTTCAGGGAGCAAATTCTGAGTAGGAGCTATATTTTGAATATCTGTAGGTCAAGGTTATGCATGACCATGACTATGCATTTTATTTAGGCCATTTGAAAAAACAGATTGTAAGGCAAAACTGTGTTGAAGGCTATGTGGCAGAATTATTTTCTTTTTTAATCACTGGTCAGCAGATGAAATAGTAACAATAAGGAGAGCTGTGCCTTGGGGGAAATTTACTTCAATGCTAGCTTTCTGCCTGAGACCTGTCTGTTTCTCATTCTTACTAACTCCATGCCAGAGATATGAACAATGCATGCATCTAAAAGTCTGTGTCATGGGTTGACCCAGGCTGGACACCAGGTGCTAATCAAGCCACTCTATCATTCCAGTCCTCATCTGGCCAGAGGACAGAAAAAGTACCACAACAAGCTCCTGAGTCAAATAAGGATGGGTAGAGATCACTCAACAATTGCAAACACAGGCAAAACAGACTAAACTTAGGGAAATTTATTTAATTTATTACCAGTCAAATCAGAAGAGGGAAATGAAAAATAAAAGTCAAATATTAAAACAACTTCACCCCACCTCTCCTTTCTTCCTGGGCTTAACTTTGTTCCCTGTTTCTGACCATGGTTGGTTCATTGCATGTTGTCTGTGCTGCTCCCTCCCCTGCAGGCGTTGGACTCCTCTCACTCTTACCCTGGTCCAGAGTGGGGCCACTCCCAAAGGAGGCAGTCCTCCACGAACTTCTTCAGTGTGGATCCCCTCCACAGGGTCAGTCCTTCAGGAACAGCCCCTCCCAGCATGGATATCTCCCATGAGGTCATTCTTTCAGGAACAGGCTGCTCCATTCTGGCTCCTTCAAGGGGTCACAAGTCCTGCCAGGATCCTCCTCCAGCCTGGGCTCCTCTCTCTACAGGTCCTGCCAGGGTCCTGCTCCAGCACAGGCTTCCCATGGGGGTCACAGCCTCCTTTGGGCATCCCCCTGCTCCAGCCTGGGCTCCCCCAGGGCTGAGTTGGATCTGTGCTCCCCCGTGCCCTCCCTGTGCTGCAGGGACACAGCTGCCTCCCCATGGGCTGCTGCAGGGGCTGCAGGGGAATCTGAGCTGCAGAGCCTGGAGCAGCTCCTGCCCCTCCTCCTGCACTGCCCTGCCTGTCTGCAGGGCTGCTCCTCGCACATGTTCTCACTCCTCTACTGCAGCTGCTGTCCTGTTCTGCAGCAGTCTTCACCCTTTCCTCTTGAATACTTTAATCCAGAAGTGCTACCACAGGGGCCAGTGTGGACCAGTGGCAGGTCCAGCTGGCTGGTACTGGCTCTGTGAGATATAGGGGACATTCTGGCACCTTATCACAGAAAGTAGCCCTGCAGCCCCCCACCACCTTGCTACTCAAACCAAACACAGCCTGACTTTGCAAAACTCTTCCTGTATACAAGCTGCTCAAACTTGAAAATGGGGATTATTTTCTAGTCTTCAAATGTTGAAAAGTATATTTCCAAATATGTTCTCAAATATTATCAGAGGATCAAAGCTCCAGACATTTTCTTGGTGTTTATTAGCAATTTCAAGGACTCAGAAAATATAAGTCAGACCTAAAGATGTCATGAGGTTTTAGTCATTTAATAATAGAGTTTAGGTTCCTTTATTTGTCTCCTGCTGAGCCTTTAGCTTGAACTTGGGTCACTTTGAAACTTTGGTATGCTCCTGAGGTCTAGAAAACCAGGGATTTATTGAACAAGAAAGAAAAAAAAATCTCAAGTGTGCACATGACAGCAGAGGGCAAGGCCTCAAACAGCTTGAGATTGCTGTAAAAATCCTGATGGGTTTCTAAGCCCTATCATTGTCACAAGCCTCTAGCAGGCACTACTCCTTGTAGCCAGTTAGGTTCCTCATGGGAGGCTGCAGAGCACGCAGCCTTTCCCCAGGGCCAAGGGGTGAGAGTCTCGGGCAGGATGTTAGCTTGACTTTTTTTAGAACAATTTCATATGATTTCTTCAAAGACAAAGAGGAATAGAAGAATAGCTAAATGTAAAACTAATTCTCTTTATTTTTCAATTTATTTTTGAGCTTACCCTTGCTCTTCAAATTTTTGGTTAGCATTTCCTTCTCTTCCTTTCTGTTCTGGGCTAGGATGGTGCCTAATGTTGAAGCTGATCTACCCTATTTCCCTCCAGCCTAGTGAGAGAGATGGAGGAGCAGGGCCAGGACAAGACTCTTGTTCAGTAACAACAGCACCTCTGAAAAGCTGTGGAAGTAGTTTCATTCCTTGGGTCACAATGTGCTTCTCACCCTGCTGGGTGCTTCTGTGAGACTGTCCAGGACACAGGTATCCTAAAACTGAGTATTCCAGGTGTGAGCATGACCATCAAGGGGTGGTATCCAGCATCCAATCTAAATTTCCCCTGGTACAGCTTGAGCCTGATTTTCTCTTGCTCTGTCAATTGTAATCTGGTAGAAGAGGCTGATGCCCACTTGGCTGCACCCTCCTGTCAGGGAGCTGTAGAGAGTGAGAACATCCCTCTCTGAGCCTCCTTTTCTCCAGGCTGGGCCCCCCACTCCCTTTAGATGCTCCTCATAAGACTGGTGCTCTAGACCCCTCACTAGCTCTGTTCCTTTCTCTGGATACATCCCACCACCTCAATGTCTTTCTTATCGCGAGGGGCCCAAAACTGAGGCCAGGTGTGGCTTGTGTCAATATGACCAGTGTGATGGGGTGGTGGTACACTCTGGGCACACTCTGTGCTCCTCCCTGTCAGACGAGAAGGGTAGCAGGACACTGACTGCTGGCACCTGGGCATACTCAGGAGAAACAGGCAGCTCAGTGCAATTCTTTTTTCCTTTGTGTTAAAACTCAAAAGGAAACCCACATGTCCTTCTTGAAAAGCTCCTCTGCAAACCCACGTGTCTCTCTAATTGAAACAGGGCAGGGTCTGAAACCATAGGAGTCCACAGCTGCTATTTCTATTGTGCATGTCTGAGTCAAGGTGAAGAGAAAAGTCAGCAAAATATCCCACAGGGTGAATCCTCCATGTGCCAAGAAAGCTGACTCCACATTAAAGGTGAGAGCCAGAGCTTGCAAAGCAGTGATGGCTTGGGAAGACAGAGGCCTTGATTCCTTCCAGCAGCCTCCAAGTGTTATTCCCATTAACAGTGGCACTAGCCATCACCCTGAATACCCCATGCACCAAAAGACAAGTGAAAGTGAGCATGTGGGAGGGAGGTGATAAAGTTGTCATGCTGTAGGCAAGGCTCTGGCCTCCAAGGACTGGCAGAGACTGTGTCGTTTAGAGATACATCCTGGGATGTGTTTTAAGAGTGGATTGGAGATGCTCAGGCTAAGGGTGGGTTTGCTGATCTTGCACAGGCTTCATCTTTGGGCACCCTTCAGTTCATAGTGCTGGAAAATCAGGGCTCTGCCTTTTTCTTCTCTTTTATCTTGATTACCAGAGAAAGAAAAGCCCTGTGTGACACAAAAAAACCTGAGATGGCAAAGCCACTTATGTTATCTTCCCACATGTGACAAATTTCAGCACTTGGTGAGCCTTGCTAACCCTGTGGTTCACAAGGCGCCTGCCCTGACTGCCACCAGGGTCAAAAGCACTTTCAGGTGCCCACAAAATCTGTCTTAAAAAGCACAGCAACCACTCAGACTGTGCCACGGGGAGTAGGAGAGAGTATAATTTCTGCACTGGATGTCTGCTTTGGTGTTGAAAGAGCAGCACTTGGATAAAACACAGAGCTGTAGACAGGATGGTTTCTTTTTGCCATGGACAAGTCTGAACGCCACAGAGAATAGCACTCAGACTTGTCCATGGCAAAAGGAAGAAGATCCAACCTCTTTTCAGAGCAGTGCAGCCTTTCTGCAGAAACTTTAGTAATTGATGCAGAATCGACAAGTGAGTCATTCCTCCCCTCTTTTTTCTCCTCTTCCTCCCACCTTGGCACCGAAGTGCACTAAGAAAACAAGATATCAGGAAGATGTCTTCTGGATCATTGCTGCAGCATCTTGTCTGCCTTCAGGCTCTGGTGTCAAGTAGTGATCAGCCTCTTTCCTCCAGCCCTGAAGTAGCAGTTTTCAGACATGACCTTCCACCCCTTCACAGCTCCCTGTGTCTCTGAAATGTCCAGAGGTCAGCCCCTCACTGCCTCCACAAGGAGACCTGTTTTGGAGATTCCTGCCTGGCATCGGCCCCACCTCGTGTCCCTGTCATCTCTCATCATGTTACCAAACTGAAGGGGATACCAGGAGTTTAGATGGTGTCCTCCACCGTGACATGGACTCATCATTTCACTATTTGTTGGGGAATGGCAGCTGTGCACTGCTCGTGGAAAGGTAGCCTTGACTGACTAGCTAAAAATTGGAGGTGACCTAGCTGTACAACTTACAGCTCAGGAACAATGTGACAAACTTCATCTTTCTTCACTGCCAACCTCTAAGGTTAGAGAGGGCCACTACCTGTCATAGTGGGGAGGAGAGAGACAGCTCTATGGATGTGTCTGTCGGTGCATGTGGAGGGGGGAGACGAGGGGTATGCTCTTATTCTTTCCTTCCTACTTTGTTATATTGATTTTCAGTGACTTGTATGCTTGGAATGCAATAAGGGAGCAATTCCCTTCTATGCTGGCTAGTAAACATTGCCTGTAACTTTATTCTGGGTCAGGAAAGTCAGCACTTAAAATTAAAAGTGGTTCCAGAGGAGGAAAGCCATATTTTAGAAAATTCCAGTTGGGGGTTCCTTGTTACTGTACTTCATTTTAAAATCCAGTGTCGTGTCATGTCGTGTCATATATGCCTTTAAAAAAGCATTTAACTGATATATATTCTCATCTGCTCTTTACTTGCAATATTTCAAGCAGAAAATATTTTTTAAAAATTAGTTCTCTAGCTCTCTGAATTTACAGCAGAGGCGACAGACTATAAAGTGGAAGGAGTTGAAATTAAGCCCAGGGGAGAGAGAAGTGCACTAGAGAGAAAGCCTCATATGCCAGGTGCTTAAACACATGCATAGTTTAAATCCTGGGCCATCTCACCAAAGCAATGGAGCTGCTCTTGTATTTAAGACTAACCTGCCTTAAGTTCTGGGACATAATCTCTAAAAGAATGTAATGTGTGTAATGCTGGGGTACAGGCTGTGATGCCCATAAGCTGCTCTGGGTCTAAGATACAATCAGCTGTGGGAATTCCTTTTTTCTGTGCAAAGCTTCTGAGCTCAAGTCCTGGAAAGCCAAAAGGCTTCCCCAAGGCAGGGAAACAAATGTCCTGGGCAGTCAGACTGAGGAATGAGTGCACTTGCTGACATGTGGCTCCCAGATGTGAATTCAAGCTGGGATCTGTGTGCTTAGGAGGAGCATTTTTGCTAAAGATGTTCCTCTCAGCAGAGGCTAATTTCCTGGGTGCTGGAAATTTTAGCTGGAAAGCTTCCTTCTCATGGATCAGGCACTCACAGCAAGGGTTTCTCACGTAGTCAGGCAACAGCACTGAAAACATGCAGTACTACTTTTTAGTTGGATAGACAGGCGTTTTACTGAGCTCTGCTCCTGTCACGGTAAAAGCAGGGCACTCTTGGAAAACACCAAGTGTAAGGAGCAGGACCACTGGTGTGGGGTGCCACCCTTTGGAATGCCATGTGCTTTGCCAAAGCAAGCACCCCCAGTGCCCTATTTACATTCTGTCCTTCTGCCAGAGTCCCTGCAAATCCCCTGCCCACTCTGCTGTGTATCCACGGGGCCAGCAGCAGGGCTGTCAGCACTTTGTCAGGTCTCGGGGATGTCTGTGGCTGAAACCCCGCTGGGGACATGAAGGAAGCCTGGACAGTTTACGAGATGGCAGGAGGCAAAGTACATCTACCTGGCCCTGAGCTCTGATGCACGGTCTCCCTTGCTCCCCACCTGACATGTACAAACAGTGACAAGCCCTGTCACCTTCTACCTGGTGCGACCATTCCGAAAGCTGGGAAAGCCAGACGTGCTGGTAACAACTCCAGCTTCCCCAAAGAACTCCCCAGAGCCCTATGACAAGAAGCTGCCTTGACTAGGCCAAATGCACTCATGTTAGGAAACCTCCACAGCTGGCTCCCTGGGTGAAATAGCCCCTATGAAATGAAACACGTGGCACTGGTGCTTCACCCCAGCTCTCCTCCTTGTCCCTTCTCTTCCTATGAGAGGAGAAACCCCTGGCTGACATGTCTCAACGCTGGGAGTGACATGAGCTGCAGCAATTCTTTGCATCGCCCCCATCTATGACTGCCTGCTCACTGATTTTTGTGCTTTCCCCTGGTCAGTCTCCTAACCACAAGGACAGATGGAAGCACAGATATCAGCACAAGAAGATCATCTGAGCACCTTCCTGGGGTCTCAGTTTCCTGAAGCTTCACTGGTTTTGGTACCCAAATTGCTATTTCCTGATGGCAAATCACAACTTGTATTTTAGGGGCTAGAAAGGTTAGGTGCTTCATTTCAGAGGCGACAAAATCTGTGGATTTGCAAATCTTTGCCATCAGTAAAAAAAATCCTAAAATTCCTAGATTCCCAAACAATTCTCACAGAACATCTACTTTACATTTTTCAGGATGCTGCTGTTATTCAAGTCTCCATCTAAGCAGTCATGCAACAAGCATCACTTTCAAACAATAGTCTATTGATTGCTTGCTTCGTTAACAATGATGCTATTCCATGGAGAGGTTTATCACTCTTGTTTTTTATTGTTTTGTGCCTTATGATTTGGTCATTAATGGGTACACTTGCATTTCATTTCATTGGGACTGACTTTTCTGTGAGGAATTCTCAATGCAGTCCAAGAACCTCCATGAATAAATGTTTACTGTCAGGAGATATGAGTGTGTTGCAGGGCTCAATGGGTGTTTTCATCCTGATGATGCAGCAGTAAATCAATTAAAAACATGATTGATTGTAAAATTGTGGCTAACTTGCTTTTGCTTTGGGATTTCACACGGCCTAAGTTAGTCAGTATAAATCTAACAACGTATTACTCATGCAGTGATCATCTTGCTGCTATCTACAGTGAGGTCTGCTATGCACATAGCTAAGGCAAGAGCAAAGGCTGAAAACTGGCCCGGGCATATCCTGCAGCTCTACTCCCACACAGAGCACACAGCCTCGTCCCACTGGTGATTTAACTCCTTTTGGCAACATTTGACTAGAATTCCCTTTACCAGAGGATAAAATAAATCGAAAGGGCTCTTGAAAGGGCTCTCTGCACAGATATGTTCATTCAGATTAGGATATAGTGTACATTTAGCGAAGAATAGCTATTGTTAATTAATTCCCTGTCTAGTTGCTTTTTTTTCAGTCAGACTACTGTAGCCCAAATTAGATTAATCGACTTTGGATATTCTTGCTAACAATCGCTTTCTCTTATTAAGCATTATTAATATTAGTTCTTAGAAAATTATGATTCTGGAATAACTCGCCACATTTAGTTATATCTCAAAATCTCCAGTGGCATACAATGGCCAGTGTGCTCTGACTTGAGCAGAAGTCCCCACACTCCCTGTTTAAAGCTTTTGCCAAGAGCACTGGGTTGTGTCTGCTGAGCAGAGGAAGTCGTTTCTGTTCTAAAATCTGTTTAGCAATCTTCTGTCTTAATCTTCTGCAGTAAAGTAAATCTCTTGGTAAGACCAAATCCAGAAGCCACCGTTCAGCACATAGTGCTGCAAGGGAAATGTGAACCACAGAGACCGAAAAGACATGATCTCAGGACAAAAATCACATCCTTGTCTCCCACACACCCATCCAGGGCTTCATCCAAACCCCAGAAATGTCGATGTAAGTCCTTCTGTGGGCAGTGAGTGCAGACCAGGAGATCCGCTGTCTCTTCATGTGTGCAAGTCTGCAGAGGGGGCAGAGCAGCGATCTGCATGACTGTGTGCTCAAAGAGAGATTTACAGAGACAGTGTGCATAAATCTAGATAATTTATACAGTGCCACAAATACAAACAGCAACGGGCACCCTTCACAAATTCACGTACACAAATGTCCCTCCAGTGTGAATAATGCAGTGACAGTGAGCTGCCTTTGTGTGGACATCACTGGTATCAGCAGTTAGGAATAATAGTTGTCTAATTGTAGTCGTTCATTGTGTGCTGTGTCAAAGCCTGGGCGAGTAATTGCAACCATCAAAACCCTTTCAGGGTGTGAGCAAAGCCCCGACCCCCATCACCTGTTATCAAGCCTATCTGGTCCACCACACACATGCACTTACTGGGCAGATGAATTAGCTAGATGGGCCGTTCTCTTTTAATATTATTATTATTGTTGTTGGTGTTGTTGTTATTATTACTATTATTATTATTTTCTCTTTTATGTTTTTCTTCCCTCAAGGTTGTGCCTGATTCATGATGAGGGTTTAGAATTCTTTTTAATTGTTGTTATTCTTATTTTTTGGGGTGGGTGCATGCGTGATTGAAAGAGAGAGAGTGATCACTTTTTGGGTGAGATAATATAGATGACAGACATCAACAATTACACAAAATAGTATGGTAACCAGTAACTGAAAAAAAAAATTTGATTCTCATGAGCTGCTGAGTGTTACAATTTGAATGTCTTTCTATTAAAATCCTTGTAATAGACACAGGGAGAAAGCAGGGAGGAGGGAGAGAGAAAGCAGTTCTTTTTCAAATATTACTCATACGATGGAGCACAAGATATTTTCAGAATGCAAGAGGGACTGATTTCCATTAACATAATCCCATTTCCAGTATTTTTTATTAATATAAACCTCTTGGCTCTGGGAATGCCTCCTGGATCATTTATACCTGCTGTATTTTGCGTTGGGTTTAGGGGAAAATCAAGGAGAGCACTAAAAAAAAAAAATACAAAAATTGAACCTATTTGTTATATTCATTCAGAATTGCCAGCTGTACAATACATGAGTGGAGAAGCAGATTTGATTATCAAATACAATTAGGGCCTGGTTTTGCCGATGTGGAGCACCATGTAACTGCATATTGTAAATATCTGTATAGAAGACAGGAACAGCACAATCATGCAGGCTACACACTCTGTCTTGCTGCTGGAGAGGGCTTGCAGTGATTTTCTCTGGTTCAGCCTGCTGCAGCAAGGAATCTATCTCAGTGCTGTAACTATTACAGAGACCACATCTTGTTCGGGGAGCACACAGTTTCATGGGTGGATACCCACTTTAAACCTTTAGAGGGTCACAGCTCTGAGTTTTCTGGTATCTGCCTTTGTGTGATAGATCATATCTATTTACTAATGGTATCTGGTACCTTCAGAGACTCAGCAGGACATGTCCTTATTTGCTGAAAGTATCTTCTGTTGCATAAGGACAATGTGTAGTTTCCACGGCTGTCAAACACTTGTGTGCGTGCGCTTGGATTTCTGCAATAAGACAATTTTGAGGTCTGTAATTAAACCCTCCAAGGAAGCAGGAGAAGCCCTATTTTGGTGCAAAATTCAAGTAAAAGGGAATTTTGCAGAATCGTAGAGTCATTTAGGTTGGAACAAACCTTTACGATCATTAGGTCCAACAATATTTTAAAAATGTGTACAAAGTTCAATGAAGAAAAGCCCTCATTGTGAATTTTCTCAGACTAGGGGTCAGGTCCCTGAGGAGAAGAGACGTAACCTGTTATTTAGACCACTTAAAATGAGAATAGGCAATATATTTTTGAATATTCAGCGGGGAGATATACCATGTGTCAGAGACCCACAAGTAGACCCACAAACCCAAAGTAGACTTAATTTTGGATTGCTGTAAGTCATCTCTACTCTGTTGTCTGACACTACTGCCCTCATTCTGCACACTTTGAATTTGCTTCTGCCTTTGAAAGAAACAAATTCAGATGTACCAAAATACATATATTTTGTAAGGCTCCAAAGCAATCAAAACTGGTGATAGTATTGAAGACAAGATACTGAAAAATACCTGATTGGAAACATTACAGACTGTAGATTTTTCTCATTATTGCCACTGCAGAGGTCACTGTTCTTCAGAAGAACACATGTCCGGAAATAAGAAGAGTTTATTCCTACTGGTCTTCTCACTCTTGCTGTAATATTTGAGGCAAGTAATTTGGGGGTGGAGTATGTTAATCTACAATACCTTCCATCTTAGGAAGACTAGGTGTTTATTATCAGCAGTTTGTTTGAGATACATTCAGCAGTCAATAAGGAAGAAAAAGCATTTTCAATACAGTAATTCATTTACTTCTAAAACTGGTAAGGATGAATCACTTTATGGAAGTTCATTTACATCTACTCACATTTTCTGTAGACCTGTGGCCAGCTTAAGTAAATTCCTGGATGGCAAAAGTCAGAGAAGAATACCTCCCTTAAATACCTATTCCTCTCCAAGTTGGAGAAATTCCATTCAACAGGAATGCTGGATTCAAAGACCTCTAACTAGTTCTTTTCCCATCTGTAAATGTTTAGAATTTAGCTCCCTAACACAAGGAGTAGGTTCATCTCTTCTGATGGAGGTTCATAATGATCTTGTAGTAAGGACTTCTTTTCTCATTATAATGGTTCCAAAGGGTTAACTGCATTAAACCTTCATCTTAACAAAGTTGTAAATGCTTTTTTTCTTAATCAAAGGGAACTGTTACCAATTTCCAGTTCCATTACCCACTGTGCTTTGCCAGCAACCTTTGGCCTGGATGTATTGGAGCATTGTGCTAGAAAGCAACTTTCCTAAATACTTATTATCCACATGACAACTAGCCCTGACTAAGGCAATTTTACAGGCAAAAATGCTAAGTTTTCGTGATTCCTACTCTGGAGATGAAAGTAGAGGATTCAATAAAATTTTTATTGGGCAGGTTTCTGAGTTCCAGGATGGACTTAGTGCAATAGCAAGTGCTCCAGTGTGTACTCCATACTCTGATGGCACAGATTACCTGTGCTGCTGAATTATCTTGATGTCTGTGCTCATGGATGTTCAAGGGTGAAGAGTGATGATGTCAGTCCAACCATATTTTAAAGGTCATTGGTGCAGAACAAAAATTATGTATGAAAACTTGACATTTTCTGCTAAATGGAATTCTTGTTTCCCACCTCACCCTAATTAAGATAGTGCTGAGAAGTGCTTGTCATGGTGAAGGACTGTACACTTTGCAAAGACCAGCTAGAGGCAGGCTCAACTCCAAACTTTTTACAATGCAAGATGAGTGAAGGAGAAGAAGAAACAAAACCAGGAAACAGAACTGAGAAAACTATAAGTTTCATAGCACGAGGAGAAGTAGTTTCAACACAGACATGGTCGCAGTGTTGTCAAAGTCAAACGTGAGCACAGGGGGATCAGTTTTGGAGAAATTTCAGGGAACTGAGATGGGGTTGCAGTTCTCTTTAAGGAGCTCCTACCATGCATAAAGGGCCAGCATGGGAGAAACCAGTGAGACACTTGTCTGCAAAATTCAATTACTGGCTGATAGAGGATGTTATCACAGGATAACCAAAGATGGGAGCTGGCATTCCAAAAGCAAATTAGAGATGTGAGGTAGGGGGGCGATAGGCAGTGAGGAGCCTTTCAGAGGTCCCTGTATGGACATTGAACCATAACAGGCACTCATCAGCAGTATAAAACTACCAGCAGCAGTATCCCCAGGCTGGGAAAGACTCTTCTTGGCAAGCTTGTGTACCACACCATGCCATCCAATAGAGCCCATCTTATTGAAAACTGAATCCCTTTGAGTTCCCTGGAACAGCAGCAGCTGGAGGGGAAATAACAGTAAAATTCTATGGCCATAATAAAACGCATTAGCCATCTGAACACTCATTTCAATCAAATAATGCAGCCTATTCATATTTAAACAGGAAATATTGTTTAATGTTTATGGTAATGATCAAATCAAATTTTAAAAATTAAACACGAAATTAAACATTAAAGTGAGGTTCCAACATTGGGCACTTGGGACGCCACTTCCAACCCATGGCTGATGGTCGCAATCAGCAGGGTCTATCCCCTTTCCTTTGCTTAGTGCAGCTCCTTGAGGAGTATGTCAGAAGGTGGCTTTGGTGTCACTCAAATGACCACAGCTGGAGCAGGGTGGCTGATTTTTAGTTGATTGTCCCAGTCTCCCCTTGCATCCATTCTGCTTTCCATGACAGTGACACTTAATGGTTGCTAAGGGGGAAGTGGAAATTCCAAAGGAAAAGTCCTTTCATCTGGAAGGAGTTAATGGGACTAGTTTTTCATCCAAGTAGAAGGCAGTTGTGTTCCTATTGAAATACTTTGGACTTTTAACTTTTTCCTGAAGAGAACAGGGAGAAGTTACAGACGTTTTTTCAAAGCACTGGGGAAACAGAAGTAGAAAATGACACTGTGAAAAAGCAAGTTCTCAGATGTACATAATGGTCACAGGAGGCAAAAGTGGAAAATAACACCTTGTTGCTCTTTAAATACTGTTCCTTTGGGGTAGAACACAGCAGCTTTTACATACCAGTAACACACAGCCTTTTCTGTAGTGGCAGTAACTGGTGCAGAGCTACAGATTTCAAAAAATAATATGTTGCTTTATACCAGTGGAGTCATGATCCCAGCTGATTAATTTAAGGTTTTGACAGCACTGTCAAAGTTTGTATCTAATGAAGACCTTGGAGTGATGGCTAGCAGTTAGGGTATTGCTTTTAGACCATATCTTTTGCTACAGTAAACTCAGAGCCAGGAAACAACTTTCTCCCACGTGAAATCTGTAATGATTTTATTGATACTAAGCCTAGCAGATATTTTTCCCCAGCTCTCTCCACTTGAAGTCAGCAGAAAAACAAAGTTTGAAACTAAAAAGGATTGAAACAAGCTCATTGTGTCTAATATTCCTGTGCATTTCTGCCATGGACCTTATCTGTGCTGTGAGCCTTTGCAGCGATGTTAAACTTTTACTCTAATAGTTGCATCCTTCAAGGGAGTATACCCTCAGTGTACATGAATATCAAATTAGTATGAATTAACAGAAAATTAGCAAAGCTTTGGACTACCAATGCACTGCATGTTGTTTCTTAGAGTAAAAAAAAAAATCATCACAAAAGACAGAATCGATCTGTCAATCCCCATTCTTACAGCAACGTTTGCCCAATTTTATGGAAGGAGCATGCACAGAGATTTCCACACTATGAAAAAATAAATAAAATGACTGAATAAATTATCTGGGAAAGTACAGCAAAACAGAAAGATTTATCTTAGCCTGTGTCTATTGCTCTCATCCCTGTACTGTGCACTTTAAAATTGGATTGGTATCCTATAAGAGACTGTCAAGGATTTCATTTGTTCTACTTGACATACAGATGTACAATTGGTAAAACTGCATCTTATCTTAGTAATTGTCTACACTGCTAAGGCTGTACCTAGTTATTGACTTCAAAAGTCAGGTTTCATCTGTGCAGTTCCCTGATCCAACATCAGTCCTACCACCTCAAGCTCTATCTGCTCATCTTTCAACTCACCTTCCTGACTTAAACCACCTTTCTTTTTGCAATAGCTGCTTTTCAGTTTTCTGTAATCAATCAAGACTGGAGTGTGGGGGTTGAGAAGTGAATAGCTTAGTTCCCTGGTTTTGGTAGCATCATTGTGTATCTAAAAGAAAGTCATTGTGAGCTGATGCTTAAGAATTTACTGAATATTTTGAGGGCTTTTAAAGAAAAAAGGTTTTTTCTAGGGTTTGGAGGGAGTTACTATCTAGGTCCAGTGAAATTTCTGTTTGGTAAACAATTCATAGAGTTTAGTGATCACAGAAAGAAATTTCTATCTGTCTGATGGTCTTTTAAGCACATTTTGTTCCAAATCTAGATTAGCATGTTGACACTGTAATTGTTCAACAGTGTTTTTTCAAACCTGCAGCAACCTTCCCTTTTCACAGGTACATGCTGCAAATAGACCCATTTGTAAAACAGGGCATTTTGTTACCAAAAGAAAGCCTTTAAAAGTAGTTATTTGATTTCCACTTCTAGCTGGTAAGAGTTTTGACTTTTGTGTTTACAATTTTAAAAAACAAATAACACCCAGGTTTTTTTCTGGGAAGCCCATATTTCTATGGCTTTTGTGTATTCTAAATGCTGGACATTATATCTGCTAGTATTCTTCATGGAAACACTTTAAGCAATTGTTGGGAGAAAAAGGTTAAAAAGAATACCTTCTTTTCTTCCAATTTTCCCCTGTGTCAATAAACAGTAGTGCTATCCTGGGAACCAGTCTTGCTTGAATTCCAACAGCATGGATTCACTTTTTCCAAGGAAAACAGGAAAAAACATAGAACAACTCTAGTTAGTCAGACCAACACTTATTCTGACACATATCCCATCTCCTAGCCTAGTCAGTCATAAAACAGAGGGAAAATTGCAAGAGCAATATTCTTTCCTGGCTTCCTGCAATTGGCAGCTGAGGGATTTCCAGAGTCAGGGGTACATTTTTGTATCAGTAGTTTTCAATGGATTTTTCTTCCATGAGTTGTCCTGCTGTGTTTGAGTTCACGTGGATGTTTAGACTCTGGCTTTGCATCACTGGCATTTCTCATTGTTTGAGCAGAACCGTTTTTCCCTGGAGAAGGCAGAAGTTAGTCAAAGAACCTCAAGACTGACAACTTGTACAGTCATAAAACAAAGCACTGAAGTCTTTTTTCACCTCCCCAAATGCTGTCAGCCAAAGCGTGGATGTAGCTGGCATGGCAGTTTCGGAGGGAAAAGCCTGGCTGCACAGGGCGATGAAGCTTGCCAGATGTCATCACTCAAGGTAGAATCCCAAACCTTTACGCTTTGTAGGAAAGCTGTGAACTGCAGAAGTTCAGCAGCTGTTGTGCAGCCCTGCAGCAGGAAAGTACCTCCAAGGCCAGTCTGGGTGGAAGCACAGGTGGACTGGTTCCACATTCCAGCGTTAAAGCCATCTCCAGTCATAAGTGAGAGCCACGAGACAAAGAGCACCAGGGTCTCAGGAGGTCCTGTGGCACCTTTGCCATGAGCCAAGCAGTCCAGAAACAACTTGTTTTTAACAGCTGGAAAGCAATGCCAGTTCTAGGGATGGTAGGCTGTGCCTGTGTCAGCCAAACAACATTCCAGCTCACAGTGAGGAAATTCCCCTGCTCTTAAGAAAAGGTCTGCAGTTGTCACAGCTTTTTGGGAGACGAGGTAGGTTTTCAGCCGTTTCTCTTCTTGTATTCGATTTTCAAGCTTCTTTATGTAATCAGTGGAATGATGTTAAAGGTAGTTGGAAGGACCCACACATAAAGATGGTAATTAGATTAGCCTGTAGATCTAGGGTTGTCTGCTACACCCAGAGCTGTGTTCGTGTGTTAGCTTTGTTCCTGGGTCTCCTTTGTGAGAAATCCTTATTTCAGGACTTCACACGAAATGCATTATGGCTTTTGTTGTTTGTAAAATTTTTACATTATAACTTCTTTTATTCTTTGATTCCTCTATGGACTCCCCAGGTGCCTGTAACAATGTGGCAATCAACATAGATATGCACAGTAGAAGAACTTCCCCTTTATAAATAAATCTGTGCAGATACGGCAACCTACCTCAGGGTATCTTTCAAACTTGGGGGGAAAAAAATGTCAGGGAACAAATCACGTGATGCTTCAGACAGTTTGCGGACATTGCTCGTGACTTTAGAGACTTTTCTCACTTTTCTCACTTTTCTCCTCTTCTCTCTCTTCTCTCTTCTCTTCTCTTCTCTTCTCTTCTCTTCTCTTCTCTTCTCTTCTCTCTTCTTTCTCTTCTCTTCTCTCTTACCCTCTCACTTCAATGTACTTTCATAAAGACAAGTGAGTAAAACTGGCATGAGCTGTCTTCAGGGATCCTTGGTGATGCCCAGTTGTCGAGGTCCATCCCCAGAGCAGTGGTGTGTGAGGGGGAGCTCAGGGGCATGTCCTGCTTTCAAATGTCTCCACACACCTGCTACTGGCCTCCACTGGGAACTCCCTGCAGGCACAGCTGAGCAGTGGATTTGAAACTAAGCCTCTATTAAAATAAAACAGAAAGCATGACATCTTCGGAAAACAGAGAGCCCGGGACTGCAAACACTAAGAGTGCGGCATGATGCAGACCCAAGGCAGGATTTGGGTTTGAATGATGCTCACAATTCTGTGTCCTCTGGGCTTGCCACCCACACAGCTGATTTCCTCGGCCAAGATTTTGCAAGAAAGGAGGACATATCCTAACCTTCACAGCAAAACTGAGTATCTTCTCAATCAGGCTTAGATGCCCAGGAGGAAATGTAGGCAGACAGGTTCTGCCCCACTGACTCCTCCAAGAAGGGCCAAATATCTTAATGGGGACAAGGGTGACCAACGACCCCTGGAAAAGTGACCTTGGGGAACATCTGACATCCATCTGTCTCTAAGCTGCAGGGGAGATGCCTTCCTGGAGTGAAGTGGGAACTGTCTGGCCTTTGACGTCAGTCTAAAATGCTCCTATGTGATGACCCTCACCGGATCAAATTACTGTCTCTGTAGTTTGGGGGCATGCTTTTTTATCTTGTACTCTGTCACATCAGAAAAGAGAATATTCAAACATTCTAATGGAGGTTTAGCTACCATTACTAGGGGAAGCTGGTGAGGTCTAATACCATTTGACATGAATATACTGGGAAGAGGCTGAAAGAGTATGAACCTACAAGATTCACAGACAGACATCAAGACCCAGCACAGTTTTGAAGGGACAAAACTAGGATCTTACTGGGTAAAAATACCTTTCCAAATCCCAGGGCAGTAGGACAAAATGTTATAATATATAAATTTAGATAATTTTCACCAAAAATAAAAATCAAGACCCACTGTTGAAGAACAGATTGCTATAAAAGGTACCACATGGAGATGGTCTCTACGTAAAGAGCAAATCCAAACAGAACAGTATTGAGTGGAATGACACTAAGGAATCTAGTTTAGATGAAAACGGTAAATAATTTAAACGCTTTCAAAATGCATCACCTACCCTATGAAAGACCTTCAGTACTTTAAGAAGAAAGAGGACCACCAGGTGCCCCTGCAGGTGCCCCTCAGCTCTGACAACCCAAGTGCCTCCTCCATACACAGGTGTCACCCCTGACTACTGCCTGTGTTTGCCATATGTCGTCCCTTTTTTGTTCACTGCCATTTACGTGCTGGCAGGTTGACTTTTTAATAAGGTAAGAGTAGGCTGAAGATTTCAGATGTGGGCGCTTGAGAGACCCTCCCCTTCACGGCAAGCTCAGCTCCCTCAGTTTTAGCTCAGCCTGACATTATATCAAACTGTGCCTCTCCCCAGTGAGGATAACCACAGTTTATTTACAAGATACAACGGGAATGTCACACTAAATGAAGACGAAAGATGTGCAGGAAGTGTGATTGCTGCCTGTGCCTTCTTAAGAACAGCTTATTAAGGAAATCATCCTTTTAAGCAGCAAAGAGCCACCAGAGCTGGCCATGTTCAATACTGGGGCAGGATCTGTCCTGCTCACCAACAGTGTCTATCGATAGCATTTCTCCTGTGGTAATGATGCAGATGCTAATGAACATATTAATAATAAATAGCACTGTGTGCATTTATCATGTCCCTGATTCAAACGGTGGGAAATGCTTTACCAACTAAAAAGTGTGAAGTCCCAGAGCACCTCTTTGCTCTGTGTGGAGACATTTGCTACCCTAAGAAAAGGAACTTTTGTCATTTAGGTTAGCAAAGAGAAGTGGCAGTGGAAACACTGGGATCCAGTCACCACGGTGCTGCTGATTCATGGTGTGAACTTGGGGGAGTTATTTCAGTGCTCTGAGTCTCAAGTTAACCATCTGTAAAATCAAGATAATTATATTTACAGTACTTATTTCATAGAGCTGCTGTGAAGATTAATTAATGCATATATATTTACAAAGTGCTTTGAGATCTTCAGGTGAAACCTGCTGCATATGTGTAAGATATTAATTCTCTAAAATACCTTGAAATCTCAGGAGCTGCAGTGTCTTGCCAGGTATTACTACATTTTATAGTGCTTTTGTTCTTTTGTTCTTAAGAATGTTGTTTTGCAGGTAGCAGTAATATATTGTGTTAATGGTGTGATACTTTGAAAATAATAGTTTTTCCCCATTCCTTTTGACTTGTTCTTCTATCTGCACCATGTGCAAGCAGATTATGGTTTCATCAGACATTAATTTTAGGTCATTGTTAGGAAACATATTTTTAATTTTTTTTTTTTATTTCTGTAGATATCATCACCAAGAAAATGCTTGTTTTTATTTGCTATTGGCTATTCCAGCTGTGTTGGTTGTTTGTGATCAGTCAGATAAGCTACGATGCACATGATCCAGAAAGAAGATACGTGAAGGCACAGTGAGGGACTGAAGATTACGTGGGGGGTTTTTTTGTGTGCTATGAGCAGGATTGGTCTCCCCTAAATTTATCCATCTGAATATTAATGGTTAAGTCTAAAGTAGTTGTTTGAAGTTACTTCATACTCCTTGGAAAGAGGTGGGCACTGACTCAGAGCAGCTTGCCTGACCTTTTTTAGGTGAGATCAATGCAGCTGACCAAACTCAGGGGTCCACTGCAGGGTAAATGGAGCAGTGTACTGCCTTCCCCAACTGTACAACACTCCTCCACCAGCTTTGGCAACCCAAAAGGCCAGACTATCTGTAGGTAAAATATATGGATATATTAATCTGCAATTGAAATCTCACCTCGGGCTTCATTAAGAGGATGAATACTGAATTATTTGATGCAGGCAGATATGCTGAGAGTGCCACATTTCTTACAGTTAAACAACGATGGCTTCTGCAGTGCTGAGTAGTCAGTAAGCATCTCAGTGTTTGTAAATCAACTTAAAAGAACAGCAGGTTTTGGTAATATAAAACTCACATACACTCACCAGTTCCTAACTCTGCCTATTTCAGCTGTTCCAGGATTGTGCATGTTAGTCATATTGTGTCTAAGATTCTCAAACTGTGGTATTTCCACCTCCTTTATTTTAAAGCAATTCTTCCATTTTAGGAACTCAGAGCCAGGAAGCTATTCAGTAGAAGGTTTCTTCCTTAATTTCTCTCTCTCACATGCAGTCAAAGCCCCATGAATCACGTAATTCAATTCTTCCATCTCTCTATGCTTATATATACATCTCCAGATAGCTGTCACATCCAAAGCACACAAGTCGTCTTCCTAATTTTTGCCCATTCTAGTCACCTTTGAAAAAATTCTGTATCCTAGATCTATAAGAAAGTGAAAAGAGTATTTGCACATGCTCACCTATATACAGAAAAATCAAAGAATTCAGCCAAGGAAGCAAACAGGTAATGACTCTTTCATCATCTTCACGTACTTTCCCTTATTCAGTGGACTTTTACTATTTGGCACCAGCTGGCCACCTGCTTTAATATGCACATTTACACACAGACCTACATATGTATATTTAGATAGATGGAGATATATAGATTTACACTGGAGTCTTGAGAGAGGAATTCTTTTGATTTTCTCTGGACATCTGATCTTCCTTAAGGCAGTTGTCATTCTACATTAATTTGTCTCGTTCTGCCTCAGCTCACTCTTTTTTGTCTTAAATGCCATATTAGAAAATGTTTACAAGCCCCCTGCCTCCCTTGTGAAACCCACAATCCACCCGGGCACCTAGGGAAGCGTGCCGTGATCCTCCCTGACACATGTCAGCCAACATCTCATCAGGGGCTCAGCTGTGTCACCCCCGATGATATTGCTTGGCAAGATCAGTCCTGGGCTACATTACACCCGATCCTGCCCCCAGGGGAGGTGGGAAGGACTATGCTAATTGTTTCTGACCCTACAAGATCGCGGAGGGAAATCGCCTTCACCCGGCGCAACAGATCTGCTCGATGGAGAACATGCTGCTGCAACGTGCACAAAGCCCTCCAGTGCCTTCATAAGAGGGCAGAAGCCTTTGCCCTTGTGCTTGTGGTGAGATGATGTGGCACAAGAGTTACGTGATCAGCTCACCTGAAACTATTCTTAATAAATACAGGAGTATGTTCTCATTCACAGCCCTCACATATTTCCCAGCCTAGCTGTGGAGTTATAAAAACATGTGCTTGGATCCCACTGCAGAGGTGTTGCTTCAGTGCCCTTAAAGAACTCCCCTAGAAGCCCTGGATTCCCTCTTCAGGGATCCCAGGAAACAGTGGGTCTGTCTATGAAATTGAGGAGAAACATGGAAAGTCAGTACATTTCAATATACCCTGCCTGTTTTTATTTTCTTGAAAGAAAGAAGATTTTCTGGTTTACTAGAATCATAGAACGTTTCAGGTTGGAATAGCCCTTAAAGATCCTCTAGTCCAACTCCTCTATCCTGGGCAGGGACAGCTTCCACTACATCAGGTTGCTTCAAGCTCCATTCAACCCGGCCTTGAATGGGACATCCACAACCTCTCCAGGCAACCTGTGCCAGGGTCTCAACATCCTCACAGTAAAGAATTTCTTCCTAACACTTTCTTAATAGAAGTTATCACCTATTTTGCACAGCCAACAGAGTGCTAGATTTAGGCAGACACAGGAGTTCCTTCTGTTGCCCAAGACTTGACCTCAGCCCGACCCTGAACCCATGGACCAGCACACAAAAAAGAAGGATGGAAGAACCAGCTGTTCTCTGACCTGGCTCTGTACGTCCACATCATCAGACACATACTTCTTTATGTCTCTTGTCACTGTACTGAAAGAGAAATGTAGGACTGAGAGGTGCAATCATTCCCTCATCACATTCATTCTTTTCTTTTTCCCTTTCTTGCTCTCTTTCTTACCAGTACTCCTTTTCCTGCTTTAATCACACCTTACTACACCCTGTGCTTTTATGTATCTCCTGCCAAATGACATGCACAGGTTTCTGGCTTTACATTTCCCTGGCATGCAGATATTGCTGTCTTGTCCTTTGCTGAGCATGAACACCAGTCATCACCTCCCACAGAGTCAGACCCCTTTTCAGATCATGTGTGCTTGGTTAGGTTGTAGAAATATCTCAGAGGGGAAATAAATGCATGCAATTATGTGAAATAGTTAGAACAACACTGTATAAAGAAAACAGAAATTGAATTTGGTAACCTGTTTTCAATCAAGCTTTCAGGAGCACCAGGTGCTCTAGTAGAAGCAGAAGGCAGTTTTAAGATAGCCTTACACCAAACCAGTTCCTTGCCAGTTTTCCCAAATTAGACATTGGCTTTCATCCTGTGAGATAGATATTTTGTCTCTTCCCAAGTCCCAGAAACAGCTAGTCCTTGTAGAACAAAATCTAGCACTGAAAACCCCTTTGCACTGCATGCCAAGGCAAACAACTTGTTCTGCAAAGCAGGGCAGGGAAAGTAGGGAGTCAGAACTGGGTTAGGCATTAAGGTTGGGACCTCAAAACAAGCTGGGGAGGGGGAGATTGTTGGGTCGTTGTTTGTTTGGGGTTCTTTTACTTGATTATCCAAGGGGTGCTGAGTAGGTGGTGTAAGATTTTACTCGAATTGCTTGTGTTTCAATGTACATGTACACTGCACACACAGAAGTACACACTCACAAGCACATGAAAATGGGTGTTTCAGCACGGGGGCAGGGACTGGGTGGGAGAGTGGAGCTGTCAGGACGATGTCATGGCAAAGGCATCCCATCAGCTAGAGGGGGAGATTTTCTGGGCCTTGGTTTGAGAAGCAGACAGATGAGTGACAGGGGTTAAAAGCTTCCTGCTTTCTTTCCCACATTGCCTCCTTGATGGTAAAGAGTTCCCTGTCCCTCACGCAGAAGGTGCTCTGAGATTTCAAAGCATTTTGCTGGAAATACTGTACAGACTATAATAAGCTATTGTAGCCCATGGCAGAGAAGCCCAGCTGAGCCTAATTCCCCATATCCTTAACTCATCAGCCTCTGATCATAATGCAGGTTCAGTGTCCTAGAGTACCATTAAATAAAAAAATGCACAGAAAAAACCAATTAGTACATTTCATGGTGGTGAGAGGTGTCAGCTTGTGCACCCTGGGCACAGCAGTCCTCTGCTTAGCCACGAGACAGGCAGTGTAATCTACCCCACAGTCTCCTGTGGGCCTGACCCAGAGGACCTGAAACCAAAGGACAGACAGGAGAATGGGCTCCTCCACTCTTTCATTTTCCAGCTGCCTGGCCGAGGCTGTCACAGGCAGACATGGTCCGTTTTGACATTGAAAACATTGTCATCCACTCTCATAAGGAACAGAGCGCAGCCACCACCACCTCCAACACTGGCAGCACGGAGGGGAAATAGATTAATGGTGCAGGTTAGCAAGGGAAACTTGGAGAAGGATATACAAATGAAAAGAAAGAGAAATGTGATTCTAAGTAGCTGTGATGCTCCTGGAGATCACTGTTAGAGACAGTGAAAAAAGTGGTGACATTTGGCTCTGAGTGATCAAAATTACAGAAAAACAATAATAAAAAGCACCTGAGATTTGTTGCATAGCCCAAGAAAGTTTGTTACTCAAAAATTCCTGAAATAGACCACATTCCTCATAGGCTCCTTTTCAAATTCCGTGGGGGAAAATTAATTGTCTGCCTTGCATTTAACCAGTTCCCTCTCCCAAAGAGGTCTAGGCTCAATCCATCTATTCCTTATTTTATCTTGGAGCTGAATTATTTATTAAGCAGGAGATAAGACTCATGGTCTTGTTCTCTAGCACCATTTCCCTCAGAAGAGACTGGATCAAACTTTCTAAACTAAGGCACAGCAAACCTCACAGATTTCACAGGGAGAGTGGGAGAATATGACCCCGCAAAGGTCTCTTTCGTTCATTGAGCCTGAGGATGAGACACCATTGTGACACTTCTGCTGTAAACACCTAAATAGATGAGATCTCAGCTCAAAAATCACACCTCTGAGCTTCATTATTTAAATATTTCTATGCTTGAAAATAATTATGCCAGACAACTATCATGAAAAGAACTTCCTCTTAGCCAGGAGACACTCAAATGGGCAGCAGTAAACCAGTGACCATGACTTCTTAGCTCCCAAGCCTACTTGTGAGGCTCCTGCCTGGTGGTTGAAGTACTTGTTCCCATCTCCAGGTGAGGCTAGAGTGGTTCATTTGTGCCTAATAATGCTTTTTCCAGGAGAATGCAGCTCCTGGCTTAATGCAGACTGACTTTGAATGTGTTTAAGTGGGTCTCTCTTGGCTGCAGCATGTTCGACCAATTTTTTGCACTTTGCAAAACCAAACATCCAGTTAAGACAGCAAAAACAGGAAATTAATAAACATTCTATTTCTGTGTTTCTCTTCTGTCGGTACATTCAATTACTTCTTCCTAATAAACAAGATCCATCCAGGATCAACAGGTCTCAGGACTGATTTTATTTTATTATCAACAAGGAGAAGTGGCTTTGCTGTTAACCTTTCCATTTATTTAAAATGCCCTGGATTTCATATTCAATTTTTATGTTCCCTATTTATGATTGTTTCCTTGGAATGGGAAATTCAAGGACTTTGATAAATGGATTGAAAGGTTGCCTTATTTCTCTGTCACTTCTGCCTTTGCATCCTCTCCAAAATGCTGTTTTGCAAATCATAAAGATGGGGATTGCAACAAGTATTCATCAGAGTAAGGCAGGGAGGGCTGCAGGGGCAGAACAGATTAGACTGTCCTAGTGAAGGAAAGAAGCAAGAAGGCGGTGGGAAACATTTAGAAGCTGAAATTAGTACAAATTGGCATAGGCTGGCTGTCCTTGTAGTCTCTTGGGCGGTGGTATCCATGGGCTGAAACCAGTTTTACACTGCTGTGGTGTATGGCAGTCTAGGAGCCAAGGAAAAGGGCCTTCAGCAGGTTTGTGAAAATCTGTTGAAGAATTAATTTTCTTATTTGGGACTAATTTACACTCTTTTTATAGTAACTCCAGTTGAAATCGTGCTGATACAGGTATGTGTCAGACTGTGAGAGAGACTGGTAGTTCTCCATCGCTGCACAAATTGTCACCTAAACTGCAAATGGTAGCACTTGTCCCACCCATCCACCCCACACCTCCCTAAACAGGATCACAAATTCTGGGGCATTCCAGACCCCTTTGAATGAGGCATCACAAAGAAGTGACTTCCTCAGAACAGGTTTTCTTGAATTGAGTCGAAGATAATAAGCACCTAGTGCCAGAAGTTTCTCCATTCAAGACATCAGCATACCCAAACAGCAGCCCCCTCTAAGGAGCCAAACTCAGGCCTTACGTAACTGCAGAATGAGAAACCTCAGACAATAAATAGGTTATTTCTCTCCTGCATGAGCTGAAATAGGGTTTCTGTCCCTCCTGCATCATTGTAGTCATTGCATATGAGCTGATACCAGGAGCATCTGGAGATCTCTCCTAATAACACCAAGAGTCACTTCATAGTAGAGTTGGTCAATAAAAAACATCAAGAACTGCACAAGGAGAGCTCCTTGCAGGGCAAACACCTGGGACTGCTGGCTCTCCTACTCTTCCTTTCCTGTGCTCAGCTCATGCCCCCAGAGCCCCTCAGATGACTTTTCACCCTCTGAGCTCTCCGAGCCCCACTGCAAAGGGCATGCCACAGGGAACACTGAGCCAAGAGGCGATTGAACCCCCAGTGCTTCACAAGGAGCTGCCTCCTCAGAGGGATGAGACCACCCCTCATTGCCTGCGTGAACACAGCCAGTGCTGAAAGTGCCAAGACTTTTCAGATTATTCAAATGTGGGATTGTCACACTCGTCCCTTCACACACCTCCATCAGGGCAGCCAGGACCTGTGTTCCTTCTGGCTCTGCACTTTTCACTCCCTTGTTTTGTGTTACTATGGCAAGTAATGAAAATGTTCAGCTCGCATCTCTGAGTCATTGCCACCCTCCCAAAAAACACTTGTGTCCTGAACTGCTCTTTCCCAGGAGCTGCCAAGCTTGCCTAGCTTCTTAGGCAGCTACAGACTACAACTTGTAGCAGGAACCACTAATACTATTAATAACCTCTTTTTAACATGAGACCTTTTCAAACTGCAGGACCCAAAACACTTGACGCATTTCACTACCTACATGTTGCAAATCCACACCCTCCAAGGAATTTCACAGCCATCACTGGTGCAGGCTGAGCTCCTTGCACCTGCAGAGCAACATCACAGACAGACCACAGGTCGTCCTGCCCAAATCTCACAAATGCGTCACCATAAAAAGGAACAAGGGATCCTCTGCAGCATAACAGCTTTGGTGTGCTTTGAGGCACCACCAAACAACTCCTCTTCTGAGTATATTCCTGTTCACCAGGGCACCATGAGTGGTGTGCAAGCTTCCATCTTCCCGGATCATTTCTCCCAGGAGCAAAATACTGGAGCTGCTCAGCTCAGACCAGCAGGCTTACCATACAGGCTAACATTGCATCCAAAGATTCAAGAAAAGTGAAGTGCAGTCCCTTTAGAGCATGAGTACTTTCTGGAGCGATGATCTCCTCTCTAGTCTGTTTACTATTGCAATAAACTGTCCATCCATCCATCCATCCATCCATCCATCCATCGTTGTAGTCACCATTATTCTTACTACAGGTGAGCACCTACTTTTCCATGAAAAGGGCAATATGGATTTTTTCATCAATGGCCATCTCATCTCACTTTGATTTATTTAGAAGGCAGGCCTATTCTTTCTTTGCTTGCTTTCACTTTGGATGCCACAGCCATGACTGACTTACTTGAGGGTCTCTGACCTTTACTGCCTGTGACCATTACCCACCAAATACCTCTTCTGAAAGGGTTTGATTTTAAAAAGAGACCATTTGCTGTAGGGAACAGAGGATTTCTTTGCCTTCACAGTCCCATTTGTGTGCTGTGGAGAGGCAGTGTTGGGAGGACTGCTGTGCCATACCCTGGGGTTTGAGAGAAGAGTCTGTCCTGCATCAGGGTGAGACTGATTATAAGGAGGGGAGGGAGGGAAAGGGGAGATAGAGACACGAGAAACCGCATCACTTCCACAACTGCTACTGCTCAGGAGAAAGAAGCAAAAGAAATATATATCTGCTTGCCTATTAATTTAAATCTAGACACAGGAAGAAGTCAACGAACTGTAATTTATGAGCTGTCAAAGCCTGAAAAATTCCTTTTGACACTGTATTTTCAGTTATTACATGCTTTCCTGCAAGACGACAGCGTAATTCTGTAGGGAGTCTTCTAGTGAACAGCACAATGGCAGAGGGCAGTGGGGGCTTTCTTATTATCTTTTCTTCCCCCTTTTGTCTTCTCTCCCACTCCTTTCAATCATCCCCCCTTTCTTACCTTGCTGCTTGCCCAAACAGCAGCAGGGAAGTAAATCAGCAGCAGTCCCCGTCCTGCCAGCCCTTCAACAACTCCAAGACAATGCTCGGTGCTGGGCTGGATATGTCACCATGCAGAGATTTCTGAGGACTCACTGGGTGATGGGAATGGAGATTAGGCAGTGACCACAACTCTACCACAGACAAGGGAAATATACTCTCGCACTGTCTCTGGCATTTTAAACACTTCAGCTGGTTTGCCTCTGCCCATGCTGGCTAGGTAGTCACCACTCCTGCTGGCATACCTTTTGGTTGGGTCCCTCTCCTTGTATCAGCATTGATTGACAAGTGCCAGCTCCCTCAGATGCCCAAAAGTTGGCAGCACTGACTGCCTGGCTCCCTGCTTCTTCATAAAGTGAACCAGTGGAGATTCCTGCTAGGATCCTGGGTCAAGAGCAGTTTCTTCTCTTTTCCTGTTCTTGAGGAAAAGGGCCCTCCTGAAGGTTTGCTCCTTGGAAGGCAATGCTAGGGTCTTGGGATGGACACCCCTGGACCACACAAAAAACAGAGCTCCACACTCCACAAGGTGGGGTAGCATTTTGGTGGTAGTGTTTGCTGGAGGGGAAGGCATGAAGGGGCCACCTGCCCATGGGCATCTATCCACATCTCCAGCAAGTTGTGGGGACACAAAATTTGGGAAATGATGACAGTGGCACCTGTGCTGAATGTCAGTTGATGGAGGAAACCAAGCTAACATCAATTGAAGTTTGACCTGAAGTTGATTCTTTCTCCTGAATCCAACCTGAAGTTCCCTTGGCATCCAGCTAATTTCCTTATCACTTGGGGACAGGAGTGGGGGAGGCTTTCACAACAAATGTCATTTATCCCTGTATTTCCAAATCTTCCTTTCCCTTACACACATAAATGCTTTTTAATTTGAGTTGCCAGTGGTAGTGGTAAGGTTGTCTTTTTGCTTTATTTTTTTCTTCCCAGCTTTGGTTTCTCACTTACAGCTCAGAAAACCCTTTTAAGGTCTATTCTCTGTGATAGGCACTTTGCCTCCTATTTAGAGAATCACTCCCACACACTGCACGCATCCATATGCAAACACACAGACATACGATTTTTCTGGGTGAAGTGAACTACAAATCTTGAGCTTTAATATAATTTATGCAGCCTGTGCAAAGCTCTCTGATGTCAGGATTATGGACTAGTCTTCTGAAAAACGCTATAGAAAAGCCCAGAGGAAAGGATCTTGCTTTCTGCAGGGTTGTGCTGCAAGGCAAGTACTCACAATTCCCAGAGTCTATTCCAGGCTGTGTGTCTGTTTAACTTCTGTGGGTCTCAGTCACCCTAAGCCTGAATCCATCCAAAGCCAACACCACCACCTACTACTACTTAGGCATTGCTTGAATGATTATGTTAGACCTTCGTTAAGTCTGCTATCATTTCTGTGATAGCATGTTCTTTCAGAATTGAGTATCAATACAATCAAGGCCAGAAGTCCCCTGGATTGCAGATGAAAAGACGGAAAAAAAATGAAAACAAAGAGGTGTGCCAAGAACTACTCTCACATCTAAGAGGAAAAACAGGGAAATAAAAGGCTGTCTCTTGAATGTGAGGTGAGTCCTTAGGGAGCTGGGGACAAACAGTTATATCTTACTCATGAGTGGGTTATCAAATGGGCAAACGTTCAATATTTTTGTTAAAATTCAAGAAAACCTGCACCAAATCCTTCAAGCTACTGCTCTCTGGGTCCTAGCTTCCACTTAGATATGGTGTGAGGTACTACCTGAAAAAAAGATAGGACAAGTAGCTGTCTGTTAGACCAAGGACCACCAAACCACCCAGGGCTAGATCTTCCTCAATCTGGGATAATGTGGCTAGAACAGGTCAAAAAAAGAGACAGGGAAAGCCAATAGTTAAAGCAGTGAAAGAGACAAAGCAGAGTTCAATGCATGTTCCCTGACACCTTTTGGTTAACATTACATATGCTAAATAAATGTCATCCCAGCTGGGACCTGGGCTTTGTTTCCAGCTCAGAGAAGTGTTCAGGGAAACTGAATGATAAGAGCCCTATTGCCTTTACATTGCTTCACTGTGCAGGGAAGTCTCTGAGTGCGTCCAACACAATTACTTTTGCTCCCAGGAAAGAAGATGTTGCGGTGCGGAAAGGAAAAAACTGTCCTGTGTTTCTCATCACATGAAACACTCTTAGGAATTATGACTTTGGTTTCCTTTATTTGCTGGTCTCTCCAGCTCTCCCAGTCTCGGTGGGAGTAGCTTGTCGGCAGGTATTTAATCCCAGGGTCCCACAGACATAATAGTGGCAAGAATATAATAAAGAAGAGCAGGGTCCTTCTTAGGATAGTTGAGTCACTGTATTTGCAAAGATAACATCTACACTCACATAGCAAACACAACCTGCCATTGAACCAGCCATTAAAAATAAGCTGCAATAACCAAGAGTGAAGAACAGAAATAATTGAGGTCTATGCCCAAATTTATTGCAATATCTGGAGAAAGGATAATACAGTATTCCTTAAATACTATTGTTAGAGGATGGTGCTGCAGCAGAGGTGAAGTCCTGCTGTTCAAGCTGGGAGAAGGAACAATGCCAGAGGCAAAGGAAGGAAGGAGAGGGGCTATGTGTCTTTGAGATCCTATCTTCCCTGTGGCAAAACTGACTGATTGAGTTTTCCTTATCAGTGTAAGTTATCTTGAGCTGCAAAGGTTCTCTAGAATTGGAGCTTCCTTGTAGTTCTTGCTGAGCACAGTGTTCAAGAGGGTGGACATTAAATGGATTAAGAAGTGGGTAATGGACAAATCTCAAAATGCAGTTGTCAAAGAGAAACCATGATAGAGTGAGGGTATTTGCAGCAGGGCTCTACACGGATCAGTAGCCAGCTCTGACGACAGTCAGCATTGTCATGAATGATGTGAAATTAAATATCCCGGCTGATAAAATCTGTGGATAACACAAAATGGAAAATTGTAAGGACAGAACTCTGATACCAAGTCATCTAAGTCACCTAGGTCACTCTGAACGAGCTTCAGCTGGCTAAGACATTATGTGCGTGTTTCTGCAGAACCAAATCTAAGTTGACTTAGGGAGGAAGAGGCCTGCAGAACAGGCCTGCAAAAATGGCCTAAAGAATGAGGGGTTGTATTTCATACGACAGCAACCTAGAAAAATACCTAGGCAATGACCTAGAAAAGTGGTTAGCACGGCTGAGGAAGACAACATCATCTCCCAGCATGGTGGTGGGCAGAACCATCTAGTGGGCCTCTTGCTATATAAACAAAAAACCTGAAGGACAAAGATGATTTTTTAGTAGGTGACACTGGCGCAGAGAGTACTCCAGAAAACTGATCCAAGCCTGGCATTCATCTTTTAAAAACTGTAATAGTTTTTTTAGAAAACCTGTATAAATGAAACACATGCCTCTAAGTGCCAGGTTTGAAAAGTTGCACTCATCCTTGCCTAAGAGAGCTCCAAGATACTTTGGTCTTTATGGAAGTGTCTTTTCTGCGAAAATAGCCTATATACGAAAGAGCACTTTAATCACCTGGAGAGAGACTGCACTTTTCTCTGAAACTTTTCTAATTTGAACACGATGCCAAACACATTAAAGCGAGAAGTCAGAGACAGGCTCTTGTCACAAGAGGATGCACATCAAAGCCAGCTATGATGCTGTCGGTTGCTCTGCCCGTTGTCCTCGTAGTAAGAGTTGGCCCCTCACCAGGACACGCATTTTAGCCAAAACACAGCCTGTGGGGATGGCAGCAGCAGGAAAGCCTCAGCACAGCAGTTCAGCCCCCTGGGGCAGCTCTGTGGACATCTCTGGTACAGAGGGGGAGAGACCAGACCCCTACAAATCCCTTTTGAACAACCAGGCGTGCGAGCCTCTGACTCGCATGAGGTTAAGGGGGTTTGGGGATAAAGGAGGAGTTTGCCACTTTTCCCTTTGCAATGCCCATCTTTGCCTCCTGACTGATGCTGCAGATCACTGCAGAGGGTCTTTAGCACGGGGAGCGTGCCGAGCCCGGGCGCTGGCTCTCTGTGTCGGTGTTATCGCTCGCTGTCACATTTCGAAAGAGGAAGCGAGTCTGTGCCACGCACACAGAGAACAAAGCCCTCGCCAAGCCGAGTGAGAGTTACAACTTGTCAGCACGTCTCTCAGCCTGCCGAGGGCCAAACATGAAACACAAAAAAGGCCTGAAATGAGGGAAAAAGGGAAAATAATAGCACAGTGAGCTCTCAAGCTCAGAAAAGGCTTGCTATAAAACAGCACCTTCGCTCTCTGCCTCTCTCTGTTTCTCTGAGTCCTGGCTTCTGATGAAGAGAAGAGATGACTCCCCTTAGCACAGTTACAGTACTGTTGCAATAATACGGACCAGAGACAGGTTCAGATCTGGCTTGCTCAGCCCTGCTTTCTCCACACACTCCAAAAAGCATTGTTAGCCAAAAAGCGTTATTAGTAATGATGAAATCTGAGGCGGAAAGAGCCTGCAGAGAGTCATTTTTTACTATATGGACAGTAAAGCTCTAGAGGTTAGAAACACCTTTCTGAGACTTGGACCTTACCCTCAATTAGTCAATTAATCTCTCCTGTTACTAACATTGAGTAGGAATGGGATAATCGTTTTTTATATTTGCTGATCTTGCCTCAGCTATGTTGGTGGGACAAATAATCCTGTCATTGCACAGTGTATGTCTGTAATGATGATCTATACCTAGTAAGATCTTGTTTCAGGAAGCTTTCTAGATTTATGCTTAATAATCTTTTGGTCCAGGTGTATAATTTTCTGTTTCAAACACTTCCAACATGGATAATATGCCATGGCAAGAGAAAGACAATAATATGGGCAGTACTGTGCAGGCTGAGATGAAACATCAACTTCAGAGCTCTTCTGTGAAAAAACAGAGATGCATCTATACAAACTGACTGAAAACAGGTGACAAACTTCATATGGACTCCATCCTATACTGCCAGTTGTTGTTGATACAGTTGGTAGTATATGCATCCTTCAGGCTCTCTAGTCTAATTAAAATTAGATGAAGCAGAGCACTGTCAGTAGAAAATTGCTTGACAAATATTTGTCTTGCTCCCATCATGGCACTTTGCTGCATCTCCTGCTGATGCCCATAGTGGTAAGGGATTGAGTTCCCCCCTATTAAGACCCACCTGCTGTTAAGAAAAATATCATCCAGTTCAACACCCTTGCCACAGGCAGAGACCCCTTTCTGCCAGGCAAGGTTGTTCAATGCCCTACCCAGCCTGGCCTTAAACACGAGTCTTCCGAGTAGACAAAGAGATGCCCCTTCTCTTGCAGTTGTATAGAAGTCTTTTGTCCCTTGCTCTTCCCTTTTGCTTTCCTCCATGAGTTCTACAGCACAGGGTCTCAGGTATGAGCTCAAGAGTGGCACATGTAAGATCAAGGTGTGGTTTAAAGGCTAGGATTTTATCTAACTTTTGATGAGCAAGACAACAAATTCATTAATCCTGAAGAAAAACATAAGGACAAAAATGGTCCTTCAGATAGTTCAAAACCACCCAGCTATGCTCCTTTGACGGAAGCAGAGCCCTAATTCAGTCACTAAGAGTTACTAGGTAGTGTTGGGCTGATCTGAGAAGGATTTAAAAAGACTGATGGAAAGGACAAACTCAGTAAGGAGACAGACAATGCAGGATTTGGCCCTGAGCACTCCCATCTTCCCACATGCAAGAGAAGATGGAGGAAAGATTTGCAGGTGCAAGCCACTAATATGTCATAGGCATCCACTACAACCAACACCTGTTTGCTGTGATTTCAGACCACAGCAGCCAAGATCAGAACCATGGTACTGTCCCCGCAGGCTCGCCAGGGAAGGGCTGACTAAACCGTGTGAATGGGGAGGTGCTGAGCCTTTTCCTGACCAAGCTCACCCCTGAGACCCACCCGTCCACAGCACTGCCAGCAGCACCAGTGCCTGCATTAAACTGCCTCTGCAGCGGGAGGCTGTTTATGAACTAATTCTTTACTGCTGGCATAGCACCCGGCTCGTTTTCACCTTTCTTAAAGGTTAACCTCATTTCCTTCTATTAGTTGGTTTTAGCGAATGCCATTCGGCGCGGCAGTTAAAGAGCTCTGTCAGAGGATGGAAATGACACTGGCATTTAAAGCCAGTCGGAGCTGAGAGCTGGGGGGGGTGAGAAGGTAGGTGGAAGAAATAATCTTCAATAAAATGTTTATGGGGAGATGATAAGTGGCATCAAAGAAAGCAGCCTTGCTTTCCCCAAGAGGAGAAATCTTTGGCTCAAGGTGCTCCATGGGATGGGTCTCCCCTGAGTTTGAAACCAGACCAAATGCAGGGAAAAAAGGTGACTAGAGGACTACAGAAAGGGCTCTGGACATCCCACCTCTATGGATAACATCTTTTTGGGTCCAGCTGGCCTTGCTTAGTGACAAGTGCGTGCAGAATATTACTGTCACTGAAGGAAAGTTCCTCTGTGAGTGTGTTGATTATAAATTCTATTGCAAGCCCTGCCTGGCATTTCAGGCCATCCTGTCTGATCCAAATTTTACTGCATTCCTTCACTGCTCTGCACTGCTGTTTTAAAATCTGGGGTGAGACCTGCAGAAAAGTCTTTTACTCAGAGGAAGGATGAGTTTTGCCTGGGCAGGAGATTTCACAGGGGAGTTGTTTTCCTTACTGCAACAGAACCATGAAAGGAGTGTAAGGAAACAGGCTGAAGCAGGGAAATACAGGACTACCAAACCCTGGCACAGGAAAGGTGTGATGGGTATTGTCCAGGCTCTTGCTGTCCTTCTGCTCTGTCCTCACCAGATCTCTCCTGGCATGGGTGTAAGACATTGTTCTGCATCAAGGAGAACCTGCAATACCCAGCAGTGGCAGGGATATCTGAGCAGTGTTTCAGCAAATCAAGAATCTGAAAGCCTGCAAGGTTCCGTGGCACTCTTTTTCATTAACTTCAATAAGCTTCAGCTCTAACCCTGAATCCCCGATGTTTATTTCAAGCACTGGTGTAACATCACTGGAATATAATGTTCCTCCTCAGATGCACCTTAGGGTAACGGTCTAAATGAATATGTGGATATGTCAAGCCAGATCCTGCTAGGTGGCATCCTGAAGCAGACCCACTCATTTCCTGGGTCACTTGTTGAGCTGGCCAATTTCAAAGGAACAGGTGTCTAGCCCAACATGTAGTTTTGTAACAGGCAAAGCATTCCCCTGAAACAGATTCATTTCAGTGACATTTTTGCCAGAGGACATCTTTTTTTTTTCTAAATTAATGCATTGAGTTCTCTTTTCAGGAGGTAAAAATCTATCATTTTAACAGGATCTTTTTGATTTAATTTTGTTTCAAGTCTGTATTGTATTAAACCACTAGCTTCCATTCTGAGTTAGACCAAAGGTTTGTCTAGTCCAGCATTCTCTGTTCCAACAGTGCCCATTAGAAACAGTAGGAACAAGGCTTTTATGAAGAGTGATCCTCCCCCTAATACCCTGTAGTTTCCAGCAGACAGAGGTTTAGTGACTAAGATAGATTTTGCATCTGGATATTCATGTTTTATAGCACTGAGTGGACATAACCACCACTAATCTGTCTCATTCGCCTTGGAGCTAATTTATGACTTTTGTGTTCAGCAGCATCCCATGACAGAAATGTCTTTTATTCATTCATATAGTGTGTGAAAATATACTTTCTTTTGTCTGGCTGAAAACCACAGCCATTCTGCTATATATATTTTATGTTTTGAGGTTATTAAGACAAAGGCTTTTTATTCCTCGGAGGCAATACCTTGTAACATTTCACAACTGAAGAATTTCCGTTTCACAAGAACTTTGCCCTCTCCAATTCAAAGTGGAAGTACATTTTTTGAGACATCAGTATTTCTTATAGAAAAAAATCCCATTTTTCATCCAATTTCAGTCATTTCATTATATCAGTGTAACTGAGGGTGACAACAGCAAAAATAATAATAGCAAAAAAAACCAAAAAACAACCAAACAAAAACTACCAGCAATAACAAAAAGCCTACTTAGACACCCTGGGAAGAACTGACAAGAATAAATTAAAGTTTCATTATAGCAGCTTCTTCCTGCTAGCTGGGCTAGGAGAGTCATAAGGAGAGGCTGGGAGGATCAGACACTCCAGCCTAATCACACTGGCACCACATCATGTGCATCCACCTTATTGTTCAGCTGCCCATATGCAGGTGTGTTCTATATAGAAGCAGAGTCCAATCCTCACCTTCATTTTTATCAGTAAAATCTTCAAATGGGACTTCCCCCTAGATAGAGTGAAACTGGTTTAACAAAAGTTATGCTGTCTTTTTAAGTGACCTGTCTTGTAGGGAAAAAAAAAATCACTGTTAGGGTGTCCTAGCAGTCAGTGGGATGTCTGAAGGACGAACTGAGTGGATCCTATTGGGGTTCAGATCTTGTACTGTTCATCTGCAACTGGCCATATGCACTGCATGCTCAGCCCCACTGCTTACATCCATAAGCAAATCCTTACAGGATTTCAGCTCTTGCTCCATAAAGCAGGGTGAAATTATTTTTTCCCCACAATCTTCTCATTTTTCTGCTTACAGTTACAGGCAAGACTATCTCTTTACAAGCTCGTAAACACAGCCTGGCAAACTCCACTTTTGATTTTAACTAAGGATTCCAGGTACAGCATCAAACAAATAATGCACAAAACTTCTGTGTGAAATACAGCTTCATAACTGAAGTAAACATTAGGCTAAGAGCTGTATGAAGTAGGAAAGGTGTTATTGAGACCTCTGAGATGTGCTGCTTGGATTCCTTTATTATTGTTGTTTTCTTTTGCCTTTTCTTCATTTTCTTTGTTTGTAGATGAGGGGATGGAGACAAAAAAAAAAGCCAGCAAGTTTATAAAAGCAATAGAGAAGAGAGTTGAGGCATTTTGTGGAGATCTTTAATGACATTCTGTATAATTTGAAAGTGGGGAGAAAAGGGGGGAGAGAAAAAAGGAATTAGCAAAAAAACTGGCAAAAGAAAAGTGGAATGTGGAGAGAAGTGTGTGGATGAATTTTAATGCAATCAGAAAGCTGTAATAATGGTAATAAAGGAATATATTCAGACGTCAAGAGAGGGAGAAGGGAACAGGACCCGCGACATCAGAATTTAAATTAGATATAGGCGTATAATTCTCTTTTCTTCCCCCCCTCCTTTCTTCAAATGAAGAAAATGGAATTTTTAAGCACAGCAAAGGAGGGATTAACAATTGGCAGGTTTTCAGCCCTTTGTCTTTTGGCGAATCCCATTTAATCACCGTCTTTAATATTAAGGAGGCTGTGGCCGTGCGGGGCTGTCTCAGACTTGGGGGAAAAGGGATGATATACAGAGGAAAAGAGAGATAACACTTAGGTTCAGGCAATTGTGAGAAAGTGTTTCAATTACCTCCACTGAAGTCTTTAAAAACTGAAGTTTAATTTGATCTGAAATGTCGTCCCAGCTCCTGCAAGAGAAAATATGTCCTTCCCACCCCCCTTCCTGCCCATGCCTATGCTGTTTCAATAGTCTTCAGTGCTCAAGGCTGGAGTGCTGCCACAGATTAATGTCTTGGCCTTCTAGGCTTCTGCAAAGGGTTTCAAATCTTCGACAGGTCACCAGTGAGATGAGTTTAGGAACTGAAACTTATTTTCCTGACATACCAGTCTTGACACCACTGACCCTGCGGAGTTTGTCAAGAAGCTTCTAAGCTTTACTCTGAATGAGTGTGAAAACCAAATGGCCCTTCAGGCTCAGCCTCAACCTTGTGTGGCCACAGAGTGAAAAGGGGATGTTACACATAGGAATTAAGATCTGTTAAATTCCCCAGAACCAAAGGCAGTAGAAGCTGTATTCAGATCCAAGCTGCCTCTGAAAGATGAGTGCAAACGCATAAATCAGTGTTCATTTGAGGTGTCATTTGATAGTACAAGACAGTCTTCTCCTTCATCTGCTTCTTCTTCTGGAAATCCATCAAACTGGGCTGAGATAATATTTGTGGATTCACAGGAGGAAGGAGCCTGAACAGTCGTGCAAATTCCTGTGAAGTTTAGTCATAGCACAGCTGAGCACTTCCACTCTTCCATGCTGGGTCTCCTTAGGTGCTTTCTCTCAAGAACATTTCCAGGGCTGTTCCCAGGAAATGGGAACTGTAAGAAAAGGCTGCTAATAGCTAGGGAAAGAGGTTTGATTTTTAACTTTTTTCAAGATTGAAAGTTTGATTTGGATTCAGATATTCTTTCTGTTGTGGCAGGATTGTGAAAAGAAAGTGTGTGTTTAGGCTATAGGTTGAGTTTAGAAAAACCAGATTTTGACTCCCAAGTCTTTTCCTAAAAAACACTGCCTCAGGAACAATTCTCAAAAATATTCTAGTTGTACGTTTCAGATAACGGCTAAGAAGAATTATGGGCTGTGAAGCACAGTTCAGAGGCAGAGCCTTTATGCTTTGCCTGGCATGGGGTTTTAGACTTTTCTCACCAACAGTTTTCCTAAGCAAAGGCTACAGATAAAATGGATCTTTTCAAGTTGTTTTCCCAGCTCAATATCAAACACCATAAAACCTGTCATTTAAGATTTGCACAGGGAATAGCATTTCTTGGCAATGGACAGTTGTGACGGTGCTGTTCAGCAAGTCAGAACTACAGATATTTGTCTTGGGGTTACGATATTCGCAGCTGTACAAGAAGAGTCTGCTGTTAGAATCATTCAGGCTCTGTCTTCATGGCAGGGTTTGCTTGGCCCATGGCCAAAGTTTTGTCCATACCCTATGTGCACAGAGGAAGCCTGAGTGTGTTTTCATCTGAACTGCCCGGATGAGGCTCTCAGTTTGTGGTTGGGTTTCACTTCAGTGTTGGTGCACAACAGGTGTTGTTACAGCAGCACAGACTGGCCAAACCCAAGCTACACACACCCTCCTGCTCCGAACAGTCTTCTCCATCTCCTTCCATTTTTCATCATGGCTTTGCACTTTTTCCATCCTGCTCATATGCTTGCTCTCCCAGACAATACCTGGATGTGGTTTACAGCTGCTGCACATCAAGGACCTCTTCCAGTTCCCTGTATAGCAGGTCTTTTCTCAGAAAGGTAGGACTGCAGTATAGACTAGGACACCAAAAGAAGAGAATAGGCTCAGTCATGTTTAATTAAAAAAAATAATCTTAGACATTTGGTTCAACATCTGACAACAAGTTAATTTTCATTCCAGTTTCTCATGGGGTCAACAGCAGCCAACCTCTTTTTTCTCTTGAACAGAAGCACCTTGCTCACTGTGCCACTGTCTTTAGCAGTCACACTACTGCAGGACATGAAAATCTCTCCCTGTAAGATAGCTCCAAGATTCACAGTCATTATAATTTACAAAAGCAGGGGTTTTTTGAGGACTAAACCCTGCCTTGTCTTACCACCATGCTCTTGCATGAAAAGGAGTTGGGAAAGCTCCAGCCACTTAAATCTGGTAGAAACCATTGTAGGGTTCAGCCACAGATCTGACTCCCAGCCTGCCAGGTACATTTCATTGTTTCTGCCAGGGCTACTTGTGCTCCTGGAGTATGGCAAATCTCACCAATGCCCAGTTCTGCCAGTTGCAAACACCAATTAGTTCTTTTGCAGGTGGGGAAACTGAGGCTGCCTTTTTCACTGGGTAATTTACATAGCCCATATTTCCACAGAGATTGCTGTCCTTGGCAGAAATAAAAGTATTTAAAAACAGTAACTGCATCTATCAGTAGTCATCTGTCTCTTTGGTACCAGAAATAACAAATACCTCCTAGAGAAATGTGATTTTGCTTTCCACAGTTTCCAAAGCACGGCTCAAGATGGGACTCAGGAGCCCCAAAAAACAGACTAAAATGTACAGAAAAGAGCTTCAGCCAAGCTCTTGAATATCCTCATGGGTCCACTCTTCCATAACTGGATCAGGAATGATTTTCACTTTTTCCCAAAGCAAGATCGAGGTTCTATCTATCGAAAATAGTTTGTGGCATGGTCAAAATAAGCAGAAGGAACAAGTTCCTAACTCAGTGCGTGCTTAAGCTGCAGAATGTCTTGCTGCAGGATGTGCTGAATGCTTGCAAGCACACATGGGTTCAAAAGTCCACTGAACAATTACATCAAAGAAAGACACTTCAGAAACCACTACATATGAAAAAAAAAAAAGAAAAAAGAAAAAACAACAACAAAAAAAAAACCCAACCCACTGCAGACTCCAGAATTCCCTCAGTTGCAGAGCACTGAATTCTAGGAGAATATTTGGGGAGATCAACAAAATTCCCCATTCTTTTAGTCTTCCCTAGACATCCATAAATGGCTGTTGCCAGAAACAGCAAACAGACTCAGACAGACCCTCAGTCTCTCGTTCAGCTGTTCTTTTACTCTGTTTACAGGATCCATGTCCAAGTCAAGGCTCAGAGTGCAGCCAAGAAATTAAGTAAGAGAAATCCCTCAAACTAAGTTTTTGACATGCAACAGTGGAGAGTAACACACCTGTGGGATGAAGGTTCCTTCTTTGCATGGGAGAATTATGCTCCCACACCTGGGCTTATATTCATTTGCGCTTGTCCCCATCACACAGCTGTTCAGATTAGCTGTTATTCTCTCTAGCCCGGGTGTCTCAAAGCCTCTGTCTCCAGCAGTTGGAGACCAGCCGCTGTGCAATCATATCTGCTAACGTATGGGATATAAAGGATCTGTTAAGTAAAACCAAACCAGGGAGGGAACAGGGGGAGAGATCAGCACAAAAAAATCAGTCCTGCGAAGATGTGATTAGGGATGCCCCACAACAGCCAACTGCAAGGCAGAGGGGAACTCAGCAAACATTTTAAAGCCTGCAGCAGAATTAGCCTCTTGAGGGTATTGTTTGATATGGGGAGGAGGAGGCAAAAGGGGCCAAATATGAGCTGCAGGTGGAAGGAGGGTTTGTTTGCTATTATTTGTAGTTAGGTAGCACTATGCTTCTGTTACTTGGGCTTTTGAATCTTGTTGGATTTTTCCCCCATCCTAATTTTTGAAACACCTCTATTTCACAAGGTTCATGTATTTTCCAGCAAGGTACCACGGAGAAGATAATTATCTAATTTACAATTAGCTACAACAGAATTCATAATCACTTCCCCTGTGGAAAGGGTGGTAATCATCATCACGTAGCTGTAGGACTGCTGTGAAAATGGCAATAGGACTGTGAAACCCAGGCGCTGGGAAATGCCCTGCTTTTAGCCTGTTGATCACCTGATTAGCACAGGTTAAGGGGAGTGGTGGGGCACTCTGGCTCAAGAGAATGACAAGTTTGAGCTTGCAGCTTTGAGTTCAGAGCTCAAATCAAACTTTGATAATGTCCAGAGCATCTGCAGCTCACCCTTCCTCTCTCAAGCTCCTTTTTCTTCTTTGACCTATGGAGGATTTCTTGGTCATGACTGTCTGAAGGAAACTCAGGTTTATAGCTCTTTTTCTCCACTGTGACTTTGGCATATGTGTGATCCCACTGCTTGGAGCTGGTAGTTATGCTGGATGAAAGGCTGGGAATGAGTCAGCAATGGGCTCTTGCAGCCCAGAAACCAGCCCTCTCCTGGTCTGCATCAAAAGAAAGTTAAGGCAGGTGGTTCTGCCCTTCTGTTCTGTTTCTGTGTTTTTGAGACTGCTAAATCCAGCTCTGGGGCCTCTTCCATAAGAAGGGTGTGTGTGAACCTGTTGTAGAGTGCCCAGAGGAAGCTACAGAGACAATCAGGGGGCTGGAGCACCTCTGCTATGAAGACAGGCTGAGAGAATTGGGATTGTTCAGCCTGGAGAAGACAAGACTTCAGGCAGACCATATCGGGGTCTTTAAATACTTTAGGATGTTTATGAGAGGTGGGGACAGGCTTCTGAATATACCCAGTACCAATGGGATAAGGGCTCCTGCTTTTCGAACAGAAGAGAGCAGATTCACTCTAGACACAAGGAATACATTTTTTTTTTTTAACCAAGAGGTTGGTGAAACTCTGACATAGGCTGCCCAGAGGGGTTATAGGTTTCTTATTCCTGGAAACTTTCAAGATCCTGTTGACAAGACTCTGAGCAACCTGCTCGAGTTGAAGATATCCCACTGCCAAGGGCTTGGACCAAATTACCTTTTTAGGTCCCTCCTAACCCAAACCATTCTCATTCTGTGGATGTGGTGAATGCCCTCAGTGCTATCTCCTCTTCCTTCTCTGCCAAGGATGAATCAGGAGAGTGGGCAAGGAAGATCAACTCTGCTTCTTGCATCCTCTCTGGTAAATGTGCCACTTCGTACTATGCATTGGCTTTTTTTCTTACCCACACCTGCATAGAAAACTTCTCTAGGCTGCTTGTTTGTTGTGGCATGGTGCCAAGGAGATAAGCTTAAGGGCCTTCCCAGTGCCAGGACCAAGGTACTGCAGCTGCTCCCCCTCTGTGTGTGCAAGCACGTTTGGGAAGGACAGGAATAGCAGCAGGGACAAATAATTATTAGCTATATAAATTAGCCAGGGACACAGAGATGGTAAATCTGTCCCTCTTTATTTCCAAGGCCTCGGAAGCCACGTTCTAGGTGGTAAAGCTGGTTTGTGCTTTCCTGATACAAGGATTCAACCTCTTTGTTTTGTGTGAGGAATACGAGAACACAAGTGTATTTATATACTCTTATCTAAATGTACCCCCACGCACACACATACATTAGCGAGAGCTATCTGGATAAACACAATCCTGTGTCATGTCTCCCTGCGAGTGACCCTAATTTTCCCCCAGTCCCTCCACAATTGCTGTGATTCTTGTTCTTGTCCTCTTGCTCCGCAGAGGGTCAAACATCCTGCATCTCATTGTCCCTCCTGTCTCTTTAATTAGTGCCCGTCCTCCCCCTTCTCCCCCTCGCTCCAGTGTTCCCCCTTCCCATCTCCTCTCAGCACTTGGTTTGCTATTATTTCACCTTCCACGTGTGCCGCCTCCTTCGCCCGGGCCCATCTGACACCTCTGCCTTACACTCATCATGGAAATATAACATTTAAATACAAAGAGAACAGAGAATAATTTAACCCCTATTTGCACTGGGGAAGGTGCCAAGGCTGCATATAAACACTGCAGGGATGTCTGTGGATGCTGTATATTTATCTGACAACTTGCGTTCCTTCACCGCGGTGCCTTGCAGCCAGCTTTTCCTGACAGGCACAAGCCTCTAGTCCTGGAAAAGCAGTCAAGAAGAGGGAAGCCTGTTGTGATTTGTTTATGTCAAAATGGGGCAGACCTGAGATGAACCTAATTTTCAGTATTATCAGAATTCACCAGCAAAAACCTCCTTGGCTCTCGTGGGTGCCACCACACACAAAAATATCCACCCATGACTGGATATTTCCGTGGCAAAGTGGGCATGATGGACTCAGCTTGTAGAAAAAAGACTTATAAAGGGGTGTATAATAATGAGGGAAGACAAACACATGAGGAGAAGAGGCTCATATGGACACCATACTCAGTTGCCGTGTTGCAGGGCAGTGTCACTGCTCGTAGTGGTGCTGGTTTTAGGGCTGTCACTGCAGCAAGGTTAGTGAGGAGTCCTCAGATGAGATAGAAACTGAAATTGTGACTTGGGAGGATGTAATAGACAAAAATGTGGACAGGTTTTTCCTCACAAAAGGAAAGGGAAGATGCTCAGATATGAATCAGTACTTGATGCACAGCCCGATGTGTTCTTGAGGAGGCTACATGGAATAGGCTTCTTTCATCACACCTGTTTTTAGACACACTTAGTTAGCTCACTGTCTTCATTCCCCTGATAGGGAGGAGATGGAGGATGCTCCTGCTGTGTGCCCATCTCTGTTGAGCAAGACTGTGTGGTACTGCGAGGTACAACCACCTCTCCATGGCCATAGGCTAGTTGAGGTTGGAGCACAAGGTCACGTCCACAGCTTATGCTGGGGACATCCCAGATCATGGGCTCATGCCTAGCCTCTTTTTGTCCTTCTCTTCTGCCCTGGACAGTGATATTTCTGTTCTCTTTGACTGTGTGTTCACTTTGATCTGGGACCCAGGTCTTAGGAACCCTGGTCTGAAGGTTTTTTGCTCCCCAGCCCCACAGTCTGAAACAGCATTGAGCACTGAGACTGGCAGTGGAGGAGATAGGGGACTGAGCCTGCCCAGTGCCCTGAAATTCAGCTGTGGATCTTGAGACATATGTAATTAGAACAACGACTCACTGAAAAAGGAGGAAGCATGGGACTCAGGATGGTGATAAAGGGGTTGGTGATAAAGGATGTTGGTAGAGACAGACCCTACAGGCAGGCAGAGCTTAGGGACAGCATCCTCCAGGACTGCTCCGGGTTGTGTGCAGCCTAAAACTCAGATTTTTTGTAGGATGTAGTACCCTCAAATCTCACTAGAGGACACTGAAAACATCTGGTGAGAAGCACCAGTGGTGTGCACATGTGCTCAAGGCACACCTTGATGACATTGACATGTCCCCTCTTCATTTTATTCTTGCAGACTCATGGCCTTTTTTAGACATATTTACAAATCAGAAGTAATTGTCTTGCTGCATGGAGTGTCAGTTTTTTGTCTGGGATGTGGAAGAGTAGTCTATGATGATGCCCAGGGTGTAAGAGGCTCATAAAGAACCACTAGAGGATAAACTCATTAGACGAGACCCGGAACACACGGAATGGTCCCTTCTGCTGGACTCTTGCTGCTCCTTTTGCACTCAGGATATCTGAAGAGTGTTCTTAAAACACAGTGTTGAGCTCCCTGAAAGAGCTGGGATGTGAGAGGCAAATGCAGCACTTTGTTACAGAAACTACTGAAAGTAAAAACTTGTTAAATTGACTCATTTTTTATCAGTCTAGTGTGTGATTGTGTAGAGTTCTGAGACGGCAGATATAACAAATGTCCCCTGACTACACAGGGTGCTGTTTTTCAGGAGAGAGACAGGACACTGGTTTGGAGATGGTGTTGGAGGTGATGTCCCAGCAGTGGCTGTCCATTCACTCCATCTCTCCTGGACCAGCAGTTCCTGGCAAAGGTGATCCTCCCCTTTGACAGAGCCTGCTTCTGATGGCCTGATGACCATCTCATGGGCAGCTCACAAAACCACCACATCATTTGCCAGCCAGAACAGTCCCAGTATACTGCAAAGATGCAGGGTGGGGGCACGTAAAAATAATAATTTGAGCTGTTCCTAAAACACCTGGTTTTAGCTTTGCATAAACTAGACCAGACAAGGCAGTTTTGAGGCCAGTTCCACACTAGACAGTTTTGCTGACAGAGGAGGGATGTGATTTTTTAAAAAACAATACATTCATATTAGCAAAAATCCTGGTGAAAACAGTTACACAGCTATAGGAGTGTTTTTGCTGATGCAGCTTATTTGAAATAGGGGAAACTGTACAAAGTACAATACAACACTCTTCTGTTGTGCTGGAAGTATTTAACAGACACAAAGTTTCTAGGCAAAACCTTTTGCCAGTCATATTTCTAGTTCTTTACAGATGATCTGCCCCCTTCCTAAAATATCTTGCAGGAAGCTGGTCACGTTTGCTAGGTGGGTTTTCTTCCAATATCTGGGAAACCTTTGGACTTTGGACTGGACTTGTTTCCTAAGGCTCTGCCATGCCCTAGACTGAAAGATACTCCCCAGAGCACACAGTGGACTTCAGTAGCTGTTTCTCTAAGGCTTGTACCTCACATCTTGGAGTCACTTTTGCAGGACACTTTGGCCATTGGGCAAACAAGCTTTTCACATGTCCATATCACCTCCTTGTGAGGTGGGGACAACCTACAAGCTGCATGGTGTTAGGTGGGGCTTTGTGCACCACTATAATCTGAACATTTTGTTGCCAGCAAAGACCTCAAAACGCCTCTCTGCATAATCAATTCCAACATAAAGCAGGAATATTTCTTGCTTTAACAGGTCCATCAGAAGGTTATTTCTGTTTTTCTCACTTATCAGAAGTCTACCTGTATCTCTTTAAACCAATTTTTCCTACCAGTTCAGCAGCCTAGCTGAAGGCAACATAATTCCTGCGTTTCCGTGGGCAGTACACTTTTCGTTGTCGTGGATAACTCGACTGCAGGGTTGAAAGCTCCTAATATCCTCATTCAATAGCCACTGCATGAAAAATTATTCACATCCAAGGCTGTAAAGTAATTTGCCAATGTGCAGGTGCATCTTGGAGAGGAGAATTTTGATCAAACACTGGTTGAAGCAGAACAGATTGCCTACACCAGTGATTTCTCAGTGAACAAAAGTGACATGAATTGCCCAATTAGTCAGCCAGAAATGGGTTATTGCAAACCAGTGTTTTGTTTAGCTTTAGGTTAACCTGTACACTAAAAAATAAATTAAATTTAAAGAAAAAATTAGATATTTACATATATTTATTCAAATTAGTTACGTCTGCTCTGTAACGTGCTCTGAAAAAACCCTCTTGGTTCACACATTTACATAGTGTTTAATGAATCATAAATAAGACATTTATGAATCATGTGCAAATGGCCTGTTTACATACACGATGTAAACTATGTAAATTTTCTTTTTTTCTGAGTGTAATGGTAGTAGTCTTTGAATAGAAACATGATAAAGAAGCATCACTCAGCCCCCTCTGAGATCCTTCTGACAATCATTTATTTTCACCAATATTTTCTGGAGGTGTCTCATAAATATTCTCAAACTTCGCTTAAGTCCAATTATAAATCATAGAATCATTTGGGTTGGAAGGGACCCTGAAGATCATCTAGTTTCAATTCCTGCTCTGGACTCACTGCAACAGTTCCATGTCTGTCCAATGCTGGGATGCCAGAGCTGGATGCAGAGCTCCAGGGGGGTCTCAGCAGAGCAGAGGGGCAGAATCCCCTCCCTGCCCTGCTGCCCACGGGGCTCTGGATGCAGCCCAGGACATGTTTGGCTCTCTGGGCTGTGAGTGCACAGTGCTGGGCCACATTGAGCATCCTTGCTCAAAATATAATTATCCACCAGCAGAAAGCATCCTGCTTTGGCATGAAATACCACCTGCCTGAGCTATCTCAGACATTAGCAATCATGTAAGTTAACTTTATGTTTCAAAAAACAGTTTAAGCTTCAAAAACTTTGGGCTTATTTCAAATGAACTTTATAAATATATTAAAAATCTCATCCAAACTTGTAGATACATGTCTCTGAGTGGGCATGAATGACAAATCTCCAGTTTACAGGCTGTGACTTCTGTTATATCCTGATTTTAAAAAGCTTATGTTAAGCATTTTTTTCCTGCAACTTATTTAGTATTGCTAGGGCTACTAACTTATGTTATTTTTCATTTGGACTTGGTTCCAATATACTATATTTATCACATTCCTCTTGGATTGCACTCTGAGCAATGTTGTCATTTCAGTTACTGCAAACTAACAGGCAAAAACTGATCAGAAGAAGCTGATTTGGAAGACTTTGGTGCCTAGATTTTAAGAAGCAGATAAAGATTTTATTTATAACCAAACCACTTTTGCTTCTTGCCTGGTGGTTCCGTTTTTCCAAAATTTGCTGGATAATTTTCAAGCACTCATGTGAAGTCAGAGGCTGTTAAGGTTTTTCAAACCAGCCACCTGAAAAGACTAGCAGCTTCTGAGATGCGTCACCTCGGTGAAGTCATCGTTTGTGTTGCATGTGATACTGAGCTGTCTTGGCTTTCCCATCCCTCCTGAAATATGGTAAGCATCTCTTTATTTTGTTCCAGAAGACAGAAAACTCTTTGTGGGCATGCTCAATAAGCAGCAGTCGGAAGACGATGTGCGCAGGCTATTCGAGGCGTTTGGCAACATTGAGGAGTGCACAATCCTTCGGGGACCCGATGGCAACAGCAAAGGTAAGGGATGCCTTGTGTTGACCTAGAGCCTGGTCTTTGTGTATATATCATTTTCTGGTGTAACAAAAGTATCATGCAGCCCCCAGAACAGCACCTCTTACTTTAGGAGGGGTCACATTTTTACTCTGCTGGTGACTCTCTGCGTGTGCATGAGATGAAAAAGTTGATCACATTGTAAAACACACGTCTCCAACGGGCCGTGTCTCACCACATGCAAACTGATGCCTTCTCTCTGAACAGGGCCTTTACATTCTCTCAAGATGTGTTCTCCCCACCCCATTGAACAGGATGACTCTTTCTTTAAAAAAAGGCAGTATTGGTACTTTACATCTTGACTCACCAGCTGCATCATTGCCTCTGTTTATCTCTCATCTGCCAGCCCCAGGTTTTTCCCTTCTTCACCTGGTCTTTGCATGGACTCATACAAGCCAGTGATTGCAGCTGCAAGGGTACAGGTGCCAGTTTAAATATTACACTCATTGCACTTTTACTGTTTGAAACCCACTAATACCTCATTACAAAACTAGGTGCCTTTCCTCTTCTGCTGCTTTTTTTTTTTTACCTGGATAGCACAAATGACCTTCTGCTACAGCCCAGTTCTCTCTTGTGCAGGAAGGTCATATTTGCCCCCCCCTTAAGTTTCTAGACAAAGTAACTACAACCTGACTAGGAAACCCTCTCCTCCTGGCAGTATAATGTGTCCATTAAATATTGATTTGCATATAATATAGCATAAACTGTGTTGGCATGTGCAACACCAGAGAAGAGGCCAGTCCTGCCGACACAGTTCTTATCTCACTGGATATTTTGACAAGTGACAACATCAACCAGCACATTTCTGCAACAGGGAGACAAAAAAATCCAAATCACAGTGATGCACTGGAGAAAGATATTGTTATTCCATAAAATCACTGGTGGCCAAAAAAACCTATACACCAGCCTCATAGCTGTTCAATACACATCAGCACAGCTCAGCGTTCCTGATATAAATGGCTGAAAATAAGCTGTGAGCACCTTCTTTTCAGTTTTGTAGTTACCTTATTTCCACAACACCCAAAGACCAGGGCTGGCCCACGGGGAAGTAGTAGGCTAGGATGTCCTAGAGAAGCTCCAACCATCATAACAGCAGACAGTTAAGCATATCATTCACTAAACAAATCAGTAAAATGGGGAAAAGCAAAAAAACCTATCTGTCTGCATCCACCTAGAATGAAACCTAATGACAAAGGAGTTAAACAGAGTAATAATAAAGGCGATAAAGACTGAGTTCTGTAGGAAACAAATTCCAGAGGAGATCCAACCCACAGACTTGTCTTCATACTTAATCTCTTTTTTTTTTTTGCCCTTCTAAAACAATTTCATTATAAGACAGAATCTGAGTGGCAGCTCCATATTGCTAACCAGTTTAATTATTAGTGCTAGCAGGCTGTGGTCTCAGGCTGACGTTTCACTGAGCTGTTCAGGATCAATACTGAGCCTTGACAGAGTTAATATTACCAGCTTCCATTTGCTGGTGCTATTTACTGAGAATGTGAAGCTCCTAATTTACACACACATGGTTTCGTGCATGCACACATGCACACAGAGCAGTCAATCCAATGGAAAACTTAAGGCTAGTGCCCTTATCTTCGGAGACAGTCAGGCAAGCCACAACTCCCACAAAGTTATTCCCAGTCTGTAATGTTTTCCATCTGCTAGAAACCAATATGTGACACACATTGCTTGTGAGCTACTTATTTTGGGTAAAACCCATAAGGCTTAAATTCTACGTAAGTGGAGATTTAAGCAGATTGTCTAAATTCCAGATAGCAGTCAGATCCCATGCACTTAAATCCTACCCAGCCCACCAGGTATCCCTGTGGTGAACCTCTACACCCTTCAGGTAACTCATTGCAAGCACTGGTCTTAGAAGCTGGGTTACAGCTCCCCAGTTTAATCCCATCCCAGTCCAGGCATAGCCAAAAAGCTGCCAAAGCATTTCCAGAAGTCGTGGATGCTCTCCTGGGCCATGGGGCGTGGCCTTCGAGGTCTGCAGAAATATATCCTGCATGAGTCACAGTGCTAGGAACAGTGGCTGCAGCAGGTAACCAAGTGGCAGAAGAGCTCAGACTGAGGAATTTCTCACCCTGAAGGGCAATGCAGCATCTGTCTTGCCTGGGAGAGGATGGAGGGATCCTGCACCACTCCAAGTAAAGCTCAGCAGGGTTCAGGCAGGAGTGCAGGAGTTCTCAGGTGAGGGACCTGAAGTGGATCCAGAAGGACCCACAGAGTCTTTATTGCTGCTGCTCTTTCTGTAAAGCTATTCTTTTTCCCTTATAATTTTTTTTTCCATTCAGCAATCTACCTCAATAAGTCAGAAGGTAAAAATTTCCAACAGCCCCCTCCAAAAGAAGATCCTTACCACCCTCTGCAATTACAATCCTAGGGCCTGATTCTGCAGTCCCCTACAAGCTGACAGAACAGTCAGGGCAGCCCTTCCAGCTCTAGTTTGGAAACAAAGGAACAAGAAAAACTTAAGCAGGTGTATCTCTGTGTGTGTCGAAATCCCTTCACACCCCAGAGTTGCTCCTGTCAAAAGGACACCGTTGTTCTGAGAAGAGTGACATGACTCATGTCCTCAGCTCACAGCTCCTGGAGGCAGTTCTGGTGACAATGGGAAGGAAGATTATGTGCACATTTGGTGTTGTGTACAGAAGCCATGTGATTGAATGCACAAACAAAAAGGACAAAATGTTGGGATCTCTGCTATTGCCTTGCCATTTACACCAGTAAAAGCTGAGTTCTCATTCATCTTACTACCCCAAAACCTACTGGAAGCAGTTAATAGAAAGCAGTAGGAGGAATCCCATTAGCATTCTGGGCATTAAAAGAAGATAAATACCTGCTACTCCCTTTATTCCCATCTTTATCCAGCTCCACTGATCCATCAGGACCCTCAGCACAGGGGTGAATTTCACCCGACAAGAGTGAAGCCTTTGACATGACAGCAGCACCACAGCCAAAAATCCTGCTCTAAATGAAACTGGTGACTGGAACTGGAAAGCTTTTGTATATTTGCTAATCAGCATCTTCTTTTTAGAGGCAGAAAGTACAAAAGAATCTCTGCAAATAATTAAACACCCTAATTCTGGATTATCTCTGATTAATGAAGAGGAAGACGCAGTATCTCAGGAGCCCGGGAATGCTGGGCTGGGATTATGCCATAATTGATCCCTATTGTTTCCAGCTGAAGTTTATCTATCTCATTTTCTCATGATTGTCTCCTCTCAGCTCCTTATAAATTAGATCCAACTATTAGCAATAATCATTGGGCCTTTCCTGAAATACAGCCTGAGCACAGTGCTGAGAGCGTGGCGCAAAGTGAACAGCTCTCAAAGTTAACTGTAAGATATTTAATATATGTATGTTATTTTTAGAAGGGGCTATCACTAATTTCTTCAACCTCACTTCTGTCAGCCTGCAGTGGTGATTTTAGGGACCTTTGGGGTTCATTCTTCTACTTTCCAAGTTGTACTGCTTCATTCTTCACCCTGCACTGTAGGGACCCAAAAGGGTGTGAAGACCTTCTAAAGATGCTGCAAAGGGGCTGAAGGAGAGCATCCCACTGTCAGGACTGGCATCCCATGCCCTGCAAGCTGCACTCCTTCAGGGAAACCGAGAGGACTTTGAAAATTGATTAAAAGCTCAAAAGTTGTTGGTAGTAATAGAAGGGGATGGAAGCCAAAACTTCTCAGATCTCTCCCAATCTGTTCCAAAAACCGCCTTAGCATATGGAAATTACCCTTCGCGTCTCTGAGTCAGTTTGCTTGTAGCTGGAAGTGTTGGCAATACTTTCCCCCACCCTAGAAGTGCATGTAACCCTTTGAAGTGTTGATCATTTTTGCACTCCAGCACATACCCATAAATGCACCTCTCTGCCCTAAAACCTTATGTAAGTGTTAGGTGTGACATTCCCCACACAGCAACACAGGCCAGAGAAACACTGCCCACATTTCTCTAATGTCCAGAAGAGAACACCTACACAGGCACTGACTTTGCTGCTGTGAAAAACAAAGATTCAAGTTTTAGTGGTGGCAGGATGGTAATCAACACATGGGTACCTCTCCCATCCCTGCTACTTCACCAGGAGGTGTCTCATGCTTTGCCAGACCTAAGTGGCTTTGAGCCAAGAGAAGCTCTGGGCAGTCTGTCACAGAGCTTTACCAAGCAGTGATATGATAAGGTACCTTGTGGGTTTGGAGTGACTTGAATGCCTTCTGTACGTTTGTCCTGTGGTGCTTGTATCAAGTATGTGCAGCTTTCCAATAGCTTGCACGTGCTTCCATATTGCATCTCACAACCACAGAGAGAGGAAGACAGCATTGAGTCTAATACAAATAAAATAAACAGCTTTTTCACCCAATAAATTGTAAAACTGTGCAGGATTTTGCCATGGAAAGCTGTGGAGGTCAAAATATGACTAGATTCAAGATGTACGTGCTAAGTTTGTATCTGTCAGAACTTAGTACAAGCCATGTGGGAATTCTGGAAGCAGCTTAGCCTTAAGAGGTCCTCAGGCTGCTGATGTCTGTACTCTGGAAAAGGACCAGGACACATTTTCTTGTCATGCTTTCTTCACAACCATATTATCGGTCAGTTCTGAGGGCAGGATATTTAGCTAGATGGAACTTCATGGTATCCAAGCAAACTTTCTTACACTCTTCTTTTTCCTCTTCCAGGGTGTGCGTTTGTGAAATACTCTTCACATGCAGAGGCCCAAGCTGCCATCAATGCCTTGCATGGCAGCCAGACGATGCCGGTGAGTAGCTCCGTAACACAGGCAAGGGAGAATCGGGCCAGCCCTGGCTGCCCTGTGGCCTGATTGAGGAGGAGAAATTATTTATCTGTGCTCTGAAACCCATCATCCAGGAAGGCCCAGGGCCTAGGGTGTGCTTAGCTAATCAGAGGAAATGATGGGATGGCACTGTCAATCCTCACACACACAGAGCCCCAGTGGGTGTTGGGGCTACCACTAACGGTTTTAATGACCTGAAAAAAAGACCTATGGTTCACACATGCCAGAAATTTTGGGTCAGACTTGCCATGAGCACAACCTTTCAAGTTTCGGAGGGATGAATCAAGTAGAAACTGGTGTCCAAGGGTTTCTTCATTTTCCCTGCTCAGACAGTCCCTGTCTCTAGGCAAAGGATAAAGAACTTTTTGCCAGCACGCAGCAGAGAGAAGCATGTTCACATCATGGTAGTAGGTGCTAGAGAGAAATCACAACAGTGGTGGGCACCTTTCTGTCCCCTTTCTGCTACCTGTCTGTTACCACAAAAGTACCAACCTAGGCATGTGCCTGGTGCCCTACACCTGCCCTTTGAAAGTGTGTCAGGCCAGTTACTGAATCTTCCTGGAAAAATCTGAGGCATCATTCCACTTGCACAAATTTCTAGTCATATGGGGTTTCAAGACTGATTGTTGAAGAAAGTAGAAATGGGGTTTTATTTTCTGTGCAAATAGATATTTGTACACCATCATGAAACAGAGAAGAGTGTAAGGCATTCCACTGTCAGTAGGAGAAGAAAATCTGGTACAACTTGTTTTGGTTTATTATAATAGTGTATTATTTTTATTACTAATTATTCACAGTGTAAATCATGGAAGGCTAAGAAGCATGCTGACAACTTGGAAAGGATACAAGAAAGCTCAATTAAAAATATTTGAGAGTGTAAAATCTCCCTTTCAATAGGAGACCCTAATGTAAATTCATGAATTTATCCAAATAAGTTTAAAGTGGGCCCAACAGATTTTCTCTAGATCTTGCAGGGATAAAAATGGAAAATTCTTTACAAGCAAAAAGGTTTCTAAAACTAGCAAACCATCAAGATCTCATTTTTTGGAACCCCATCTTAGACAAATCAATTTAAAAATGGTACATGTTTACCAGTGATGGTACCAAAAAGTCTCCTCAAAGATGGGGTCTCCATTTTTTGAAACACTTAAATACTTTTAAGATTCTCTTCCTAAAAGGCTCTTTCTAACAAAACCAGATGTTGAGCTTGACGCTGACATCCCATATTGATGTATTATGGATACCTTTCCTGAGACAGGTTAAAGAGGTACTTTTAGTGACTTCCTTTCAAACTTTGACCCAAAGTGATAGTGTCTATAAGCTGACATCAGGAATTTCAATTCAGTAGTGCGTGGTTCCACAAAAAGGTTTAGTAAAAAGTCAGTCCCCATTCCAAAATCCCTGCAAATTCCTGCGACAAAGGTGAGAGTAAGAAAACAGACAAAACTCAAGGGGAGTTAAAGATTTTATCTAGATCTAGTATACCCAAAATGTCATTATTCCTCAGCCCTTTCCCTTCCTTCTTTCAAAACACTCTGGATTACAAAAAACATACTCATCTCACAACCACCTGGAGGCAACTTGTGACTCCATCCTGGTGGTATCACCTGAGCTTAGGATATACTAAACACCCAAGAATTTGGCCACTTCCTGGGTCAATTTTATGGGACCATTTTGTCCTCTTAAAACACCTCTTATAGAAATATTCTTTAAGAACCAGACTAGGGCATCTGAAAAAGCACCACAATTTAACCTTTACAAGATGCCCATCCCAGACTCAGAAACAAGTTTTCCATGGCTTTACAAGTTTCCATGCATTGGCTGAACCTCACAGCACATACTCTTAGCTCACAGGAAAAGTGAGGAAATTAACTTCCTCCTCTTCATTACAAGCTGTTGCATGGCATTGCCTTGTGTCTCCCATGAGCTACAACAGGCACAACACTGCTGCCACGTCTTTGCAGACCCGTGAGGACCTGCAGAGTGACCAACACTCAGTGAAGACGTGGAGCACAACAGGTTTTCCCCACAGTGGCTCAAAATTTCTAAGGCTTTTCGGCTGAGATAGGCCAAATCCTGCCAGGATCTCTGTGCCCGTTCTTGTTTTCATGGTACTCCGGGGTGTGCAGCGTTGTTCAGGACTCTCTCGGACGTTCACAGGGAAATGCAGCCACCTCGTGGTGAGATGCCGACGCAGCCCACCGTGCTGGGGAAGGAGGGGGGCATTTCTGCCATCTTCCTTCAGCCCCCTCCCATTCCTCTCGCCACAAGGACTGGCATGGTTTGTCCAGTTGCAATGCCAACTCACCGTTGTTCCTGTGGTTCAGCCAATTCCAGCACCTCTTGGTTTGTCCTCGTGTACCACCAGCAGGGCATCCATCACCATTCCTGTCAGGTCTGGAGCCGTTCGTTCCTGTGGCAGGCTCCTGTTCCTCCACAGCTGTCAGCATTATTGCTCTACTGCGACCTCCTGTTCACACAACATATGTTGCCTAATAGTTTCAAAAGGCAACTTTCTTTTATGAAAGTTCCTTTCTTTCTTATTTTATTTTATTTTATTTTATTTTATTTTATTTTATTTTATNATTACTTTGGACAAGTGCCTGACCATCAGCCATTACAAGCCCATTTCTCCATGCATTTCTCTGTTTCTCCTAAGGGTCCACCATGTCTAAATCTTTTCAATTTTTATGCAATCAATTTCCTTCAGAAATAAGCTACCAAAAATCCCCAACTTTTCAGCAGGTGCAAAGTTCCTTCTATACCTGCCTGTCAAGAGGGTTTTCCTTTTGCCTTTTTGGATCATATTTTCTATCAGCTCATCAAGTTTATGACGGTGTTTTACTGGCTGTCTGAAACATCCTTTGTAAGAGATCATAATCTTCATAAACTTTTGCTTGTATTTATAAAATATAATATAATATATTTACAGCAATTATATGTCCTGTATTTTTAGATTTGATCACTCCATCTCCTCCTGTCTCTGTTTCCTATCCATATGGGAACATAAACAGGTCTCTTCCTATCATTCTCTTCTCTTCCTCATCCAAGCCTTGTCCCTAACAGCCTTTTCCACCAACACAAATTCAGCTGCTATTGCTGTAGTGACAGCTTGCAGATCTAGTTTCTCTGCTTCAGGACTGACTCCTGTCCAACCCAAAATCTTGGTCTGTCTTTCCTAGTGGATGTTTAGCTGTCAGAACAAGCTCAATGTGTATAAAACTGAGCTCTTGATCTTTTCCACCCAAAAGCTGTCTTTTCCATCCTCCACCTCCATTCTCAATTACTGTGGATGATATTATCATCCTACCTGTCAGTCATGCTCCTTCCAAGGCATCACCCTCAGCTTGGTTTTCTCCTTCTCCTCATGTCTTCATATCTGGGCAACAGCCAAATGTTGAAGAGTCATTCTGCAGAACACGTCTTACAAATCTAGGATGTGGCCTTGTCCCTCCACCCACACAGAACTAACTCTTCCTAAAACTTCATTGAACTATCATAGAATGGTTTGGATTGAAAGGGGCCTTAAAGATCATCTACATGTCCATTAGCAGGAGTAGAGACACTTTCAACTGGACCAGGTTGATCAAGGTGTTACCCAAGCAGGCCCTGGTCACTGCCAGGGATGGAGCACCCACAGCTTCTCTGGGCAACAGGCTGCACTGCCTCACCACCCTCACAGGAACAAATTTCTTCCTAACAGCTGAACCAAGCCTGCCCTCTTTCAGTCTGAAGCCACTCTCCTCTGTACTGTCACCACTGTCAAAAGCCCCTCCTCAGCTCCCTTGTAGCCCTTTAGGTGCAGAAAGCTTCTATAAGGTCTCCCTGGAGCCTTCTCTTCTCCCCCCAGAACAACACCAACTCTCTCAGCCTGTCTTCACAGAAGAGCTGCCCCAGCCCTCCTGAGGGCATCCTTGTGGTCTCCTCTGGACTCAATCCAACAGGGCTATGCCCTTCTTATGTTTGAGGCCCCAGAGCTGGATGCAGCACTGCAGGAAGGGTCTCAAGGGAGTGCAGTAGAGGGACAAGATCACACACATTTAAGTCACAGCAATTATTATCCCACACAGAAGCTACACAGGGTTAAAAAATAGAGTATTTTTGCACCATTTTCACCATCTTGCCTACTGTGGCAACTCAAAATTTCTTTTCTTATGAATTAATTCCTGGAAGGGTAGAACAGGACTGTACATTTCCTGCACAGAGGTGAGAAGAAGTGAACAGTGTGATGTGCTTGACTTATCTTTAACAGTCTGAAAGTTTGTGACCTATTCCAAATATCTTCAAGTGTTCCTAAAGAAATGAGAAAGAGAGAGATTTCCAGAGATCTGTGCATTCTTCATTTTTCTGTGCTAGGATGGGCAATATCACCTTCTGGGCATGCCTGTCCCATTACAATGGATAATCCAGTAACAGACTTAGACTGAATACCTGAGGTGGAACTCATCTAACCTAATTTGAGACACCCAGAAGTTAAGAAACTCGTGTCTAAGGTTGTCATCTAAGTTTCTCTTATAATCAATAGAGGGAAATAGATACCTCTGGAGAAATTTTATTTTACAGAAATACATTTTGAAACATGTCAAACTAATAGGCAAACCCAAATAGAACTGTGCTTTTTAGCTAATTTTAGGCATCGATTTGCTATGGTCCTCCAGCCCCAAAATAGTGATTCTTCATCCAAAGTGCAACTTAGAAAGAAAAAAAAGGACCAATACTGCTTAAAAACTAAAGATAAAGCTAGTGCAGCTTAAAGTGAACACTTCATGTCCAATGTGGGGAGACCTGAAATCTGTCCTGGATATTTGTTGCCCAGAGAAAGCAATCTGGGATTCAGAAACCGGCCATCCTGCAGCAGATCCCCCTTACTCCTGTTCCACTGGATGTGCTGTGACCTTGCTTAACACACTATTTGTCAGCACTATGTTCAGTCCATATCTTTCTTTAATTAATGATGTTTAAGGCCATCAAGACCTCCAGACTTCTGTAAGGTAGCTTCTCCTACCACACAGGCTAAATCCTCTCTTTGTTTTACTACAGAAGCCTTCAGCAGCTTGGTCAAAGCTCTGCAATTCCTCTGCATCCAGGCAATAGCATCCCAAGTCTATCTACAGCTGGCTGAATATTTTCCACAAAAATTACTTTTCAGATGGAATCCTTGTTTTGTGAAAAGGGGGAATGTGAGACTTGGATACAAGCACTGAACAGACATCTGCCTTTCAGAGAAAGATTCAGTTTAGTTGAACTCTGAAAAAACAGTAGTTTTGGAATGCACGGCTTTGTTAACTTGGGGGCTTTCATTTAAATATTTTTCCATGCAGCCCTTAATAAGACAAATGACAAAACCAAATTCAAATCTCTGTCCAGGAACCACCTATATCAAATTATGCAATTATTGCTCAGTGTTGTTAGATGACACATGGATTAGATCTCTAATTGTTGTACTTTACACTTTTTATTAGCAAGAAAATATGAATGGTATAACACCTTGAATGAGGTTGATTTTGAGCTTCAGTCCATCATGTTCTTCAGAAGTCCAGACATAGTAAAAAAATTCCCAACCAAACATGGGTAACAGTCAGATGAAAGGATTGTCTTCTTTCCTTAGACAATGTACTGTCTATCCCCTCATACCATGAAAGATTTTTTTCCAAAATTTAAGCTAAAGGAATTTGTCACCTGTTTGGCTTATCAAGTAAGAATAACTTAAATATGAGATTATCAAAAACTGGCCCCAAGAATCATAGAGTCACAGAATGGTTTGGATAGGGAGGGACCCTAAAGATCCTCTGGTTCCAACACCCTGACAGGGGCAGGGATGCCAGGCACTAAACCATGACTTACAAGTGTCTTTGTCCTGTGCTCCTGTGCAGTGGCCTCTTTCAAACTAATGGCAAATGGGGCACTGCTTCTCATCTTCCTGGCTTTGGATGCTCAGGCAGCCCACCAAGGAAACCACCCCCAGCTCACAGTGATGAGTGCTGCTGCTATTGCTGTGCATTCCCGCCATGCAGCTACGACTTTGCAAAGCTCCATGAATCTGCCTTCAGACACAGCCCCACTGTGGAAACCAGCTGAGCAGCTGTGCTCACCCCCCAGTAACACAGCAGAGGGATATTTTGGTGAATTAGGGGTGGAGGGGAAAGCAGTGCGGAGTCTGCAGAAGGAGCTCTGAGCAGGTGGAGAAAAGGAGGGAAATGAGCCTTTGTGGGCACGATGGAGCTGCAGCCCGGGTGCTGCACTCACGGAGTGATGGGGAAGCAGATTTTGCAGGAGCACTGAGTCGGCAGGAACTCCCTGGGAGGAGCAGCCTGGTGGCTCTGGTGAGTGGGGGGCCACAATGCCGTAGATCAGCTGAGGTATTTTTAACAATTATTTTGATATAAACAGCTCTGAACTTGAGGAGCTCCATGTAAATGGGAAGCAGTGGGGCTTGTAATTAGATTTGTGTACACTTTCATAAATTGCTGGAAAACATCAAAGCCGTGATAGAAGGCTGTGGTGCACTTTATTTCCTTCTTCTGTTCTTCTGTTAATTGAATGGTTGATGTGTGGATAGGAAGCGTTGGCTTCGCAGAGTACTATTTACAGACCCGCTGACAGCTGCACTGTGAAAATTAACAGGAACAGAGCAGCCTCTGTCACAGCTCTTCCCATGAGGGACTTGCTTCAAATTAGATCATTTCTTCCATAGGAGAAACTTTCCTCCTCGCTCCTCCCTTCTTCACAAATATGCACACACATCCAGCTGCACACTCCCCTCCTCCCCTCAGGCTCATGGCAGCCTTTGTGCTCAGAAGGGTTTGTCATTCCACAAAGTTGGGGTAGTTAGGCTGCTGTTTAAAACCTGTAGTGCATTCCATTTCCAGCAAGACACATTCTTCAGGAAGTCATCCAAATCTGTGAGCCGGGTGTGTGGAGCCACAGGTTCACGTTTGCAGGTCTCACACTAACTAGAACATTCTTTTCATCCTCCCAGAAACTCTGGTAGACATCCTCTCACATTGCTACTGTTGGAAATGCGGTTACTGTTGTTCCCAGGGAAAATTGCTGTGCGCTAAACACCATAAAAACCTCTGACAGGACAGTTCCTACACTCAGCAGTTTGCCAACTGAAGGCCAGGGCTAACCTGGCTGGATGAAATACTTTGAAGTGTCAGTCAAAGTATAAAACTTCAAGGTCATCTACACTTTTGTTACAGTTGATGGAGAGGGTCTAGGACCTGAGAGAGACTGTCTTGAGTAGCTGAGGCTTTAGAATTGATGCCCAAAATGCCTGCAATTAGATCATCTGAACGTCTCTTTAGTAGACAAGGCACAAGAGAGAAGCAAAAGAAATAATAACACAATGTATGGGAGTGAACCAGTCTTTTACATAATTAATTTATATGTTTAGCCTGCTCTTACCTAAGTGACAACAGTTCTTGTTCTTGGTTCCAGTAGAGAAGTAATAACCAGTGAATACCTGAGAATCTAAATCTTAATATTCATTGATATCTGGAAAATACAGAATTAAGAATATCAAACTTGAAGCCTCCAATTCACCCCCTCACTTCCCAAAAATGTCTTCAAAACGTCTCAGTAACATAAATAGAACCACAGACAAAACTATAATATAAACAGATAACAATTAAGCAGACCACGATTCAGAGTATTAATTAACCAAAAAAAATATACTCTCATTGAGGTTCCAGCATGGGCTCAAGTTCTCAATTAATAAAAGCTACATTGTGAGAGTCAGTAGAGACACAGTCACTGAGCCACTCAGGCTGTTGGGGTAAATAGAATCACACTCTATCACAGAATCATCAAAGTTGGAAGAGATCTTTAAGTCCAACTATCAACCCAGCACCACCTTTATAACTCCTAAACCACATCACCCAGGTCCAGATGCCTCTTAAACACCTCCAGGGATGATGACTTCACCAGGGCAACCTACTCCAATGCCTGACAACCCTAACAGTGATTTTTTTCCCTAATATCTAGTCTGGATCTCTCCTGTCTCAGCTCAAGGCTATTTCCTCTGATCTTCCACTGCAGGCATAGTAGAGAGCCATAAGTTCTCCCCTTGAGCCTCCTCTTCTTGAAACTAAAATAAGAAATGGAAAATCCATTAGACTTTTCTTTTACATGAACACAGAAACAAAAAGAAGATATATTCAAAGGTAATCCATGCTGAAAGTTGATGAAACTCCAGCATCTAAGTGGCCTTCACGACTCATACCTGAGTTTGGCTGAAAGTTAGTTGCCCAAAGTCATGAAGTCTAGGGCAGAGTGAGGTACCATCACTGCCAGTCCACCTGTCCAAATTAATGCAAAAGGCTGAGGCCTGGTTTTACGCCATTGGTGTTAGAGAAGCTGATGGGTGACAGTGGAGATGTCAATTCTTGAATCTTTTTTTCCCTTTTCTGTTGATCTTGAACTCTCTAAAGAACACACATTCCTTGTGATGTCTTTGTGCAACACAGAGGCTGTCTTGTTTAACTGAGGGCAAAGCACAGCACATCCATTCCTTCTATTAAAAAATACTAATACCTTATAAACCCATTAATAAGTCACCAGCAGCAGGCCTGGCCCTCTTTTCAGTAATGAATGATTTTTTAAATATGCTACTTAAACACCATTTATAAAGGTGTGTGTTGTCCTTTAGGACAAAAAAAGCAGTGGACATGTAATACCTACATGCTAGTTTGCAGCCATTTCTACCACCAAGTCCAGTGCCCCTTGATAGCTCACCTTTCCTTTCCATTGGGCAGTGGGCTCTAGACTGGGGGGGAATAAAGCTCACAGACCCCATCCCACCACCTCCATCAAGACTGATGATTCCACAAGCTTTTGGACAGCAGTTTCCCAGTGTTGCCATAATTTCCCTTAATTCTTCCTATAAAAATTAATATTGTAAGACTGTGTTCCCTGCCTCTCCCATAGTTTCATAAATTAACTAATTAATCGTGTTTCTGGGTCCCAGAGCAGGGATCCAGGCAGCCTGGCTGCCTGACACGGGGTTTGAATCATGCTGGCACCAAAGATGGTCTTCATTTCTCTAGTTACATCTCTAAAACCACACAGTCATCCAGCAGGACACTGAAGTGACCTGTGGGACATGACAGACACCACTGGACATCTTTCCTGGGCTTCTCTGCTCCCTTTGACCCACAGCATTCACCACCTCCAAACAGGATACAAGCAATAACAGCTTGTGAGCCACATTACCCCATCCTGGAAAAAGAATATTCAATTGGCACCCACCCATCCTTTCACAGGTCCAAGGGGAGCTGGGGATTAAATCAGTGCCACTGCTGAGAGTTGCCCAGGTCCTGGTGATAATAGCAGCCCCTGCAATTCTTACTCCACTCAACCCTTGTCTAATCTGTGTGAGATTAGGACTTGAGGGGCTAAAATAATTCACAAGCAATGACCTTCCTGGGATATCAGTCATTGATAAGGCTCCCACCTGGGAGACATGAAACAGTCCCTGCCTGCCAGGGGAGTTCTTGGCCTACTGTAGGTAGCTCCACTGGGCATCACCACCTTCCCCTAATAAGGATTAAAGATGTCAGCATTGTCTTTACCTCTTCTGCTTGCTTTGGGGGCATTTCTTTCTTCCTCTTTTTCTCTTCCTGTATCTTTTGATCTAAGCCTCGTTTATATCAGTGGGAACTTACTACGTAATTAAGTACACTCTGGATCAGCATTAAATCACTCTGAATGCTTCTTGTTTTTTTCCCTTCAATTCACTGCTTCCCAGCCTTGCTCAGGTGTGTGGTCAGGATTGATAACACACGTTCTTGTGAGGAAAACAGAAAGATCTTAGTAACTGGTAGAATGCTATCCCTATCCAAAACATAGCAGTAGTGATGCAGTAGCTATTATCCAAATGGGTTTTGCAAAGTTCAAAATTAATTTTTAGAGGACAAAGATGTCCTCAAAGAATCAAAACAAAGAATCAAAACAAAGACTTTCAAATAAGACTCTCAGTTGAAGCTCACACAAATCAAGAATGTGAAGCTTACTAACAGACAATATCTTTGCCTCAGATGTCCACTGGCAAGAGAAATCATGTAGAAGAGCATGCTTGACTTCCCATTCCAAAGGTCTGTTTGGTTCGTGCTCACAGGAATAGTGGTTGTGAAGGTGGCATGTTTCAGTTTTAGTGGAGAGGAATGTAACAAGGGCAGATCCTTCAACATAACCCAACTTTTAATTCCACCAAAACCCAGGAGAGCTTCACTGAATTTACACCATTTCATAGCTTCAGTTAACCATCTGTTTCTCTGTATTAAAGCGTGGGTAACACGTCCCTGAAAGCAGAATATTTTCTGAATTAACTGTGGAATCATAGAAAAGTTTGGGTTAGAAGCAACCTGTCAAGCTTATCTAGTCCAGCCCATGGCTGGACATTGCTTGGAGATCTTCAGTTTAAATATGCTGCAAAAATCCAAATCTTTTATTATCTCTGTTGAGCAACATGGTTTACAGCACGATAGCCTGGAGTCTTGCAGCCTGACAGGGATCTGGGAGGCACAGCCATGTGCAGGCTGTTGGCAATGCAGTGCCATGGAAATGTTCTTTTATGTCATATGAACAGCTGAAATGTATCTGCACAGCTTGCCAGCCCTTCCATCTCTTTTTTGTTTTTTCCCAGGTCATCATAGGCTGTTCATGTCCTCATCCTGAGCTGCCAAAGAAGAGTGGAGCTCTTGTGAGCAGAGTCCTGAAGCATCAGGATCTCATAGCTGGTTGAGATGTTACTTTGCTTTGACAATAGTCAATTCCCTATATGACTCTGGAATAATTCCACCTCTCTTATTTTCACCCTTGCTCATTTAACTGGAAGGAAAGATCATTCAAAAGATCATTCAAAGGGCTCTATAATGCACCTACCAAATGTGTTCTTAATAGAAATTATATTAAGCCTTCTTTTTTTTTTTTTTTTTTCCCCCCCGAGTGTAAGGATATTTTATAGGGATGTATATTTTTAGTTACTGTGGAACTAAACATACCTAATCTTTCAAGCCATGTTGCTCGTATTGGAAGGGGCAAATAGACAACATTTTCTTTTGGATTCTGGATTTTATGTTTTTCTTCAAACAGACAAAAAAAAAAAAAAAGAGAATTATTTACTGCTTTCACAGTCCTAAATATCAGGAAAGAATTTCTAGCCTGTTGGTGTAGCAATACCTCCCACTTCATAATGCATTAAGGACGGTGAATGATTTTGTGTGGACTTTTATCATTCATAGACTGAGCTGAAAAATGCAGAAGTGCTTGAAGAACTCTGCTTTTAAGTTTAGGTTTTTCAGATATCTAGCTTTGAGTCGAGAGGCATAATAACACCTGGGTTATATATTGAGTTCTTCCTAATTAGAATTGGGTACGGTGACACCAGGACTCAATGATTCTGTTGCCCTGTGGAAAGCAATAACTTTAGCTCTGAGAGACACCTGGTAAGTAGTGTATGGGCAAATAAAACCTAAATCAAGCTCCCACTCCAAATAAATTAACAGCTCTGGAGACCTGTGAAGGGAAGTACCTGCAGCAACTCTCTCTGCTTAGACTTTGCATGAAGAATCTTCTCTACTGAGGGAGCAGCATTATCAAAGGGTCCATCACTACAGTCCTGGATGAATGCCTCTTTTCCCCTCTCCATCTCTGTCACTCTCAAGAGTGTCTAAACCAGCTCTCAGGACTGTGGAGTGGAAATAGCTCCTAGTGACTGCTGTCCTACTCATCTTTCAGATGAGACATGAAATTGAAGCCCTGAGTGCAGAAAAATAACATATTTCACAAAATGGGAGGGATGTTAGTCCTGGTCTTTTGGTCACCTTCCAGCCTGGGTAATTACATTTCTGCCTAGCTGAAATTCCCACTGCTCTACAGTTTAATTGGCCAGTAGTTTCTTTTTTGCTTGCCTAAAATCCCAAATTAGGGTCAAACCCCACTGTCTAATTCAGCAGCCCTCTTTTCAATAGAGCTGCCTAGGCATTTCCAAAAAAGTTCCAAATTTGTTTTCAAACTTAGGGGACATCATGAAAAATGGCCTGAGATGACAAAGCCCAAAGCAAAGAAATCCCCCTTTGGCTTTTGAGCCATAACATCAAGGATTCTTGCATGGAACTATTATCCTGATTTTCTTCCTGAAAGTCAGCATCCTCCCAGCTCTGCTCTGTCGTCAATAAGGGAGTGCTAAGGCAAAATTTCCACCACAAGCAAACCCATTTCTGTGGTGACACTTAGGAATACAGTCATTGCCTAAAAGAGGAGCATCCAGCAACACCTACTCATTTAAGCATCTTTGTGTTCATGGCTGACATTTTGGAAGGTATCTTATAGGATCTGCACATTCAGATCTCTTATACTCAAGAGCTCCAGTCAGGGGAATTTTAATATAACAATTTTTTAAAAAATATTTTTGGCCCGGAACTTTTACCTGGCTCCATTTGAGCTAACAAAGATGTAAAGGTCCACTTCTACGAGACACCTTTGTGTTAAAGTACTTAAATGTATGTTTGCCTCCAGCAGGAGATCCACTAAGCTTAAAGCGAAACACAATTTAATGACTTTTGCAAATTAGGCCCAGATTCATCAGTTTTGAAGGAAAAAGGTGTCTAACCATCTGTGGAGATTAGTAACCTACTGAATCAGAGCAGGTTTATAGGGCTGGCAAGAAAAGGAAATTCAGGCATATATTCTGCAAGGCCAGACCTTCACAGAACATTTCCTAAGAATATTGTTCTAGGGAGAAGCAATTGGACACCTGAGCTAGGAGACAGGGATGGGAAGCAGAGCAGCCCCCCTGTAATCCAAACAGAAGCAGTAAGAGACCTGCTGAGCCACCCAGATGCTCACAAGTCTATGGGACCAGAAGGGATCCATCCTAAAGTGATGAGGGAGCCAGCAGATGAGCTCTCCAAGCTGCCATCATTTATCATCAGTCCTGGCTTACTGGGGAGATCCCAGATGACTGGAGGTGCCAATGTGACATGCATCCCTCAGAAGGCCTGGAAGAAGGCTCTAGAAAAACACAGACCTGTCAGCTTGACCTTGGTCCCCAGCAAGGTTACGGAACAGATCATCTTGAGTGTCATCACATGGCACCTACAAGACAGCCAAGGGATGAGACCCAGCCAGCATGGGTTTAGGAGGGGCAGGTCCTGCCTGACCAAGCTGATCACCTTTAACAACCAGATGATCCATCTGGTGGATGTGTCTGCCTGAAATTCAGCAGGGCCTTTGACACTGTCTCCCACAACACTGTCCTGGAAAAGCTGGCAGCCCGTGGCTTGGACAGGAGCACTCTCTGCTGGGTTAGGAACTGGCTGGATGGCTGGGCTCAGAGAGTGGTGGGGAATGGTGCTGCATCCAGGTGGCGGCCAGTCACCAGTGGTGTCCTCCAGGGATCAGTGTTGGGCCCAGTCCTGTTTTCTTGATGATCTGGATGAGGGAGTTGTGTCCACCATCAGGAAACTTGCAGGTGACACCAAGTTGAGGGGGAGTGTTGAAGGGTAGGAGGGCTCTGCAGAGGGACCTTGACAGGCTGTATAGATGGGCTGAATCCAACAATGGGGGGGTCCTAGATCCTGCACTTTGGTCATAACACCCCCCTGCCGTGCTACAGGTTGGGGACAGAGTGGCTGGACAGCAGCCAGGCAGAAAGGGATGTGGGGGTGCTGGTTGACAGCCGACTGAACATGAGCCAACAGTGTGACCAGGTGGCCAAGAAGGCCAGTGTCAGAAATAGAGTGGCCAGCAGGACCAGGGAAGTCATTCTTCCCCCATACTTGGTGCTGGTGAGGCTCCACCTTAAATACTGTGTCCAGTTCTGGGCCCCCCAATTTTAGGAAGGACGTTGAGATGCTGGAGCATGTCCAGAATGGGACAACAAAGCTGGCTAAGGGTAGCATAATGTTGCAGCAGCCCTCTTGTTGGAGAGTAGAAATGATCCCAAACACAGACTTCTTGTTCCTCACAGCATGAAAAGGGTCCTGGTTTATTCTCTTTACAGCTCAGCCATCCTGACTCCAACCATTCACTGCCTCTGGCTGCAGCAGCTCCTACTGTGGGTTTCCCTTGCAGCCTCTGACTGCTGGTTGTTCCCTGCTGAAGTATGACTGCATGGATTGGTTTGCAGACTCTGCAGGCTTTTACCCAGCCAGACTGGGACTGCAGGTTCCAACAACAGGCTCTGACTGCAGACGCAGACTGACCCCTCAGCAGTGATTCTCTCCCCAGGATCCTTCTTCTTCATGATTCCTCCATTTCCAATGATCCTCCTACCCCAGCTCACCCACTCCCTTTTATCACTCTTATCTTTATTGGGTATAGGTGTGACTCATTGGGGTGAGGCTGAATTGGGTAATTAACACAGCTGCTACTTATCAGGGACAAGGTCACCTGTATTCCCTTCTCCTACAGCTGAAGTCCTATGAGGAGTACTGAGGAACCTGGGGTTGTTTAGCCTGGAGAAGAAGAGACTCAGGGGGAACGGCTACATTGCTCTCTACAATTCCTTGACAGGAGGCTGTAGCCAAGTGAGGGTCAGTTTCTTCTCCCAGGCAATAGGAGAAGAGGACACAGTCTTAAGCTGCTTCAGACGAGGTTTAGGTTGGACATTAGGAGAAATTTTTTCACAGAAAGGGTGATTGAGCATTAGAATGGGCTGCCCAGGGAGGTGGTAGAGTCACAGCTCCTGGAGGTGTTTAAGAAAAGACTGGATGTGGCACTCAATGCCATGGTCTGGTGGACACAGTGGTGTTAGGTCATAGGTTGCACTCAGTTATCTCAAAGGTCTTTCATCTCCATCCTAGTATATTCTGTGATCTTTCCCTGCTGCCAGACAGTAATGTTTGGCCTCCTGAAATGCTTTTTCTTAATTTGTGTATACACTTCATTTGGAAGACCATATCTAATGGGAAAAAGTCCCAACAACCAGGCAATAGATTTGTTTTCCTTTGCCTTTAAATGAAATATCAATGGATGGATATTTTATTTTTAGCTGAATATGAAATTTCACAAGCGACCTGTCAAGCTCCCGTTTTCAAGAATGACTTTATTTCACACGTCAAGACAGGCTGGGAAATTAGTTTTTCTCACAGAGGGCTCTGATTAGGGATTACAAAGTGAGTGTGGTGCAGAGTGATTTTTCCTCCATCTTTTCCCTCGTCCCACCAACGTAGAGAGTACCTGACTCTGCTGACTAAGGGGAACAATTCACTACCATGCGTGGCAGGGGGATGGGAAGAAAGATAGTCATATTAAGTACACTTGCTGGCCCAAGAGAGAATAGGAGAAGCATAATAATACTTAGCCCTTATCATTCTTTTCATCAGTAGATATCAAAGCACTTGAAAAAGGGGGCTGATTTGATTGGAAAAGAGATAAATTCCAATTGCAAGCAGCCTATTGCAGAGGCACCAGCAGCAATGCTCACTTTCATGATAGTATCTTCTAACTGTGGGTCTGCAGGGTAGAGAAATGAACAGGTCCCTTCCTCCGAAAATTGCAGAAGTACATTTCAAACATTATTGACTTACCCAGTGTAGCTCTCGTGAGGTTTAGCAAAATATGAAGTCCAGTCCAAGAACCAGAGAGAGCAAGGAGATTATGTATTACTAGTAAATGACAGAGCAGACAGGACCTATTGCCTTTGTCAGCAGACAACAGCTGATTTACACCATGATTTAACTCCTCACGGAGGCAATAAATAGTCCAGATGAAGGGCTGCAGCATTTCTACCCTATGGAAAATCTGGCCCATTCTGGGGCATTTCTATTGTTATCCAGTGTATTAGCAGAAGTCACTGGAATAGAAAGTAGCCTTGTTCTGCTGTATATGAACAGCAGTATTTGGCTCCACTGTTAAAAGTCCTGCACTGGCTGATCTGATACAGTTTACTGCCTGATTTCCTTTGGGCCACATGAAAGAGCTGCACATGAGGAACCACATACTGGAAGCATCAATCCCAAGGTCAATCTTCATATCCAAGAGCAATGCAGCATCTCTACTGGCTGCACATCTTTAACCGCTTACATGCATATCTCATTGCAGAGAACTCTTAGAAAAACCTCTCCTTTTTCTCTTCTTTCTTTGTAGTGTGTGGTCTAGCTTGCATCTATTTGCCAGTGGCCTTTCTGCCCTGTGTATATGATAGCAATGTTCAAAGAGGCCTGAAGTCCTGCTGCGACAGGCAACCCAGAAAAACATCTCTCAGGAGGCAAAATGAGATCTCATTGGGTCAAGCAGCTGCTGTGCAGTCACTGTGACTCACATCAGAAGGGAAGAACACTCCAGGGGCAAGCACTTCATGTGGAAGTTGCCCATGTTTTCATGATGCCATCTACTATAATAGCTTGGTTTTCAACAATCTGAGGCATCAGCCAATGCCTGAGGCAGTTCTCTGGCCCTAAGACTTCCAGGGCAAATAGAGATCGAAAGAAAAGGAGAAGGAAGAAGACACCAACTTATTTACACTTCTCTGTCATGCTAACAAGAGCAGGTCACATCTTCAAAATCCCTTCTGCAGAGATGAATGCACTCTTACCTTACTCTGTTTCAAAATCCTCCATCCTTTATTGTGCCCATCATGATGCAGGTTCTGCTCTGCAAATCACAACAGCAGCTCTGAACAGCCCAATCTGCTGTGGACCAGTGCCTCCCTCCAATACAGCTGCAAACAGGTTTAAATCATTAGATGCAAGTTACCAAACAGTCTCTTGGATCAGGGTTAATTAAATGAGTGTTGAAATCTAATTAAGAACTGGTCCAGGTGATAATTAGCAGGAAATGTATGCATTAAAATATTCATTTGTCGATGAGCTGCAATTAAGAGTGTGATTTGGGGAAGGATCAATAACTGCATCATGTGATGTAAAGAAAAATTAAAAGTCACCCAGCCTTCAACAGAAATGCAGGGGAATTTTGGCTACAGGCATTTTCTCTCCTGTCTTCCACTCCCCCTTCTGTTTTGGTTTCATAATAACTGCTGAAGATTGCTCTCTATCTTTGAATGGAGCATTCATCTCTGCATCCCTTTGTTTTCCTGAAGCACTTCTTTCAAAATCTTGCTCTTCACCACATTGTGTGAGTGCGTTATAGATTTATTAGAGAGAGACTAACAGGTCAAAAAGAAAGATTCCTTGCCAATGAAAATCACTTTCTCCCAGAACAGATTGCTAATCCAAGGGAACATCACTCATTGTGTGGTGTTAGATTGTTGGGGTCTTTTTTTAGCAGGTTAATTCCTCAAGTCTTTATTCATAACTGAGGATCTGAAGAGACTAGTGAATATGTATAGCTTAGACTTATATATATGTACATCTATAGCTGTAGTTTACTACACTCTTTCCAATTTGTAGCAGAGCAATTCTGCTTTCACTGAGTATTTTTTCTGGTTACAGGTAAATAGGGGCGTGTGTAAGCCAGTTAATAATTATTTTTTTTTTTGTGCAATCCCAGAAAATTCCTCTTCCGCTAGGAAAACAAGGGTCCTGCAACAGTTCAGCTCCTCTGGCATGGAGCTGGTCCTCCTCTACTGCCACAGCCAGAAACTGAGCTGGTCACTTCCCCACTGACTGTACTTCTACCAGCGAATAACAGTTTGTCAAAACAGAAGCTATGGGAGCATAATTATTTCAGCTGCTCTTTGTCAGGGTCCTGACAGCTCACCTGCCCAACTCCCCGGGCTGGGGGCAGCCCAGCTCCCAGGGCAACTGTCCACTCCTGCCAGGGCTGTAGCCAGACTGTCACTCCCCTACACGTCATCTGTCCCTGGGGAGGCCACCCTGTGAGGAAACAACCAACCACTGAAGTTAGGACTTCCTTGGAGGCAGACCAAAAAATACCTTCCTAAGTACATCTCTTTCTTCTCATCTCTGCCTCCTATTAGAAATTTAAGGATTGCAGCTACTGACTTTTCCTCTGGTTTTGGGAAGGAGAGGGATTTCTTTCATTCCCAAAAGCACTACATATTTGACAGATTTCTGCAGGCAGCCCTGATGATAAACCGTAGTTCTGTGCTGGTTTTGACTGCAGACATAATCTTAATATTGTAAATCTTTCCTGGAACTGGTGGGGTCTTTCATGGTAGCCTCTATTTCCTACTGCTAGTGGAGAGGAAGCTCAGGTCCATCCAGTACTATTTTTGCTCCCTTAATTTAGCAGTGCTAAATATATGCTGTTTCATCATGACACATACACCCTGCCCAGCATACTGACTCCTGTCTCCGAGGCTGGGCGAAGATTCCTCACTGGACTTGAGGGTTACAAGACACAGCATTGTGAAAGGGTGATCCAATTCAGGGGTCTGGAATGCAGAGACCTCACACATTCCACCAAAACAAATCGCTACACAAATCCTACCACATTCATGCAGCAAAGCCTCCTACATTTTGCTGCACTGTGTCCAGATCTTTGTCCTCTGACAAGGACAACATTCTGGGCCTGAAGGTTGAAAAATAAGGCAACACCTTTTGCAGAAAAAATGTAAATTACATCCTGGAAGCTTGAATTTTGGAGGCAGCTAGGAGCCAGACTGCTGGCATTCACCCTCCAGAGTCCTTTACTTGCTAATGCTCTCACCCTCTTGAAACAGTCAAAATTCATAGCCTGATAGGCTGCATGGAAAACATCAGCACCTGGATCCCATTGTACTAAATCTGTGTTAGATGTATGGACTGATGAGCTGGTGTGCATCAGGCTCATTCCCTGTGTGTCTCCTTTTTTTTTCCTGTGCTGCAGGGAGCCTCTTCAAGCCTGGTGGTGAAGTTTGCGGACACGGACAAGGAGCGTACAATGAGGCGCATGCAGCAAATGGCAGGACAAATGGGCATGTTCAACCCCATGGCCATCCAGTTTGGAGCTTATGGCGCCTACGCGCAGGCAGTAAGTATAGACACCAGCTCTCCGCCTGTTCATGGGAGGCGGAGCGTCACCTGGGAATGTGCAAAAAACTCGTGGGAGTGGACAAAAAACCTGAGCAGAAGAGGAAGAGGTGGCTTATCTGTTAAACTGGTGACAAGACGGGAATAAAAATTAGCCGTGCCATCCAGCATAGACTCTGGGAATCTCCCAGGTGTCTCCAAGGTGCCATAGACAGTTCTAGCAATAACTTTTGGTCACGCGTGGAACCATGCAAAATACCTATGATGGGGGCTAAGCCATTGTTGTCAAATAAAAGCACAACTACACTTTGAGGATTGGGATAAAATAAGCCTGCTTAGTTCTCTGCCCCATGTCACCATGACCCTGCTGCACCTTGCATCGCCGTGGGTACTTTTGGAGTGACCACAGGATAAAACAGCAGCTCTTGAGAGAAATGCTTTTAGATTCACAAAGCACGATAGGTAATAACAAAATGTACACACAGACATATGCCCACACACAGTCCTGCTGCCCTAAAGAGCATGATTGAAACACACTGGGAAAAAAACCCTGTTGTGCTGACTTCAGGTTTCCTGTGGACATACCAAACCTGAGAAGATGTGACTGTACAGGGGGCTGGGCTCTTGATGATGTTCTGAAATAGATGCCTCTGGAATTTCTTGTTTTCCTTAGGCTAAAATTAACAAGGATCTGCAAGACAAGACCAGGCTCAGCTAACTTGGACTCTGCCAGATATTTTGGAGGAAGGTGGAGGTGATGCCTGCAGCAGGCAGACACAATACTGCCCAGTGACTTTGGCTGCTTTCCCTGCAGCAGATTTTCAGGCAGTGACAGTGTATGTAGGTGCTCCATATATTTGATGGCAAAATATGGCCCTCTGCAGGATTCGTGCTCAGGAGGGAAGTGCTGTTGAACACATTGTCCAGAGTAGCATCTTCCTGAATGGGAGACCCAAACCTTGCCTTAGGTGTGCAGGGCCAGCTCGGGAATAACACTCTGGTGTGCCAATACTCCTTCCGGTGCAATGACCACAAGGTTTTCCTTTCTTCCCTGACTGTTTCTTTCCCACCTCTTGGCACCAAGTATTTCCCACCACATCACCATGTTGTCCTTTTAATTTGGATGTCTTGACATCTCTGTTCTTCTCTGATAGTCCCATGCCTCGCTGAACGCTTGGTACAACCCAGCCTACTCTTGTGTGAGCCATGCAGAGTTGTGAGGATGTGCTGTAAAACTCCAGTGAATCTCCTCCTCTTCTTCCACCACTGCACCTCTCTGTGCACTTCTGGAGTTTTTGTTCTCTCTCCCCTAGAAAAATTCTATTTTTACTTCCATTTTGCCATCTTCATTTTTACTCCTAATCAAAGTCAGTCTCTGCCTCTTCCTTTGTCCTCTGCTCCCTTCCTCACATTATAGAAGAGCTATTTCTTCCTCAGCCTGGCTGTGTTTAACACTCTCCCTAGCCAGGGAAGGCTTCAGGAAGAGGAAAAGAGACAGTAAATCCCAAATGAGCTTAGGTCAGTGGCCAGCAGACTATCAGAGGGATGTAGCATCTTTTTCTCCATGTACCATAGGAATTAACAGGAGGCAATCCACAGATAGCTTGGGACAGATATTTTCTGAGATTGTCAGGCAAGAGAAGTGGCTTCAGTGTTGTTCTACAGACATTGGTCAGGCAGCTGGAGAGATGGTAAAGACACCATCGTCCTGATGTTCTGGTCCAAAAACTCTTCTTGCATTATTTTTCATCTAGAGTAACTCTTCTAATTTTCCGACAAGGATTATCCTAATATGAGAGGATGCAGTCTGTACCTTTACACCACAAAAGTTTCCTCTGTTTCTCATCAGATAATACAGGTGCATTATGAGGGGAGCTGAGGAATCAGGGCAGAAGGAGGAGGAAAAACATTTTCTGGTCTTCTCCCATCCACTTGAAACAAATGGATATTTTTCATGTTGATTTCTGTGAAAGCAGAATTGGACCCATACTCTTTTTTTTTTTATTTTCCTGATAAAAATGCTAATAAGGGGGAAAGAATAAGTTTTAGATCTTGACCCATTGGATATGACAAGCTGGTGACACCAATTACCCTGGGGACTTCAGAGCTGTCTAAATGATGGGATCACATTTCTGTGTGGCGCCTGTACACCCAGAGCGTGCTCAGATGCTGTCTCTCAATCAGCCTCCCTATCTGCTCCATCTCACAGTCTCACATGAAAGGGAAGGAAGGGAGCGTTGAGGCTCTGTGACGTGTCCTCGGTCCTGATTAATCCAGCTCGGACTGCTGGCTCTCAGATATCAGGGTGATTGGCACCTTGCAAATGCCAGCAGGAGATGGAGGAATCGATAGGGAAGAGGGAAAGGGAGACAGCAGTTTTATTCAGTCTGAAGTTGAAGAGCTAAGGCAAGTCTAGAGGAGGGAAGGTGAAACATCAGGAGCAGGACTGTCATGATGGGTGATGCCGCTGCCACCAGCAACTCTTGTGACATTGGTTGAATTGTTTGGCTCCCTGATCTTGTTTCCTCATGGACAAATAAACCTGATGATCAGATTTATTTATTTTCTCTTCTTCCTCAGGGACACGGCTCTCTCTTGTACTGTCTCTCTATGAGCTTTCTCAGAGTGATATGGCAGTAACACAAGTGTAAGAATTGCCTCAGTGGTTAATAGTAAGGCCAGCACAAGCATGAGACATCAGACTCTCTGATTCACACTCACAGGCTGTCCTCCCAGCTATGCCACAGCAGCCCAAACTTGACAGATGTCTCTATATAAGAATTCCCAAGCAATCCCATGACAGTGGTCTTTCCATAGCTTCTAATCGTCTGTCCCCACGGAATAGGTCGCCCAGAACCCCATTGCTGCAGTTTCTTGCTGAATTTCCCCCACAGAAGCACCCTGCACATCACTGTGACTGGATTAGCTCCCAAAAAGGTCTCGATGCACCAAGGTGGTCAGTGCAGCAGAAACCCCCATGGTGTGGCTGTTTGATAGATTGGTGGGCAGCCATGGGTTTACCAACCCAGCAGCACCACTGAGGAGAGGCAGCAAGGGTCTGTCCATCAAAGTTTGACAGATAAACTTTAATGTTGTCAACAGGACAGATTTGGGCCCCAGCTCCTCTGCAAGTTGCCTCCCTGACAGCCCAGCAAATGGCCATGCCACAGCTCTGCCTGCTGCTGCGCATTGCCAACCCCCTCAGCCTCAACTTAACTTTAACCTTGATAGCAGCCACGGTCTCATATCAGCCAAGCAACCAGTCCTGGGGTTCAGCAGCCATCTGGCCTCAGACACAGAGGCAAAAAAATGAGGAAGCAAAGGGAGTTCTCCACTGTGTGTGGTTTTCTATCCCTTCCTCATGTGCCACCTTCAAGTAGAACAGACAAAGCTTGGCACCAGCTCTGTGTGCTGTCTCAGTGGCACAGAAAGTCACATCAGACCTACCTCTCCTCTTTTGTATGCAGCTCAAGGCAAGTCAGATTTCATAGCTTCCTGAAGCTCCCAGAGCCCCTACTCTAATTTATTTCTGGGTGGGTTTTTTGATTGTTTTAGTTTTTTTCTCTTCAGCAATACCTTCCCATACTCATTTAACTCCCCCTTTTATGGAGCAATTATTTATTTTATTTCACAAGTGTACAGGGCACCAGCCCTTTTCATTGTCAGGTTACTGTGGATCTACATCAGCTGGGTACTGACAGCTGTTTCTGCAGTCTAAGGCTGGGTTGAGATATAGATCTGGATTCAGCCTGGAGAGAAGGAGAGTGATGCTACCTGGCACTACCTTTGATTTGCTGTCAGTCTAGGAGGAACCTGCAGGCACACTCCCCACCTCACAGTGCACAGCACACCTACATAGGGTGGCCAGGCCCAAAATCACAAGCAGTGACAATCAAAACAGTCTGTGAATGGTGGTAGTAGAGTCCTGGCACAAATAAGCTACAGTTCCTGCAGGTCTTTCTGTGAAGAAAAGGGGCAAGGAGTGTTTAGTGCCTGCCTCATGTCAGTGATGCCTCACCATGCAGAAAGGAAACGTGCACAGATCAAAAAAAGGATGAGGGAGATGGGAAAATGCAGAGAAGCAAAGCAAGAACAAAGGAAGGAGCCTTGGAAAGTGACAGATACCATATAAATTATTTAATTTTTAAATTATTTAAGATAAGATCAAAGTAATAAATCAAGTTTGCATAAAAAATGGGGTGGGACTGTTAGCCACAGTCTTCTGGCCAAACTCCAGCCATGGGACTGATTGCATCCTGCAGCAGGGGATAGGCATAGAGTCAGTGTATGAGAACAGATAGGCTGGGACAGAGACAACACAGGCAGTGCTAACATTTGTTCTGTGGCCCGGAAAAAGTCCTTTCGCAGTAAATCCCAGCTCTCCTCACTCTGAAAAATGTACAAATGGCTGCTGCTCCTGAAATGCAGACAATAACTGCAACAAAAATTGGGAATGTCCAGCACAACAGAGCTCTCAGTCATCACCTTAACTGGTCTCCTTGGGATGTTAGGGCAGCAGTGACTACCATGCTGACCATAAAACCCTGGGTGCCTTGTTCTGCCTCCCTGTCCAGCTCCCATGGAGATGAAAGGATATTTCTGCTAAATGATCTGAGGTAGTGCTGACAGGAAGAATTGCTTTTTCCAGTATTTCTTCAATTTGTACTGTGAAATTATTTTGGAGAGATACTTAAAAAAAAATCAGCTAGCCCTATGAAATCAGGCGAAAATTACTGACTACAGGCTATCTTCCAGATATAATAGTTATTACATTTAAATTACCAAAATGGGATAGTATATTTGGTAAATACTACCTGTTATGCAAATTATTTGCACTGATCCATTCCAGAAGAGGAAGCTATGTTGAGGCCATAATACTTTGTAGCAGGGATAATACCATATTTCTGACCACCTGGTAATTCAGAAATAATGAACACTAAGATTTAGACTCTACATACAAATATTTTAAGTCTTTTGAGGGGTTTTCCACAGTTCTCAGGAAGTTAGGAACCCAGGCTATTTTGTGTCAGACTTTGGAAAGATGCTAAGACACGTGAATCCAGGTGTTGCATATTTGTTTTTTTAATATCCTAATTACATTTAAACTTTATTTTCAAAGGAGAAATTTCTGCTTCCAAGAAAATATAAGAAGTACGAAGAACAATTCTGATTTTTCTACCAATTATCTTCTGTGTGTTTCAAGGCTTGGAAAGTATTTTTAGTTTTAACTCCCAATTGCCATTTAGGTACAGCAGACAAGAATTTAGGTACAGCAGACAAGAATTTGTCAATTACAAGATTTTACCAAATATGAGTTGTATTACTGCTTGATTGATTACATTACTTGCCTGTTTCTATCACAGGGATACCACGAGGATTCATTAGCCAAGTCTTTGTACAGATCATTAGAGGTGGGAAGTGTGGGATGCTCTTATTACTTTTATTATTATTATTGCTGAATGAAGAATATGAAAAGTCAAACAAAACATTTGTGGTTCAGAGAAAAAGATAAAAAATAGCACTGGAAAAAAATGAGAAGGTCATCACATTGTTCAGAGAAAGACTGAAGGGCAATGATCACACTATTTCAGAAAGAGCTCATCAGAAATAATCCCCCTTTCACCTCTTCCCCTTCTTCAGTTTCACACACGTTTCTTTTGGGGGATGGGGAAGGCAGGCTGTGCATGCTTTGCCTGTTTCTAGCAGGATTTTTTTGCTCTGAGAAAGTTCCTTCATCTGTCCATGCAATTGTTCCTCCTGTAAGAAAAGGACAATATTTCCTGTCCTTGAGTACCATTTCAACTCAAAGTAGGAAAAAGACGTTTTCCTACTCAAAGTAGGAAAAAGATAAACCCTTACATGTGTCTCTATTGACCAGCCAACACTGCCACCCCTTCCCATGCTTTGGATGGCTTTTCCAGTGCCTCGCCACCTGTTTCAAGCATTGGGATGGTGACTGCAGGCTCTTATCTCTTGGGGTGCTGTCCAAGGGCAGGAACCAGTCTGGTAGCATCTCCTGGTCTCCTCAGAAGATAAATATTTGAGCAATAGAAAAGATAGTGGGAAAGAAGGAATGAATCTTTCAAATGGATGGGAAAACCTCTAAATGCTGAGGCAAAGGTCATGCAAAGGAAGTAAGAGAAGCACAAGGATATCCTTTCAGCTAAGGGAGGGAAAAGCTCCTCTCTGTCCCCTTGGATGAGTCTGACATAATAAGGCTGCTGCCTTCCTGATTAGTGCTCTGTAGCCCCAGCCCAGGCAGGGAAAATCTGCATTTCAAATGGCATATTTTAAAGTGCACAATACCCAGGGGCCCTGCTGCTATTGATTTGCCTCTGGTGGGGTCACTGCCTCACTTTCTACAGCTTTATTAACTGGGACCATACACTGGGTCTCTTTCAAAGCGACAGGAGAGTGGATGGGACATTTGTCTTCAGGGGGAGCTGAGGAAGGAGTGGGGTGACTTTCATTGGGAATGCCTTGGAGGTTTTAGAAGGAGGAGTGGTGACCCTTACAGGACTTGTTCTCCTGTAAATTTCCCTAGAGCCATTCTGGGGGAGAAGGATGTAGGTCTTATGCTGTCAGATTCTTTCAAGGTGACTGATTTCCTGTCCTCCCACCCTCGCGGTGCCATTGCACTCAGCAAGGCTCTGACCTCAGCTGGGTAGGAGCCACCTCTTCTTTCCCCTTAGCCTTTGGCCCTGAGCACCTCCAAACAGAGTGAGATGGGCATGGATGGGATCTGTGACCTCAGAAGTTTGGCAGGAAGTTTGTCAAGGGTTGAAACATCCAGACATTCCTTGGGCCTTGGTTGAGGCCACCTCTCCAGCCAAGGAAGCAAAGCCATCAGCTGGAGTTCACAGCTGTGTTCAGGTGTGGAATGCTCTACTCCTTCCAGCTGCAGGCTATCCCACTTCTACCCTATGGACTGGGTCTGAAGGCTGCAGAGAGGTCTGTGTCCTCTGGGTCATGATGTGAAGGGCTCATTTCAACACACCAGAGGGGTTCCCTCGTCTCTAGGACATCTCAGAGAGTACATCCACAGAGCTCTGGCTATGATAGATATCGTGTGAATGTTCTCTGCAGGAGCACCTCTGTTTTGTAGCAGAAGCACCTGATCTAGTTTCCCACATTGCAGGTTAGGACCTTATTTTTACCGCATCAAAGTGTGAAAAGGGGTAAGAAGGTGTTAAGAGGCTATAAAACTATGTATTAAAAATCTAAAAAGCTACAAATATATGAAAAATATATTTTAAAAACCAAACAAATCTTTAGGCATCATTAGTATTTTTAGGTAAAAATACTCAGAAAAGAAAATGAGATGTGAGTCAGCACACCTACTGTTAGGGTCAATCCATTGTTAAAGATGGATGGATTTCCCTTCCTCCTTCAATTCCTTGGCATACTTTCTAACATTGCCTGCTCAGTACTTCCTCTGGAGAATAAACTCAAACGGTGCCCAGGAACAAATGTACTCCAAAAAGGAGAATCAACATAGTGTATAATACAAAAGATTGTCTAATCACTCCATCAGTTATTGCAATGACCAAAATATCACTTATTAAAATGTGAAAGTGCCTTATGCACAGTAAAGTAAAAAAGGGTAGGCTTCCAATACTCAAATCCAGTACAACACATCTCACCTGTAGATCTGACAATGTGTGGAGTCAGATATCTTGTGTTACATTTTATTGCTGGAGAAATCAAGGCAAGTTTACATAACTTGTGCATGGTTATTCAGCAGGTTGTTGTCAGAGCACCCCTTACTTTGGACTGTTTATGGACGGTGACAGGGAAAGTTTCAGCATTTGAATGAGTGCAGTGATTTAAAGGATTTGTCTTATTGTATATGTGTAACAACAGCTAACTTAGCTGATACTTCAATATTAAAGCAAACAGAAAGGAACAGTCTGTTCCTTGCCATGACTTCTGAGGTCTGTTTAATTCTGAGAAGCATGTCCCATGTGCTTAAAGAACAGCATCAGAGGTGATTTTCTGATGGGAGAGAGAGTGAAATCAGAGAGAGCAGTGAAACAGAGTCACTCCAATTTTGGAGACAGCACAGACACGACTCACTTCTAAAATCACCACAGAAAAACATTTCTCTTTTCCACTATTATCATCAAGTCACAGATTTCCAGAGGCTGGGGAATGTACAGAGTGAGGTTTCCCAAACTTTCTGCAGGTCTTCTTTCCCCCACACCTTCTCTAAGCACCCAGCACTTGTCACTACTGAGGGCTGGATGCTCAGACATACCCACCCTCTCTGGCTCTGTGTACACCACCAGGGAAGGAGACAAGAAGCAGCTTCAACCAAACTGTAAATGATCCTTTACACCAGGATCATTTTAAAATCTCTCTGCTGCCATACTGTACATATGAACTGCAGCAGCTGTGTGCTAGGTTCTGAGTGTACCATAATGATAATAAAGTCTTGTTTTAATCAAAGTATTTCCAGGATTCATAAACATTCACCAGCCTTCTACTCCAAACTTTTTAGCCCCAAATGCCTGAAAATGCTGCCAGGGTTCCTTATTTCTGACTTTTGTAGGTGTCCCGAAAGAAGCAGCATTTTGACCACTTTCTAGAAAAAAATTAATTGAGAAAGTCAACCCAGACCAAAACCACAGGGAAGGAGTTTTCTCATCAGACAATATCAATCTTGCTAAAACAGGGGAGCTCTTGTACAGCACTTCTGGGGGTCTCTGATAGTGTTGGAAATAGGTGCTGTGATCTGGTTAGAAGTTTTGGTCATGGTTTTGCTCAGTACCCAGCTGAGGCCTCCTAGCAGCACCAGAAAAAGTGATTTGTGTTACTGACGGATGGCAATAAATCAGGTTATCTCTAGAGAACTAGTCAAAATTTCTGCTTTGGAAAAGAATCCCCTTTTCCTGCATACACTGGTCTCCCATCCATAACCTCTGGGCTTTCTCAGAGTTTTGATATAAACTCTATAAGCCACGAAACCACTCTGCTCAAGTATATGGTGTTTTGTCTGTATAAAGACTTTTCTCTGCCTTTCTGACCAGAGAAGCACCAAGGAGCTGGTGGGCCCAGTCCAGGTCACAGGGGACCTCCACACTAGGGAGCACATGACGGGGTGGGAACCATAAAGACCCTAACTTGCAAAGATGCCCTTTGCTTCCAGCCCCTGTAGAGAGAAGAATGACCAAGCCTGGGGGGTACCACGGGGGCGGTGTGCTGAGACCCCAAAACACTGGGATGCACCCCACCCTCACCTGGTGCCCTCCTGGCGCCGGTGCCACAGGCTGCCCCACCAGTGACCGCGTGATATTTTTTCCCTGCTCTCTTTGTTCCAGCTGATGCAGCAGCAAGCGGCGATCATGGCGTCGGTGGCGCAGGGCGGATACCTGAACCCCATGGCAGCCTTTGCCGCGGCCCAGATGCAGCAGATGGCGGCTCTGAACATGAACGGCCTGGCCGCCGCCCCCATGACTCCAACCTCAGGTACGGGCACAGCGGGCTGGAGAGGGCAAAGGGCAGGGAAATCGGACCGCATCCCACAGGACACCTGGCAGGGTTTGTCAGCGCTTTAGCCAGGTGAGGATCAGTGTCTCCTCCCAGGTAGCAAGTGAAAGGACTAGAGCCGAGAGACTCAAGTGGCATCAGGGGTGGTTTGGATTGGATATTAGAAAAAGTTTCTTTCCCAAAAGGGTTGTCAAACATTGTAACAAACTGCCCAGGGCAGTGAATGTATGTCCATCCCTGGAGTTATTTAAAAGGCGTGTAGATGTGGAACTTAGAGACACGGCTTTAGTGGCAGGCTTGGCGCTCCCGGGTTAATGGTTGGACTCGATGACCTTAGAGGTCTTTTAGAACATCAACTATTCTGTGCTTCAATGACATTTCTCAGTCTGATCCCATACACAACTTCTCTTCAGCTCTGAGAACCCTCCAAACATCACAAAACATCACACAGTGACCTACATGGTTTATTGGTGGATATATGTGTCCAAGGGGACAGTGCTGCTGCTATCACAGCCAGACTGTCCTAAAGACGAGCAAAATAGGGTTGTGGGGAGATGCACCATCATTAACAACATGAATTTTGCCTTTGGGACACAAAATATTTCCCCCTGTTGTGAAACAGGACAGAAGGTAGTCAAGGAAGACAACAGGTGCTACCTGGAATGAGGACGTTTAGTGAGGGGGTTTCTAGCTGCAGGAAAGTAGACAGGTAGCCAGTGAAGGGCTCCCAGGATCTGGTTAGGCTGTAAAAAGCCCATTCTAGGAACTGCAGTATATGGTTCAGCAGGCAGAGAAATAAGCTGAGGCAGGAACAGGAATGTCTTTCTTGGGACTTGAAGAACAAGATTACCATTTGGGCAGGAACAGTTCAAGGAATCATCAGCTCTGGTAGTCCTGGACTGACATGTGGCCTAACAGCAGGGAAATAGGGATTCAGGAAAAGTGGGGCCAAACCTTGAAAGAAGTGAGGATTTGGGAAGTTTTGCAATATACTAGAGCCTGGTAGGGAGGCAGAGGACTCAAAGGTACGTCTTGAAAGGATCATTTGTAATAGAATATCACAAGAAACTGAGGAGAGAAGGGAGAGTAAAAAAAGACAGATCTCATTCCACAAGGCTTTATGGAGACCCAACAAAAAGCACTTGACTCAAAAATCTTATACTGCACATTTCAAAATATATGTTTACACAATGATAAACGTATAAACAAAAAGTCGATTGAGCTACTGCAAATCCAAATAAGAAAGTGGCTTAATTATATGTGCACCCTTTAAACCCACTGCTGGCAAGATTATCATATTTGCATTAACTAGATTTGTTTTGTGTTGGTGGGAGCAGAGAGAACATCAAACAAAGACTGCCTGGAATTCAAATATTGTCAGGGCCTGGAAAGCTGAATCCAGGCAATGGTTTGCAATGGACCCACCACAAAAGAGCACAAGCTCTTTTGAATATACATAAGTATATTCTTGAAAATGAGTGCATTCTGTGTCATGGGCGTGCAAGCACCTGTACAACAGCCAAATTCTGTGCCTAACAGGATCTCCAGAACATGAAAAGTATCCCAGCTCTTTTTTGGTGTAATTGTTTCTACTTCTGCTATGACCAATGCCTTCTGGAGTCATAGAATCATGCAAATTACGTTGTAAAGGGCCTTTAAGATCATCAAGGCTAACCATTTACCCAGCACTGCCAAGCCCACCACTAAACCATATCCTCCAATACCACATCAATGTGTCTTTAAAATACATCCAGGGATGGCAATTCCACCATTTCCCTGGGCAGCCTATTCCAGTGTTTGACAGGATGAGGGGACTGTTAAACTCTCACTGTCAGAATACAGGAGAGGAACCTCATGTTTTTTACATGCTTTCTGGATCACCCCTGACTGGTCATTATTGAAAATAAGATGCTGGTTTAGATGATTGCTTGATGTCTTTCACGGCAGCTGATTTTGCACTCTCCTAATGACATTTTTTCAGTCACGGAGCCTATTCACTTTGGCATTATTGCGGATTTACCTTGAATGAGTAGCTTCCTTCATGAAAAAGCTCTGTGGTGGGTTGTGGAAATGTCCATTGACAATTATTCCTTAGGAGAAATGTTTAGACTTTGAAATTACTCCTTGTATTACTACAACACTCACAAAGCATGTGATAAGATGCATAGAAAATGTTTCACACAATGTCTGAGCAAGCAAGCCTACAACACTAGCAGCGATTTTTGAGTAGCCAGGAGATATCTGAAGCCTAACATTAATTCTCCTGCTGGCTTTTGTTAGCATTCAGAAAGCCAAATGGAAACTGATCATTCTGCTTCATAGCAGGATTTCTAGTCATTGAAGTATATCTTTGTTCTGCCTTGGAAGGAATATGAAATATTTCAAAGTTCTTGGGAAAAAAAAAAAAAAACAGGCACTAGAAAAAGTGTTTGGAACATTGAAAAAAAAATAAAAAGGAAGTGTTTTTATCTTCCTGAAGCAAAAGAAAAATTGTGCTAGAAAAAAAGACTGTGGTAACCCACAAGTCCTAGAGGCTTTGGAGGTATTGGCTCAGCGCACTGCCTCTGTGCTGGTATCTTCAGACCTCCTAATGGAGCTGTCTTTCTCTGCATCCCACCTCTAGGATAGTGGATTCCTGGGAATATGACCATAACTTCATTCATTCCCATGGGACCTCGGGGCTCAGAGTTTTGGATCCGGGCAAATCCAACAGATGAGAGACAGAATCCATCTCACCTGGCTTTAACCATACAAAACTTAGACATCTTGTTTGAACTGCAGTCAGTGGAGTGCAATAAGCACTCCCTGTGGGTAATTCAGACCAAGAAAAATTTAATGCTGTTTGCTATCATTTTAACAGTCTTCCATCAAAAGTCAGGTTTATCTCACACAACAGCTCATAACTGTGAGGCAATTAATTTGACATTTCTGAGAGTCTGGCTCAGGTTTTACATTTCTCTCATCACTGTAACAATCAGGGTGAAAAGTGGGTCTGGCAGTGGGTCTGATACTCTGTTACATGCTGCAAGGGACTAGAAATGAAATTTTATTTAGGCTTCCTTCCTTCTTGCTCCTCTCCCTCCCTCCCTCCTTTTCTCTCTCCATGTTGTAAATCTGCACCTGGTGTAGCTACAGCAAGAGATCTCAAACAAGGGATGAAATCCACAACTGGCATGCACCACCATCATTTGTTTTCCACGGTGGCATTATGCCAGTTTTACTCCAGCTACAGATCTGACTTCTCCAGGGGGAGTGTCTTTATAAGAGGAAAATGAAAGAATTCCAATAAATATGCCTAAACTTCCTTAGACATGCACAAAATAGCAAACACAAATCCCCTGCTGCAATTTTAGGAAAAAAATTTATTTACATTTTCTATGCAAATAAAGGAGAGATCCAGAAAGGCAACTGAAATTTTAAGTAGCCTTTGTGATTTGGAAGCTGATGGCATATGCTAAGAGCATTGCCTTTGGACTTCAGTTGCCACTGCTGGCTCCCTGTACCTCCACAGAGGACATTTTTAAAGGCCAACACCATTTAAATAAGAAAAGGGGAAGCAGCAGCTTGTCTGCTCAGGGTATAAGAAACAAGCTGAAGTACTGCCTTTTTTTTTGGGGGGGGGGGGGTGCTACTCAAATCTGAACATATTAAAACATCTCATGCACCCATAGCAGCTTTCTTAAAGCACCAACACAGATTTAAGCAGTTGTTGAAATGTGTTATTGGACTAACCCATCATAGAATGCTGCAATGATGAAGAAAATATCTGCAATTTGTTTAAAAGAGAGGTTACTGCAAAAATGGTGCTTTCAATCAGTAGTATACCCTGACACAGAAAGATACTCTTGAAGATAAGATAGTTTAACTTCCCACGCACACCTAGCAGGAGAAAAATATGATTTCGGGCTCATTGAAAACTCATTTTTGGTCCGTGAAATCATCTTGAACATGTTGCAAGAAGAACAGACTGTCCAGTCATTTTACACATACATAGGAGGAAGAAGTGAGGTAGCAGACGGATTTAATTCTCTCCCCAGAAATTTAAGAATTCTCTACCAGTGCGTGACAAGATCCCACTCAGAACATAAAGACAAATTTGTTCTTCTGAAATAGCAGCATTACAGTCCCCCACAGGATGCATCTGGGAAGAAGGAAAGGATAAGATTCCATGAAAGGAACAAATTTAGTCCAAATTTTGCCCCCGTTTATTGGGACATATCAGTTAAAACAGTATGAAGTCAAGTTTGGGCCAAACAGTGACATTAAAAAATGTATCATTGGCTACCTTTAGGCTACAAATAAACTTGACAAGTCTCTTAAAGATCCCTAGTGCTGAGAAAGTTCAGAATGAGTTTGCACATGAAAGGCATATTCATGAGAGAGTGCAGACAGAGCAGTCCTAGAAATTGGTACACCCACAGAGATCCAAAGGGAATCTGATAGGAACTCCTGTAGAAAGCTGGGGCTGAGAGGTTTTGGAGGTTTTTCAAGCTTTTCTTGAGTGCTTCTGGAACAGGGGAGCAATTGCAAGCAGTCCATTTATTTGCTCAACAGCTCGGGAGTATTTTAATTTCTCATTTTTTTCTTTGTGGGTGGTGGTCACAGCTGTTGTGTCAGCAGTTTTATCCACAACGTTGCTGTTTCCAGTACTCACCAGCCCTGCCCTTGTGTCCTCCCCATTTGCAGGTGGAAGCACGCCTCCTGGCATAACTGCACCAGCTGTGCCTAGCATCCCATCTCCAATTGGGGTGAATGGTTTCACTGGCCTCCCGCCGCAGGCTAATGGGCAGCCAGCTGCTGAAGCCGTGTTTGCTAATGGCATTCACCCTTATCCAGGTAAGCCAGACCAACCCTGTGCCCACAACCTGTTGCCTCAGTCCTAGGGATACTGTCCACACCCAGAGGCTTTGCCCAACAAAATCCTGTGGCATAGGCTCGGAAGGGTTATACCCCACCCCACCAGGGCTCGTTACAGCATTGGTGTATTGTGTCTTACGCAGCTACAGCGTTAAACGGTTCAATCTGGATGATAAACATCAAGGGCATGTTGGAGGTGGAAAAACTGTGTACTGAATATTTGAGTGCTCGTCTGCTGGATAGCATGTCTGGTGAATACAGTCAGGACAACCAGCATGTTTTGCTTCAGCTGAAAATTGACCTGACTCCTGAGCAGTTCATGCTGGCAGATCCCCTCGCAGTACTGCCAAGGGTCTTGCTTCTGGTTAGCCTTGAAGGAGCTGTGCTAAGCCTGTTTGCACCCAGCACTGGTATCTCCTGCAGGAATTCCCCTGCAGCCATAAGGCTCTGGGAGAATGATCCAAAGGGTCCACATGTCCACTGACCCAAGAGGCTTCCTGTGTGCAGGGAGCAGGTGTTGATCCCCAAAATGCTCACTGCACAAAAATCCTACTGCCTCACCAGGCCAGGAGAGTGAAGCTACATTAATATAGCCTCTGAGTGGGCTCAGGGTCACCCTTTGGTGGCACACTGCAGGAGAACTGCTGCTGGGATTCACACTGTGCCTAGCTTGAAGATGCCAGCACTAAAGAAGTGATTTTGCAAGCACTGGCAGTCAGAGATGAATGAGGGAGGTTAAAGGACACATATCTGCCCCTATACCTGTACTGACAAATATACATACAGTCTAAATCTGTAATTACCAGGAACTAAGGAGTTTACCATTCCTTAATGTGCACCTACATTTTTTCAGCATCTTTGAGATCTGAGATAGCTCTCTCCTCCAATACACTTCCCCTAGGAAGATATTTTCTACCATTCCTGTACACATACTAATGGTAACAATCATAGCAACAAAAATCTAAGTAAATGTTACTAATTGATCCTAATCACCGGCTGGCAAAGGAGTATTTTACCCTGGGGAACCGATAGATTGATCTAGTCTGTTAGGAAATCAAATACAGAGTTCAATGTTCCAGCCAAAAAGCCCCAAAAAACTCTAAGAAAAAATAATTCCTTCAATCTTAACCAGTCCTGAAAACTCAGAAGATTCATCATCGTAGGGGACTTTATGAGCTACAAGGAAAAATACCATATAATATAGAAATACCAAAGTCTTACCTAGGTGTTGACAAATAATTATCCTCCTCCCAACAAACACTTTGCAAACATAGAGTTTGAGTTCAGCTCTAAGCAGAATTAAAATCAAGGGACTTACTGTACTCAAAATTAGGCATGTATATATGTGTTGTAGCAGCTTAAGGACTGGGGAGATTTTGGAGTCATCAGAAGACTGCAGAGAGCCTTTAGTATGCTCAGTGAGTTCAACCACAACACTGAGAAAGCATTCTGTCTTTAAGGTTATATAAACATGGCCATCTGTTCTTCTGTCCATTTATTTCAGTTTGCCTGTTTGCCAGTCAATCATTTCTCTGTTTATTCATCCATTTCTATGTATGTCTGTCCTTTTTTTCTGGTTTATTTAGATCCTTTTAGCCAATTTCGATGATCCATTACTGTGGGTATGAGAGAAAAGATGTTCTTTTTAGGTGAATCTTAATGGCTTGAGCTTTTGTTACCATCCCCAACTATCCCCATAATTAAAGAATATCTAAGTCTGGTGTTTCATCCGTAGTTATATAAAAGTCAGTGGCCTGATCTGATTCTCTCTGAGTTTCGGAGAGGCTTCTTCAGGCAGCAATTCGCAGTAAGTCCCTGCACAAACACCAACAGGCTGACACACTGAAAGGTGACAGCCATCCTGCCCCTCTTCGCTGCAGGCAGAGAGACACCCTTCTGCCAGGAAAGCTGACATCCAGACAGTCTCAGCTGTATAAAGTTTGGATTTATCTCGGGGTAACTTCAGCAATGTATTTGTCTTCCTCATTGCTCAGCTTCCCCATAATGTGGTGATACTTTAAGTTATACCAGAGGTGTAAAGGGAACAGTGGCAGGTCAAATGCCTACCTCTCATTATGCTTTTGTCTGTCCCTGAAATGCTGAAAGCAAGTCCACGTAGCTTACATCATGCGTTTGCTCCATCTAATTGTGTTCCTTCTCATGAGCATTTATGCACTCTCCAAACCTCTCCTCCTTGCCACAGGCTTTATTCAGTCCTGGAGCTTAGCAGCATAAAAAATAAAAGGATTAGACATTTATATGGGTAATGAGAACATCCGCAGCCATATTAGACTGGATAAAAATGTAGATAGGACACAAAACTTCATGTTTTATGATATAAGCCAGCCACTAATTGCTTGGGGTTAGAAAGAAATTTTCATCACTGGGCAGCTTGTTCCATCATTATGGGATTTTTCTCTCTCCTCTATTGCATTTCTTACTGCCCTGTGATTCTGGATGGCTCTGTCTCTAAATGCAAGGGTAGAAATAAAATATTACAGCTGAGCAGGCAATTGCACTAACACTGTAGAGGAGGGAAGATCATGACAGTCCCCATCCAAAGTCAGCATCTTCCAAATAACTTTCTTTTATGGTGTATCTCTCATTCTGAAAGTGGCTAAGACTGCTGCTGTATTATGTACATAATCATAGTCTTGCTGTGATTATGACTTGCCATATATTGTTTAAATCCTGAATATTGCTTTCAGATACTCTTTCATACTTCACAAAAAAACCTCAAATTTGGGTTCACACCATTACAGCCTGTAGCAGAATGTTCTTTGTTGCCTGAAAATAGCAAAACAGGACAATGAACATCTCTAGAGGCATGACATCCATATCATTCAGACTCTAATAAATTCCATTAATTGAGCAATTTGTCTACATGTTCAGCTTTGTGACCAGCCATATTATTTTTGATGCTGCATCAAAAGGACTCCAGAATACCACGGTCTTAATAAAAATAAGTCCGTATTATGTAGTTGTATTTAGTCTGTGAATTCACTCTTTTTTCTTCTGTCTTCCCCTGTTCTCTTTTTTCAAGATTCCCTTTGACTGGAGAAGGGAGGTACATGGTGTCATTTCAGTCAGATTACCAAACTATCCATGGCTTTGTGGCAAAGACCAGAATGATTTGAACATTCCTACTTGCCAGGGCTTTGATCACAGCACCTGTCCCTGCAGGAATTGGCTTTCTCTGTCATTCTGGTCAGGCTATGGATCCATGCAGTGGTACTAGAAAACCACTCCTTGCAGTCATAACCTTTGCAAGCCAGGGTCTCACCTGCTCCAAGATCAGACAGTACATAATGCCTCAGTGCACTTTTTGCCACAGAGTGAATAACAAGGCAATAAGTATTTCCCCTTCCAGTAGTCTGAGCCCCTTTGGAGATTTGACCTTTTTGTGTATTAATTCCTGCCCTTTAATCTTTCCGTTCGCAGAGCTATTGAACGTGGCAATGTGTCACAACATATAGTGGGGACAAAGAACATAATCTGTTGTGCCATGAGCTTGTGAGTCACTTTGCAGCAGCACAAGAGCGTTTGCCATTTCCACATTAGTCACAGTAGCAGGGATTGCACTCTTCTGCCAAAGCTTCTTAGCCACACAGAGCCCAGACCCTGTCTTGTAACCATGTGTGATGTACAGAAACAGTAGACACCATCTGCACTGGCTTCTGCTGTGTCTCCCATCGTCAGAATTCTGCTCTCTGCTAACAGGTTCTGCCCTGCTGGATTGCATTGTGAGGGCCTAGACAAAATTCTCACTCCAAAGATAAAGCCTTTTTGGTAAGAGAAGGGGAGGGAGAGATGAGAGAGTCGTGAGACCAAAGGGTAGCAAACAAGAGATTGGCTGTCAAAGAATTGGTGAAATGAGAGAACTGGAATAAGGAACAAAGCAGAGCTGCCAGAAAAGTGAGGACTGCTCAATAATCTTCTGTCCAGTGATGTGTCCAGAAAGAAGTGGAAATACACCACACAGCACCTTACATCCCACTCACTCCGCCTGGGCCAAAGGATGCCCAGCTTGAGCAGAGCCAGGGATGGCCCAGCAGTTTGGCAGCTTTGTGGAGCCTTAGATGGGGAATGCTTTCATGGATGCTGAGTTGTTCAGCTTCCTCACAAGGGGAAGCAGAGGGACAGGCGCTGGTCTCTTCTCTGGTGACCAGTAACAGAACCTGAGAGAATGGCCTGAAGTTGTGTCAGAGGAGATTTAATTTGGATGTCAGCAAAAGGTTCTTCACCCAGCCGGTGGCTGGGCACTAGAACAGACTCCCTAGGCAAATAGTCAGAGCACCAAACCTGAGAGGTTCAAGAAGCATTTGGACAATGCTCTCAGGCACATGGTATGACTCTTGGGGTTCCCCTGTGCAGGATTTTGATGATCCTTATGGATCCCTTCCTAATCAGGATGTTCTATGATTCTGTCTCTAAATGCAAGTGCATTTGGTCTGGATTTAGGTTGCTGAGGAAAAGAAAAGCTAAGTCCCCTCAGTTCCTTGTAATCCATTAAAAGTGTGTCACCTCATTTACTATTTTCAGGCACACAGTGGTTCTGTTTCTGGCTGGTCACCACTTGCAGGATGGGCTCTATCATTCCACTCTGCAGACCCAGCACTAGTTTCTCTACTGCCATTCCCCTTCAGCACACAGTGGGTGTATCTGGGCTAGCAAGACAGCAATCTTCACTTCATACCCTGTTCAGGGTCCAGCCTTCTCTGGTGAGGATGAGCTGTCAGTACAAATGGGCAGCCAAGCTTTTATGCCCCCATTTTTCCAAGCCACCTCTGAGACAGGCAGTAAAGGTGTACCTCACAAGGGAATTCCTGGTCTGCAGCAACTCATGTCTTTGTAACCGAACCAAGACCATCAATTCATTTTCCTTGGCTCAACGAAGAGTTATCAGGCAGCCACCAATTTCACCCACTGCCAGCAGAGACAGCATTCAGACTCCACCTGTAGTTATTATCATTACCCAAGCTGATTTTGCAGGAGAGGAGTTGCTAGAATGCTGCTACGACAGCCTTATCCGTCAGTTTGCCAATTAGCAGTGCCGCTGACAGACAGGCTGCTGCTCCAGACCAGTGCCAGTCCTGACCTTGGCAGGCACCATCCAGTGGCACTGGGAGAGAAGGGCTTCACTGGTGCAGAGAGAGGAGAGGACTGGCTTCCCACACCCCAATGTCTACCCTGATATTTCAGGCCTGAAAGGTGTTAGACAAGAAGAATTTAGAGAGGAGGTGAATCAGGAGAACAGAAAAAGAGTGACCTACCTGCACCTGTAGAAGGTCCAGGATGAAAACCAAACCCCATAGCATTTGGTCCACATACACTATGGCATAGAAACCTCTGGCTCAGCTACTCGGAGGCTAAGTTCCTCATTACAGGAAATCTCTGGCTCTGTATTGTTTGTCCACCCTAAATCTCCAGGTGAGAGCTTTCCTGTTCATATTTTGTATCAGCAGTTCCAAAACTGCAGCAGTGAGCACCTGAGACATCATTATGACTAGGAAGCATTTATTTGACCCATTTGTAACAATCTGCCATGTGCCATAAACCAGGCTTTACTGGTAAAATAAACAAGTGAAAGAATGCACTCATTAAAAATATAATAACAAGTTGCCATCTTCAATTGTAGTCTAAGCCACTTTAATGATGCCATGCACTTTCAATGAGCATCTGCAGCTGTAATGAATGAGGTTGTTTAAGGCAGTTGTGTGAGCCTTTCTAGAGCAAAAGGGTTTTCTCCTCTGATCTGGAAGAAGGTGTAAAAACAAATCAGACTCTGTGTTGATGTCTTCAGTAGCATCCATGTGAGTTAACACCTTGAGCTTTATTTTTAAAGACGATTTAAACTAAGCTCCCCCCAAATATGGACTTAGAGTGTCTTAAGAGCTTTTAAAACCTGACCCTGACTTATGTGATTATGGCATTTGGCAAGGAGAGGGAAGTCTGGTCCTGACTTTGTTGTTGAGTGTTTGTCACCTTGAGTAGCCATGTCCACCTGTCTGCCTTTCTGAGTCATCTGTGTCTTTCTTCGTTACCCAGAAGCTCTTCATTGCCAGACATTCCTGCTATCATGTTTTCACTCAACATCCATCTCAGAAGGAACCTGATGAGGGATGGGGTTTCAAGGTGGGACTATTAAGAAAATAATAAAGATAATCCTGGTTTCCATGATCAAACTATATGAATTTTATAGTAAGTTCATATGTTGTCCCAAACAAGCACATACAGTAGCTGGGGATGCTACCAAAAGGGCTTTTGCCTACCAACAGGATGAAGCAGAGGGTACAAAACCCCTGGATTTCTTTGCTCTTTTGATGTGTAGGGGAAGAGACAGAGGGACAGTGTGTCTTTAGCTGAGTGGTGTCCATCCCTAAATGGCAAAATGAGACTATAAAACACAGGATCAGTCTCCATTTTCTGCCAGATCAGCACATTCTTTCTGTTATTGCAGTTATTGTTGTGTCTGAATACCTAATTAATTACAACAGTAAGCGCTGGCTTCTTTAATCACAGCATCAGCTGTCCTAATCAATCTTAATAATATGGAATCTGTACTATGGCACCCATGAATTTTAATCTACATAAATTTCTTAAGACCTCTCGCAAGCTTGTTGTACGAAATGATATAATTATGGATATAGATTAGGGCTGTAGAGAGTGATTTAAATTGGATTTAAGGAGAAGGTGACTAGAGCCCTCCCACTCAGTTATTTATTTATTTTAATCCTGGCCTTCACATAGATTTTTTTTTTCCTATCATTATGTTATTACCCCCCCCAGCACAGCCTCACTTTGATTGCCCTCCTCCCCCATCCACCTTCCCAAAGGGGATAGTAGCCAAGCTACAGCTCCTGGGAGAGGTGTAGAGCACCTCCAGGACAGGGAGAGGAATGAATAGGTGGGCTAGAGCACAAAGATGAAGATCCAGCTCATAACATGCTGTTTCAGACCTATATAGGAAGCATCTGTGCAAAATAGAGTGAAATAGATGGAATTGAGCATGTCAGTCACAAAATGCACACGTAGTCAGAAGCAAGGAGTGGAGAGAATATAACACAGGAGAAAGATCACTCCTTCCACCAAAGTGAAACCACAAGGCATCTTAGGGGCCAAAAATGTGCCAGGCTCTGCTTTTGTCTTTCAGAAGCACTGGACTCCTCTGGTTTCAGAGAGCAGACCACTTTTGGCTTTCTCTTACCTGAGCTGGGACAAGGAGGCTGTCCCATCGTCCACTGAGGGTGTTTGAAGGCCTCTTCTGTTGGCTCAGGCTGTAACTATCACCCTTTTTCCTCACCAGCCCACTCACTTCTATGCAGATCCTCCTGATTTACACTCCTGTATACCACAGCACACTCCAGCCCTCTGTCCCCTACAACCATTTTCACTTGGGGCACCCATATAACAGCTTGTCTTGGACAGGCACTGGAGTCAGGCTACTGACACCTCAGGAAAGATTCTTTATAGAATATCATTTAAACCAATTTTATTTATTTTTAACAACGTGCTTCATTCTGCCACCTCTATCCATTCATTCTCTGACAAAAGCTAAATGTCAGGCCCAACACTAACTGAAAGCCCCTTTAAAAAGTTGGATTTCAATCTAGAGATATATCAGGAACAGAAAAGTTTCCTGGTGTTAATTTTAAAGCACTTGTATTTCATGCTGACTTGGGAAATCATCCTCAGTTTTTGGCATCAGGCAGAGGATTTGGAAAGTGACATTAACGGATCTACTTTCTTTGAAGGACTTGGGAGTTATTTCTTGACTTCTGCCTAATGAATAAGTGCTGCCTTCGTTAAATTTATATTTATGGCCATATAGTAGGTCATTGGCTTGTTTTATGTCTCCAGGTTTATGGAAGGTTATCTGCCGTGGTCACCTTGTGGCATCTTGGCCAGGATTGTCTTGCAAAGAGATGATTGTATCTGAGCACAATTTTTCCCGTGGAGATATGGAAATGATCAAATTAATATAGGGGAGATGTCCAGGGATAAGGCTCTTGCCCTGAGCTGCCAAATGAAGTTACTATTAGCATCTGTTTTCACAGTACACCTTTAGTTTACCCTGGCAAGGCCAGATCCTCAGCTCCTGGAAAGCAGCAAGGCCACAGGGACTTCAGTGGGGCTGACATGATTGATAGTTGTCCTCTGGCCTCTCAAGAGCCTCTCTGCTTTTTTTTCCCTTCACCAGCTGATCCTCAGCATTTACATTACAGCACCTTTAATCTCGGAAATATCTGTGTGTCGGACATGACACCTCCGTGGGTCTGGCCACAAGGAAATCTGTTTCAGATGTTCTCCCTAGGCACATTTGCACAGAGTCAGCGCATCCAAGGTCTTTGGATGATGATACAACTTAGAGACATACTGGTGCTGGTCCAAAAGCCGCTGTAAAGTGCTCTATGATACTCCTGTCTCTCATCTAAGCTCGTATCCCTTATACACTGACTTACCTTGTGTGCCACTCTGGGCTTGCACCCTGGCACAGACAGCACACAGAAGAGCTGAGGTGTTTTCCCAGCCCTGTGTGTTTGTGTTCAACTAATGTTTTCAGTGTCAAAGAAGACTGGTAAGCTGGATGGGGAGAAAGGGTGACTGAGGCAGGTTAACTCTCCCACTAATGATCTATGTGAAGGCCACCCTGTGAAGTTATGTGTATCTTATGGAGGAATAAAGCAACCCTACCTGATGGTCTCCTTGTGCTGAGATACAGGAAATACTCATAACTCCCGATCACTTTGAATTTTAGCAAGTGGTGGGCTGCAGCCACACCTAACCCCTGCAGGTTGTAGGTTGACTCTGAATTGTGAGCTCCTTGCATATCTGAGCCCTTGATGAACTCCTCATAGGTCATTAATATGTAAAGAGGGCTGTCACTTTACAGAACACAGCATGGCCACAACTTCCTCAAAAGTCTAATATGTGTCTTGAGATTTCTGGATCAAAACCAGCTGTTTGCTTCATCCATGCTACATCTGCGAGCACATGCAGTTATGCCTTTCGCTAGGTCTGATCCATCCAGCACGGGAAGCAGCAGCATAAAGGTGTGCTCATGGCTGCCCTAGATGCCTTGGCTTCCTGCCAGGGTGTCCAGCCAGCCCTGGAGTCTGTGTCCCTGCATCTTCATAGGCAATGTTGGCCAGCACGGGCACCTCCACTGTGCTGGAGTCACATCTTCACTTGCTGAGTAAACGCAGCCTTCAACTAAGGAAGGCGAGTTCTTCAGTGAGCAGAGGTCATCATTTTTAAGAGGTGCCAAGTTAAATTCATGCTGGTTGTGACTCACCACAACTTTGGCTTTTCCCAAATGGCCAAGGCAGGGAATGAGACTACAAGTAAAACAGAGCCCCAAGCCAGGAGTTACTGCCTCCCCAGAGATGCTTTCAACTCTCCTTTCAAGAGCATCCAGGGATGGCCGGGTCAGTTAGGGCCCTGTGTGTTAGAACAGATACTCAGCATATTCTTTTCCCATGAGGAAGTGATTTCCAGGTTGGAGCAAAGGTAACTGAAACCAAGGCAGAGCCTTCCCACTGTCTTGCATGTGCTGTGAGCCAAGAGGAGACCCCATGCATGACCTGTGTTAAAAGACAGACTCGTGAGAAACAGTTAGATATTGCCCGTGGTGGCAAGTCATTAATACTTAGGAAAATAATGAACTCTGAAAGCTTTAGTGTGAAAGGCAAGAAAGGCTGCATTTCACGGCCTTTATCCCAAACACTTTAAATATTTACCCAGTTTAATACTTAATCTAAAAGGTGGGGGGTTCTCAGCATGTGTTTCCTAAGCAGAATATCTTAGTTTGGGTGGTCAAAGTACGGTTCCAAAGGCAGGTGAGATATCCCCAGGTGGGATAAGCAGAGCAGCTCTGCAGTGAGCCAGATGGCCATGTCCAGGAGATAGACTCAGCTACAGCTGGGAGGTTGGGCAGTTCCCACACATGCCCAGATAAGGCAAGGAATAAAGGAAGGGACCACAGTCAGACAGGTCCTGCTTAGTGAGTTCTTCTGTATCAGTGAAGTGCCAGCCATTGCTAATCATCAGCAGGCCAGGGGGAGAAAAATTGCATCCAAATCAGCCTCACCTGGGGAGGAATGAAATACTGTATTTCCTGAGCAGCAGAGACAATTTCTTTTTCTGTGCAGTGAAAGAAAGACAGTTGCCTTTGGGGCAGAGATGGCAGATCCTTTCCTTCACTGCAGTCTGCAAAACTATGGTTAGAAAGATTTGCTTCTCTCACCAAAGGTTCCCTTACCTTTCTCAGAAGATATCTTCTACATGACAGGAATTGAAGGGTCTGAGTTATTATGATCCAGTCTCCTAAAGGGGGGAGGGAACAGATGTATTACTCAACTTTTCATAGCTATTCAGTGTTCTTATGAAGCAATATGATCAATATTCTGGTTTTTGAGCAAAACAGTTTTAAGCAGAGGTTAAAAAGTATAGACTTGAGTTGGTTTCTTCTTCAAGAAGAAAGTAGTGAGTAAAAAAAAAAAAAAAAAAAAGTTATATTTTCCAAACATTACCTCCATTATTTTCCTGGAACAATTATTCTTTTAAAAGGTAGTGTAGAATCTCTACTCTGCCTTCCACTGACCTCCCACAGGTTTTAATGTATTGTCCTCACACCATTTTGTAAGAAATGAAAATCCTTACAGTAAGACAGTGCTTTCCCATTTCACATACACACACATTGAGGGACTTGCCAGAAGTCAGCTAGGAAACCATTCCAATCTAAGACTGCAATTCCACTTATTTCTTCCCATGACTACCCCAACCTCAAAGTCCACGTGATCCAGTAATATCCATAATGAACAGGAGCTTCCAAGCCTTAGCCAGCTAATTGAGTTTGCCACCTCAAATTTGGTCGTTTCACCATTCCTCCTTGTATTTTGGGAGAAAAGCGCAAGACCTTGCAAGTTTCCATCATGACCAATGGTGATCTTTAAAGTTAAGTTTCAAGCTGGTATTTCTATTTGTAAGAAAACACTTTATCCGTGTTCCTTGGGTATGTAATACTCACGTATGACAACCTCCCCCACACTTTGCCATACAGTCAGTGTCTTTCCTTGGATAGGTGTATGGCACCAGATTTCCTTCCAAGAGGCCCCCACCTTTGCATCCTCCAAGCCTTGCCTCCAGCCACACCTCTGTGCGGGTAAGAAGGAAAAAAGGTGGGATGGATGTGGGAAAGTGGCAGTTCCCTAAGGGATCATCCTACGAGGAATAGGTTAGCGGGACTGCATAAATGTAGAACGGTGCAGTCCCAATAAATACAAATTAAACTCATAACAAGAAGTGAAATATTAGGGCCAAGGTGACATTTGGACTGGAGGTTTAGCCAAGCTTTGCTTTAAATTTTTTATTGATGCAGATAAAGAAAGAGCTTATCCAACATGTTTCTCTCTCTTTTTCCTCCCTATCAACCAAAGGAGAAAAAAAAAAATTCTTAACTAGCTTTGGTTGTATTTGAGCAAGACTTCAAAGTTTCACAAAAATAAACAGTTTTAGTGGGGAGGAATGCACACTTGTAAAGAGAGAAAATACACTTTGAAGCCAGCAAGAGACTGCATGCCTTATGCAGAGATTCACAGCATCCTCCCTGGAGCAGACAAGTGGTGTCCCCCTCCCCTCCATGCAGCGTCTTCTCTCTCACTGGGGGCTGCCTGGCAGCAACACAGTCCTTCGAAGGGATGTGGGGATGACAGGAGCCATTGCTTTGTTCTCTTCTCCTTCCTCCTGCTATGCCCCTGTTGTTTTCTGCTCTGATTGAAAGTTTCATGTGACTGTAGCTGTCACTGAGATCTGAGTTTGCACAGCACCTAGCACAGTGTTAGTCCTGGCTTAAGATGAGGGTTCTTTGGGGTTGATTAGTGCCAAAAATCTGCATCATCAGTGCAGATCCACAATTTAAGCTTGGGAAATGAGGAGAGAGGTTTATTTGCCCTCTGCTCCAAGGTCTTACAGGGTGATGGCTGGGGGACAGAACCCTCTTAGCCATTCTGGGGGGTTCTCCACGTTCCTGTCCATAGGGCAAGTGAGCTCCTCCTCTTCAACCCTCAGCCCCCGGGTGTGTCTGTTTCATAACACATATTGATGATAAAAGATAGAGTGCCTCTCATGTTTTAACGCCTTAATTCCTTGTCTCTCTTGTGTCTCCACAGCACAGAGCCCCACTGCAGCAGACCCCTTGCAGCAAGCCTACGCTGGAGTGCAGCAGTACGCAGGTCGTTAGTATTAACACTTTCTCCCAATAAACCTTTCTCTTCTCTGAAGCCACTACCCTCTGCACACACCTCAGGGGGCTGAGGGAAGGGAGGTTTTTGCTGACACATGGACAAGCTGGGGGCCACAGACTCCCTGATTCAATTTGCACAAACATCAAGACATCCTGGGTCTTCTCTCGCAAAAGAGACAACCTCCTCCCTTTCCCATGGAAAGGCTCCCACTGCACCTCAGTGAAGTTTCATCAACAGAACCATGTCTGGTCTGCCTTAGCACAGTGCATAAGTGCAAAATCAGGCCACTGCTTTGGAGGCCGCTTTCTAAAACAGGTCCCCTCAGTGAGCAGCAGAGGGAAGAGGGGCAGGCACACCCTGCAGAGCCACTGCTGCTGGTGCCTGGCAGGATATGGAACACCTGCACACACCCACTTTTTAGGGTGTGTCTACTGGCCATGCCCCACTTAGTCAGTCTGAGCCTTGCTTAAGAGCTACTCAGACATACCCCGCTTCCCAGCAGATCTCACCACGGCTCCCTGTGGGTCAGCCTCTGCTCGTGCTGCCCTGTGTGCTGAGCAGCTCCTTTGCAGTTGATGGACTGGCACCAGCCAAAGTGACCTGGTGCAGACCACGACCCTGCCGTGTTCAGCCTCCCCTCGCGAGGTGTCCGTGGCCAACGTTGCGAGGAAGCTGCCACCCCAAAGTCATTATTTCCTGTGGTAACTGGAGCAATCATGGGTTCCCGCTGAGGAATGGCTATTATCTTGTGTCAGCGCTGTATCTGGAAACTTAATTTAATTCTCCATGTAGGGCTTCATTTGCCGGTGTTTTAGTTATTGTCATTTATTGCTTGTGAGGTTTGATAGATGGGAAGCAACTCAACCCTTTGAGCTGTTAATTAACCCCTCTGCACACACATGGCCCCTATCCTCTTCTCTCTGGTCTTGCAGGCAACCCATACTCTGTATTTTTAGCAGCAAGGCACATCATCTACCATCTGTGGTAGTGAATGGCTCCCCTTGTTTGCTTGGTGGGGGAGCTGAGATGGGGAAAATTGTTTAATTGCTGCTCACTTTTTCCACTGTGTTTGTGTGAGAGAGAGGGAATCTCTACAGGCATGAAAGAAAATGTATATCTGAGAGTATACGTGCAACTGTGTCTATACAGCCTGTGGGCACATGAAGGGGAAAACGCACGTGTGAGCTGTTTTTATGAGCATGGGAGTTAATCAGGGTGCCAGAGATGAGGTGGGGGAAATGAGTGCACATGCTCTGCACGCAGCTGTCAGCGTGGGCACCTCTGCGCTGAGCTCGTGAGTGAATGTGTTCCTGTCACCACCTGGAATGGTTGCACCTCTCTGCTGAGAGTGATCTCAGCAGAGCCCCCTGTTTGCACTGCATGGCTGCCCTGGGTGTCACTGCTGATAAGGCTGGAGGGAGGGAGGGAGGATGCTTTGGGCCTTGTGGCACCTCCTGGAGCACGACCATGGCTCTTATGCTACACCTCAGGCTGCATGGGATGGCCCTTCACAGAGCCAAAACACAGGGGCAAAGCTCACATCTAGCTTGGTGTGGTGGTTTGGAGTGAAAGCTCCTTGCTTCCCAGCACTGAAATCTGTCCTTCTTTCTTTTTTCCCTTTCTCTCCCCTTTAGCTGCTTATCCTGCTGCTTATGGCCAGATTAGCCAAGCGTTCCCACAGCCACCTCCCATGATCCCACAGCAACAGAGAGAAGGTGAGTAAAAGTGACCTTTTGTGACCCCAGCGAGCCATCCCCACCTCATTGGTTCCCCTCTTCATGCACCTAGAGCATCCATTAAACACCCAACTGCTTTGAACGCCTTGTCCACTGAGTTTTCTCCGTTTCCGTATGTGGCACGGTGTCACTGTCACCAACGGTACCAAGGTGGACCATCCATGTGGGGAACAGCTGATGAGACCTCTTCAGTCCCCAGGGAGGAGAGCATGCTGGTGTGCATGGGACATGGAAAGACCAGCTAGCAACAGAGCCATTAACGTCCAATGGAGGTCTCTGTTTGAGACAAGCAACAAGAATGCAGATAAAAATGCAATTGCATTGAAATAAAGAGCTTTGCGGGAAACAAAGCACCAGTGGCCCTTCATTTAAAGCCAGTAACATCATTTCAGACACCTGCTGTTTGGAGAACAAGGACTTGCTACTTAGAGTAGCTGATCTAGTCCTTTCAGCCTTTCAGCCCCCACCGATAATCTGGAAACATCAATCAGACCTTGTAGAGCACAATCCTTATATCAGGATGAGGAAAAATGTAGCAAAAGTTCCTATTTCTTTGCAATGACTATGAGAGTTGCCTGGGTAATCTACTCCACAGGACGGATGGCTTCACGGAAGACATGAAGAGTGAGGAGAGGTGAATCTACCATTTTTGCATGTAAATGCCTTGGGAGAAAACTGTGCCATGTAATATTTCCTTTACAATCAGTGGGGAGCAGTGGAATCCTCAGAGGCAACCCACTTGGGTCGTTCCATTCCAGGTGCCATCCAACGAGTCCACTGCTCCCTTTTGACAAGAGGGAGGGGACTGCTTGCCTGAGCAAGACATTAAAGTCAGGTGCTCCAGCTTAGCAACTCTCATTTTAAATAGTTACATTTTAAATTTTATCCTCTATTAGATCACTAATTCAGACATATTCTCTATTATATGTGTTATTATATGTATGTAATTACATTTAATATTTTAATACAGTGTAAGAATCAGAATGAAATGAATCCATATTACACCATCAAACTAAAACATTCTGATGATCTAAAACTACTTTGGGGGAGAAATCTCATTTTGTAAGAAAATTAGAAATGTCGTCATTTCCATCTAATTTGGAATTAATTTTTTCCTATGTCAGAATTTCCTGGGGAACACAACTTCCAGCTCCTGATTAGCTCTAGTACATGTCCCTGCTGTGAGAACAGATGCACAGAGCTATCGTATCATTACAGAGATGTTTCCCCCATGCTGAAGGACTTTGCTTTTTATTACTTACTGGGGCTAGATTAAGCACAGGACAAAATGGCGAGCAGATCATTGCTCAGCAAAGCACTGTGCCAGGAACCACCAGAAGCAGGGGGAAGCTGTGGTGCGCGCTTTGAAGACCCTCTGCCTGCAGACCCTTGTGTTCACGAGGCATGGTGTGTCTCTGTGGGTTAGGAGTGAGTGTCACCCAGTGGACAAGTTATCTCATAACTCTGCTCCTTCCTATAAGCAGCCGGCATTGAGAATGAGGATGACTGGGGGACAGCAATATGAGATGAACCACCAGTCCAATGCAGGTTGCCATTCCCAGTGTTCCTCATTTTCCTGCAGTGCTGAGAGGCTGTGTCTTTCTCTGCTTCTTGCTAGAGGAATGTTCGCTAAAGCACAACACTCCCCTTTAGCAGAGGGTCAAGACCTTTAAGCAACTCTAACCTTTAACAGGAAAACACAGCGAGAGGGAACTCAACAATAACAATAATGCTCAGTGCTGAGAAGAGTGTTTTAGGTTTGCAAGGATGTGCACAAACATTGATTCGCTAGTGAAGCAACCCTAGCACCACAATAACACCAGTGATCACATTGTTAATGACACTCTTAGCTCCCCACTCCCGGATCCCAGTTGGATAACAAGCCCGGGGACATTTTGCTGCTGCAACATTCCTGTAGAGATGAGTCATTACTTCCACATGAGCACTGAGGCTGCTGGCAGCTGACAGGGTGCATAGGGTGGAACTGATCCAAAACTATGAAAGCTTAAGATAAAATCTTGATTCAGGCCATGCCACCACACAAAACTTGGAGATAATTTTTAGTTTGTATGGTGTTATTCATCTTGATGTAGTTTCTGAAACCAGGAGGTACAATGTCTTGGTATAAGTTTGCGACTCTTGTTTGTGCTGTGCTCCAATATTCTGGGCAAGCAGAGGCAATGAAATTCCATCTCTGAGTGTTTGCTGTAGACGTGAGGTGTGCAGCTAACCAAAGTGCTGCAGCCTGACTTCATACAGCCTCATGGGTTAGCCTAGTTTTAATTACTGTTGGAAAACAAGCCTCATCATAGCCTTTCCTCATGACATTGCCTCCCAGTGCTGGGATGCAATGATGGATAGCTGATGTCAGAACAGATATATGGAGTTCACTTATGTTAAAAGTGGGCACACAGGGAGAGGCTGGGTCTGCAGCTGTCCCTGTGCTAAGAAACTGACAGTGAGCTCAAGTGTGAGGGGCATGGGCAAAGCAATGGCTTATCAATGGCTCAGCTCAGAGCCAGCCAAGCCAAGCCAACTGTGTGGTTCTGTGCCCTCAGTCATAGGTTTTTCCATTATCCAGCACAGTTTGCCTGTAATCTACATAACATCCATAAACTGTGCAGTCCTTAAAGCTTTTCTTGCTTTTTTTGTCCAAATCAAGGCTAACTGTTCTTTTTGTGTATGAATGAAAAGAAATGTATACGTCATAAAATGTGTATGTGTCATAAAACCAAGAGCCATGGTAGATATCAGTGTTGAAATGAGACCAGTTTTTCTGATGATGTGTCATGGGGGTTAGATTTCAAGCTACAGTACAGCCCTTTTGAAAACAAAAGTAAAGCCTGTCGTAAATAATTTTATTATTGTATTCAGCCCTGAATTGCCAAGTATAGTGATCTCCAATAACCCATTAACTCTGTCCAAAACAAGAACTTTTTCTCCTAAAAGAGAGTTGGACTCTTCATCAAGGTTTTTCCATACCAGCTGTGGTTTTTCTGTTGTTCCAATATCCTGAGCAAGCCCCTTAGAACTCACTGCATTTGTGCTCTGAGAACCAAGATTTTTAAAGCATTCTGAGACGAACAACAAATGGGATCATAAAATTCTTTGGGTTGGAAGGGAAATTTAAGACCCTCTAGTTTCAATCCTCTGCCATGGACAGGGACACCTTCCACTACTACAATCAGGTTGCTCAGAGCCCTATCCTCCCTGGCCTTGAACACTTCCAGGAGTGGGGCATCCACAACTTCTCTGGGTAACCTGTTCCAGAGCCTCACCACCTTCATAGTCAAGAATTTCTTCCTTATGATCTTGACTTTGGTTTCTTAAAAATATACCTAAATATACAACAAGACATCCATAGACATAAGCACAAAGGCTTCTATGGAGTGCCCATATTAACTTGAATCAGGCAAAAGTATATCCAAAAAAAGCTAGGAGGCTGAGGCAGACAGATATTGCTTTGTGGGTTCTTTACCAAGGGGTCTCACTGTGACGGGTAACTTACAGACAGATTTAACAAAAAATTGCTTGTTAAGTTCTAAAGGCAGAAATATCATACGTGAGGGTTTTAGTATCAAACTACCTGGTTTTGGGTTTTTTTTTTTCTCAGAAGCAAGTGAAGTTTTCAACACTGGAAGTTAGGAAAAGCCCCTCTGAATTTGGAAACAAAGTGGGTTTGGCCTTGAATGTCTGGGTCAGTAGAGGAAGCCACAGCACAGGTTTTACAGACACATTTTAGAGCCAAGCTGGTCTTTGAGAATGGTCCCTGCTTTTTCACACCCTCCCTGTTCTCTTCCTCTTGGTCTCTGAGTCACGCGAGGAAAAGTTGATTTCAAGGTGAACTAAGGGTTGTTCTCTCCTTGAGCTCAGGCTAAAGGTGGTGTAGTTAAAGTTGTGTGCCTCCTGGTCTGCCTTATGCCTTGGTAGATGTTTCTCAGCACACACAGGCAGAATCCCTACTCATGCACAACACATCCAAGACCCCAGGAAATGCAGCTGGTATTTTTGAAAGAATTGGCCAGTTTTACAGAGCAAACTGCTGGCTCTGGTGATGTCAGTGGGAATTTTGCCACCAACTGCAGCAAAGCCAAAATTTTACCCATTTTATTATAATGTGGATCTCAAATCCCACAGCAGAAGTGCTCTGGGGCACGTTTAGATGAAGGAATGAATTTTTTCCCTGTTATTCTGGACCGTGGTCTGCTCCTGGGCAGAATTTTCTCAATTTTAACAGACACCTAAGGGGCTTGGTGTTTGTTTAACACTTTCATACTGTTTCATATCTAGCTTATTATGCCAATAACTCTGTATTGTGTGGAAATGGATGGCAGCAAGGATTGAAAAAATGATAGTTGCTCAGAAAGAAGACTAAAGAAGAGGCAGACGGGAGGTGGGGGGAAGCTGGAAAAGCTTGGCATGAAATAAGGGAGCCTGATTATGGACCACTGAGGTTCAAAAGTAATTTGGCTAAGCAGATGACCGGGTGCCTAATTAGTTAATTATCCCACCATACCACTATCTCCCCCATTTGGAAGAAACCCTGTTACCATCCTCATGACCTTTAGGAAATGCACAAGATGCAAAGGATCAGCTGTTCCTTCATGACAGTCCTTTTAGCAAATTAGTGGGGAAAATTGTGCTTAGCAAATATTCATTAGGGCTTCATTTTCCATTAATCCAAAAGGAAATGTGGAGAGCCTGTGACTTCAATCATGCTGAGGCCCAGGAATTTTAATGAGCTTTAAATGGGCATCTGCCAGAATCCTGACTTCACCGTACTTCTCTTGCCAGCCGGGGGGATGAGTAATGGGTAATAAAAGGTGGGAGCATCTAGGCGAACTCCTCTCCCTAACAGGAAAGGCAAAGTTGTAATTTGCTGTGTTATGACACTGTAATTATGCCCTGATGAAGAAAACGAGAGTATTAAAAAACCCTTTCCTTCCCCACACTGTGCCCCAGACGTAAAAAGGGGAAAGTTGACTGAGTCAGGTCACAGAGTTAGAGGCACATGGGCTAGAGGGAAGGAGGAAACCCTCCTTCTCTCTGACCTCTAACCCTTTTGGCAAAGGGCACACAGTGTATCCCCTTCATCTCGACCTCTCTGAGTCAAGCAGAGCTGGAGTTACCTGTTGAGGTCAGTGCAGAGCTGGACAGCAGCTGGAAGTACCTTTAGAAATAAAACAATTTTAAAAAATCCCTGTCTCATCAAATTATACAGTTTTCTGCTATTGAACACTCCAAAAGTTTTAATTTCTTTTTTTTTTTTTAACAAAACCACTTGGACACACCTTTTTGACTGTTTTTCAAGGACAGCATGCATAAAAATAAAAGTCAGGTTGGAAACTTATATTCTAGGCTATTCAACACAAGGCATGTTTGCCCTCTTCTGTCCCAAAATACAATTTCAACAGAATATTTTTTGAGGGTCTCTACTTTAATTTCGTATTCCAGCTAAAGACACTTCTCTGGATGTTTCCCAAAACACCCTCTGAAATCGGTAAGAGTATATGTTACAGAATTGAGGCAAAAAAGCCAATCCCTCTTGTCTAGTAATTTGGATTTAAATCCACCTAAAATCTCTCCTGCAGAATGCTCTAGAATGGAGGACATGGCCTAACTGCCCCTAACTGAAGACTGGGAGAGTCTTCAGGCTGAATCAAGCTGGGGGGATGAATGTAAAATTCTACAAAACAAGATGAGCCTGTTGGTTTGTGCATATCTTTCTGCCTATTATCATCATTTGTGTGATGTTATTGCCATCACACAGATTCAAGAAGGATAATGAAACTTCTGCATGCAGACACTGGGAATAGACAAGGGATAGTGAGTGTGGGTCATCCAAAACCCTACAGATTAAATAAAATTATGAGGAACAAATAAAATCTGTGAAACATATCCTATCATTCTTTTTGTTCTTATCCCTCCATTCTGTTCTTTCCATGGCCACATGTGCTGGTGCATTCCTCTCTCTCTAGATTTTATCCTGGTATCCTGGGAAAGCTATTGAAATTACCATAGCCTCTAGGTGACTTTTTGAGTTTCTGGTCTTCTGCTTTGTCCATTCCTCTGAGAGTCTACAGGCTGCTTCCTTACATGACCACTCACCAGTCAGAGAGAGAAGATGCCAAAGTAAATCTCCACCAGGTGCTTTCTCGTATCCTGTTTCTCTTCATTCATGGGTCTTCTTTTTCTCTTGATAGGACCAGAGGGCTGTAACCTGTTTATCTACCATCTGCCCCAGGAGTTTGGGGATGCTGAGCTGATGCAGATGTTCCTGCCTTTCGGTAATGTCATCTCCTCGAAAGTGTTTGTGGATCGGGCGACAAACCAAAGTAAATGCTTTGGTGGGTAAAGATAACAAAACAATTAGATTCATCCAGGAAAGGGCTTTCTCTGAATACTTTACCTTTCAAACTGCTTTCTTTCTGCTTAAGCTTTATGATTTCTCTCAATTTACTCCTGTCAATACTTTCCCCCTTCCTTCTTTCTCTCCTGATTGTCTCATGCTCAAAGTTGTGTGTGCTGCTTAGAGGTCAAGGTTTGGCATCTCACCAGCAGTAAGATGCTGGGTGGTCAGAAAATAAAGGGAGGTGGGGAGGGTGCAGAAAAGACTAAAGCACCTGGAGCAAAATAGAGGGTCTGGGCATAGGTGAAATTATGAGATCAGCAGAGGGATCATGTTGCAGAAGGGGTATTTCTGTACCTAAGGAAAAGGAGAAACAGGTCCTGGGGTTGAAGAGAAGACAGAGCTGTGGGGGCAGCTGTCCTGCAGCTGTGATGCATTAGACTGCAAGGGGGTAAAGGCTGAGCGTATTCTGAGAGCCTGGTCTTCTGGGGGGTGAGGCTGCTTGGTAGATCACATTCAGACATGGTCTGACCTACTGGCCCTGAGGCAGCACCCCAGCAGACACAGATGGGCCAAGGCAACCCTGTGCCTCAGCTGACAGGCCGTGCTAAGAGGCTGGGTTTGAAAGCTGCACCTGGCTCACACAGCTCTGGCCTCACTGCTGGCTCCACCCCACCAGCTGGAGTGGAGAAAGATGGGACACCCTGAGCTGCACCCACAATGGGAGGGCTCAGCCAGCCAACAGCCAGGGGGTGATGCATGTATGGGCTCCCACTGGGATAGTTTTGCAAAGCTGGGGCTGTTAAGGATCCCCTTTGGCAGTGTGGCAGCATGGGGACCCTGCCACATTTGATCCCATCACACTTGGTGAACAGGGGGTCTCCCACAGCTATGTGCCCACCCACTGGGATCTGTAATTTTTAATTCTCTGCCGTCTTGCACCTCTTGCAGACCCTTCCTGGGAAGCGCAACAGAACAAACTATTGCTTTTCTTTTCCTGTTACTTGCAGCTAATCTGGATTCTGTCTCTCAGGCAAACTTCCAGAGTTAAGACTCATTGGAGTTTTCATTTGATTTTAAAACCACTCTCAATCTCCACACTATGCTTTCTTTCCATGCTGCTTTCTCCTTTCCCCTTCTGAACAGCCCACCTCCCAAATCTCCTACCTCATCCCTTGCTACCCATGGTGCATGTCAGAGAGTACTCCAACAGCTTTGTGCCCTTCCTCTATGCACAATTTCTCCTGCTGACCCACAGGGAGTCTGAACAGGCTATTTTCTTGTTTGAAGGAACCATGACTCCTGATGAGAGGGACCCAGCCCTCCCATTCACCAGGAGTCACTGGGTTTCTGCACTCTCCAGCACCAGAGCAATGAAGGACAAAGAGTCTGGTGTGCAGAGGCAGTTGGCAAATTGAAATTTGAACCCAAAATTATGAATTAACCCCAATGAATCCAGAACTCACCTGCTTTTTTATATACGAATTACATATATATATATATATATATATATGTATGTATGTATGTATGTATGTATGTATGTATATTTAAAAATATCTCATAACGAGTTGAGCTGACCAGCACAGCTCTAGGTGACACTGAAACTGATGCTCCAAGGACATCAATGTATTAGAAATGGACCTTTGGCAGTGAAATTGTCATCAATGTTTAGAGGAATTCTCAGCCTGGTTCTCCACGTATTGAGAGGCAAATGGAGATGCCTTCTGGACAGCTATGATCTTTATCCCCACTCAGTTCAAAGGCTACAAGGTCCCATGAGGACACGACACACACCCCATTTGTGGCGACGGAATTGGGGCTGCTTCCAAGGTACTGTGAGATCAGGCCTGAGAGTTAAGCAGGAACTGAGGTGTCTTAGCAGAAATTTTTCTTGAGTTTCACTCGGAGAAACTAAACATCAGCTTGTTGGATGAAGTGAACTCCAAAGCTGACTGTGGGATATTGAAGGCTGAAATAGGGAGATGCCCTTTGGAAGTGTTGACTCAAGCACACAGATAAGCAAAAGAAGGAATTAGAGATTGCTAGTGGATTTTAGTCACCTTATATCAGCTTCTGAGACACAAATACCCAGGTCCAGTCAGTTTGGGGCCCCAGGTATCAAGTCTCAGTTGTCTCTGGGTTTCACCTAGTTTTCCATAGAGCTGAGTGCCTGCTGTGATTGCTGGTCTCAGACAAATATGTTAACTATGCTTCAGAAGTATTGAAATAACAGAAGAACAGGTAGCTAACTATCACAGGTAGGTTACATCACTTTTCAGAACCTCCCACCCTCCTGACCTTCAGATTTAAGGCAATGTAAAAATGTAAAAAGTATTAGAGGAAATCAGGCATTTCATTTGTTTTGTTAAGTATACTGAAGTTGGCATTTTTGTTGAGGAAATAAATTTAAATAAAAAAATTAATTACTTTTTCCTAAAGGAAAAGAAGGGATTTTATTAACTTTGAAAGTAAGAAAATTCCTTCTTCGCTGCTTAAACATTTCCCAAAACTCAACATGTAAGAACACAGCATTCGCATTCTATTTCACTTTTTTTAGTGCAGCTAGAGCTCTCCAACTGCTAGCCTGGGGGGACAATTCTGTCTGGCCCCAGAAAGATATTCCACTATTATATGACCTTTTAAAATATATCTGCTAAGCAGATCCCAAATAAATTGCTGTAGCAGAGTTTAGCCCCAGGTTGTCGAGAAATTGTCAAGAAGTCCTGCTTTAGACAAACTTTAAAAATTCTATGGAGAGAAATGTCACCATGTTTTTTTCCACAGGAACAGAAAAAAACTTTATTTGATGCCTTTGTCTCACTATTGAACAACCTGTAAACAGCTGGCACAAACTGAACAAGTCAGTAGAGCAGCATGTCAAAATAGAACTGTGGAGGCCCACAGGGATGATCAGGGGGCTGGGTCACCATTCCTATGAAGATGGGCTGAGAGAATTGAGGTTGTTCAGCCTGGAGAAGGCTCCAGGAAAACCTGATAGCACTTTCCAGTATTTAAAGTGGCTGCAAGACAGCTGAGATGGACTTTTACAAAACTATGTACAGACAGGACAAGGGGAAATGGCTTTGAAGTGAAAGAGGGGAGATATAGCTTAGCTATTAAGAAAAAAGTCTTACTTGTGAGGGTGGTGAGGTCCTGGGACAGGCTGGCCAGAGAAGCTGTGGATGTCCCACCCCTGGAAGTGTCCAAGGCCAGTTTGGATGAAGCTGGGAGCAACCTGATCTAGTGGGAGGTGCCCCTGCACAGAAAAGGGTGGTTGGAACTTGATGAACTCAAAGATGCCTTCCAACCCCAACCATTCTATGATTTCTTTTCCTCATTGTTTGGCTCTGAATTCTTGCCTGCATTTTGAACACAAATTTATCTTTTTCTCCCACTGCTGGCAGGATAGTGTTGAGGCAGCTACAGGAGCGTTAGGAAGAAAGTGAGATCAGAAACAAACCTTTCTCCTGGTTTCTGGAGTCCATGAGCCTGCAGAGAACCACTAGCACCTGCACATGCTAAAGAAACCATAGTGTGGTCAGCAAGCCTTTGATGTTCCCAATTTAGAGGCCAGTGCCTCCTGGCTGACAAGGAGCAGCGAGGAATGCCAGCTACAGTAAACACCAACACCAGATATAAAATGTGAATGTGTTCAGAATATGTCTGTTGTTTTTCCTAGTGGGATTTCCTGGTCTACCGTGTAAGTCTGCCTAAGAAACAACCTGACTTCTCCCTGAAAAAAGTAATTTAGTCTGTTAGGCTTCTTGCCTATGCTTTTTCTTCTGCTGCACACATCCAGGCTAGACCCAAATCCTTCATTTTCTCTTGCAATTTTTCAAACCTCTGGCTTTTTTTTCTCCCTTCCCTGTCCTGATGCAGCTGTAACATGGCCATCCTTGGCCATCCAAAATGCAGACCATCCTTGTCTTTCCCATTCACCAACACCCTGTGTATCCCCATGACCTGAGCCTCCATCACCGACCATATCTGCATCCCCTTGGGTTTCCCCTCAGGCACTCACCTGTCCCTATTCTTTTATTCAGACTTAGTGAGTTCACCTTCACAGCTCTTCACCGTTCTGCCCTTCTCTCTCCTCTTTCACTGGTTCTTCACCCAATGCCTAGCTGACCCCTGTAGCCTCTGCCCACACACCCCTTTTGCAGCCAGCATCTTTCTCCAACTGGGCCATGCTGTCAATTTCCAGTGAAACGGCAGGGCCACAGCAGGACTCATCTCACTCAGAGAAAAATTACACTTAGTTGGACACTCCTTGAAGACGATGACTCCCATTCTCAGAGTGGGCTGGTCTGGGAAGACTTGCACAGAGGTAAAGTGTGCTGCAGCTTGAATGTCAACATCTGCAGGAACCCAGAGTTTGTGTCTGCACGAGGCAGAATTTGCACTGGGTCTCTCACATTCCCACTACGTGTGTGCGAGTTATTCTGTGTGTAGGTGTCCTACATGTCAGAGGACGTGGATTACATCTTTGTGCTGGTCTCAATGGTTCTGGTGATAATTCCCCTCTCAGTTACGTAGATAGTTTAAATGTGAACAGTTTGAGTACAAGACTAAAAGAGAACTCCAGTCAAACAATGCTATTAAGGTTGCTAAGGCAAGTAGGCATTGTGAGAAGAGCAACTTTTCACCCTGCCCACACATGGCTAGCTCTACCTCTGTCATAGGGTGATGCTGCAACACAGCCCAGGATCAGCCACTGTTGTCTCATAAGACACATTTAAAGAAAGCACTTGAAGACATTAAGTTAGTGAAATACAGAGACAGACATATTCTAGAAAAATGTTTTAACAGAGAAGAGAGCGAGCAAGACAGGTTTGGGCAGTATTAATTAGGAAGACATGTCAGAAATCAGAAAAACAAGAACATGGATGAAGAAGCAGAGGTCAAATGGTTATCCCAAAGTGTCAAATAAGATGTAGATAAATTGAAACTGGAGGAATTGCTTTACTGGAACACTTGGTTTGCTCCAGTCACCTTTTGCTGACAGCAATAAGCACCTGGATCTGCCAACTTTTTGCACACCATTGAGCAGCAGACACTGTCAGGCCAATTCTGCTCCATGTCCCTGCTTTGTCCCCTACATGTCTCTTTGGCATGTGCCTGTTCTTCATACCCACTGGTGTAGCAGATTCAGTTTCTCCCCATGGGACAGTGACTCCAGAAGGCTGTGAACAACCTGTCTTATTCCCAGAGAGACGCTGTGGTTTCGCTCCACTCAGCTTGACACGCTCTGGCACCCCAGGCGTAAGCAACCACAAGTGCCATATGCTTTTCTCCCTTTCTTCACATTCCAGATGCACTTTCCCATCAGCAAAATGTCCCATCCCTTTTTGAAATGTCCTACATTAAACAAAACAAGGAACATTCTAGCTTATGAACGGCAAGGGCTTCTTAGGACCATAGTTTATATGTCCTAAAGGAAATATCTTGCTTGACTCCTAGTGCAACATGAACATTGAGTTTCATTCCAGATTCCTGTAGTGAGTGCATTTGAAAGTTCCTAATGGGCCACGTCATTTGTGAAAACATCCAGTCTTCTCTGAAGATGCCAAAATAGAGAAAATAACAACACTTGATGAGGGTCATAATAGTTAATTAAGTTTGCTGTTAAATAATTCTATTCCCTACTAAACTCCTCCTAGCTTGTGAACAGAAACTGGGGAGACAAAGGAGAGACATTAAAAGTGAGAAAAGCAGTGAGGAATGACAACTGAACACAGGAGGGGGTGAAGCTCGGGAGAAGGGCTGAGGGATGGTAGAGCTTGTATCCTGTTATTAAAAACATGCTGTGGCAGTTAAATGCTGCAGTGTGGTGGCAAAAACGGTGGAGTGGGAGATGCAAGGCAGCAGGCAGGTCGTGATGATCTACAGGGTTTCAATCTGGAAGCTGAAATAAAAAGAAGCAAGATGTGTCAAGAGAATAGGACACTGGCAAAGCTGTACAGGGCCATGGGAAAAGGGGCATTGCATATTAGGTCTAAAGTGCATTGGCAGCACTCCACAAGACATAGGAGTGGAACAAGGGACCCTGAAGTACATTAGGAAAATATTGTTCAGCACCTGCTGACAATGTGCCTCCAATATGCCCTGCCAAATATGGCAGTTTTTCATTTAAAACAAAAACAAAAACAAACAAACAAACAAACAAACAAACACAAAATTTAAAAAAAAAAAAAAAGGGCGATAACTCTCCTTGAGTTCATCCAGGAAATGAACAGGTGCAGAAGTAAGGTGTTGTAAAGGAAAGAAATTCCAGTTGCATGTTCATAGCCCATATGGGTGATCACGGGTCAACCTAGTTGTTAGGCTTGGGTTCCCCCTCTTGGAGCAGTACATTAACTCCTTTGCACAGGTCGTTAGGATTCATGGATGAGGAGAGTTATTATTCAGATCAAAGGTTCTTAGGGTTTCTTTTCTGATTCTTCTTTTTGGTAAACAGGAAATTCTCACCAAATAGATGCATTATTAGAAAGGACTTGAGGCATGTAGCTCTGTTTGTTGCTGTAATCAGTACTGTGATTAAGTCTGATTTTTTTTTTTTTACTATTAACCTGATTTCAAATTTCCTAAGGCAAGTCTCTATCTGACACTTTATCCCTGTAGCCCTTAGAACTGTGCTCTGTGCTTTATTTTACATGACCTAGTGACAATACATTTTGTTTCAGGGGCCTGGAAAATCTGTTTGTCATTCCCATATAGCTACAGCCTACAGATCAAAGCTCAAAGACCAATGGAAGAAGCCACTCGTTTGAGTGCCAGAGTTGAGACAAAACCAAACTGATTTTTAGGCACATTAAGCATGTCTGACCCCTGCTATGTTTCAGTTCAGATCAGCACTGCTTTGTTGTGATCCTCTCCATTCTGAAGGACGTGGCACAGCCAGAGAGCCAAGGAGGGATTCATAAGACGTGTCCAGCTCAGCTGGAAACTGAAGAAATTCCAGATAATCCAAGGGAAGGAGGACACCCCCAGAGGGATGCTTTGAGCTGTCAGAGAGAAGGGGAAGGAGACATAGAAGTTTAATATTTGCTACCATATTCCAAAGCAGCCAGGCTCTGAGATTTCAGGTCTGCAGAGTGAGGATGGAACTCTTCCAGCTGATAAGGAAAGGGTTGTGTGAGTAAGAAAGAGAAGGAGCTGTTCATCAAACTCACTGCACAGCACCTCCAGCCATTGCAGTTGGTTGGGGGAGGCTTTAGGGGGAGGAGGAGGAGCGGGAGAAGTATTAGGGCTGTGAGCCACTATTCATTTACAAACTATAATTAATTTGATGTTTAGATTAATTTCTGATGCACTCTCAAAGGTGCACTGAAAGCATTTTTCCTTTATTATAATGTTGATTGCTTATTGGGGAGATAAATCTAACTGTCAGTTATGCACTGACTTACCAAAACTTTCAGACCAAGCAAGCATGTATGCATAAGGAACAGCTGTTTGCAGCTCTCCAGTTAAAGGGACAGCTCTGTCTTTTCCCAATAACTCACATTAAAGAAAATCTATACATTGTACACAGGGATTTCTGCTTTCTTTTGTAGCTCAACAATTTATTAGACAAGAATATGTTAGCAGAATCTATCTTCTATTTATCTGAGTGTCCATGTGTCTATCACTATTCTACCCATCTCTCCCCACAAGTGATAACTCTACCAAGATTTTTTTTTTTTTTTTAAGTTATGGGTATATGTGTATATACCTACTCACTTGCACACTTACACCATCATTTTAAATGTTCTTTCTCTTGGAGTAATTAGATGGAGGAACTCATTACTCCAGGGTCATTGTGCCTACTCCTTTAGTGGCATTCAGAAGGGAAATGGTCACTATCTAACTAATAGAAATAACCAGAGTTAAGAGTTAACACCAGAGGAGGAGTTTTACTGCTACTTTTATTCCAGCCAGAAGTTTCTGTTCAGAAGTCAGAATAGTGACCCCTCCAATGGGCAGGCCCATTTCTGAACTCAAAGTTGTGGATTTGCAGAGTGCAGACTTAACACATCCTACTCTTGAGAGAATGCAGACCCACTAAAGCATTTTGTCTACTCATGGTACCTGGCTCTATTTTTTGCTCTCCCAAGATCTCTGATACAAGGCAAATTCAAGCTGTAGAATGGATGAGTCTCTATCAGTCCATGCTACCATCCATCCCCCCATATCCCTTCTTCATCTTCTTTATATCCACCCATTCCGTCTCATCCACTGCACAGTTCTGCTCTTCACCATCTTGAAGGCTGTTGCCTAATTAGTTACTGAGCAGTTAGTTGTTCAATAGATCCTCACATCTTCATGTTTGGCCCCAAGCCTTCCTCTTACATGATATTCAAACTCTGCCATGAATATGAATTTATTTTTATTTCCTCATCTGTTTTCCTAAGTCACTTCCCAGCAGAGAATTTGAGAGGTTCACAGAGCTAAGTAACAGCGTTTTGCTGGTGTTCATGGTGTCCTCATTTCACCAAGGCGATGATGAGGCAGAGAAATATCCAAAACAATTTTTTTGATCTTGGATTCCTAATCTGAGTTGCCACAAGCCTGATCAGTCTGTTTACCTGCTTTGTCTAAGAACTTAGCATAATGCAGAGCGTGCTATGTTCTGGTCTGCTTCAGATGCAGGTGTAGGGCAGCCACCTTTCTGCCAGTGAAACCTCAGGTCATGCACCAAGAGAAGAGGAAAACCCAGTAAATCTTCATCTTCACTGAAAGTTAAAGAGGCTTCACACATCTGCAAAAAACACTCTGCCACAATTTTACATATACATATTTTCAACATCTGCGTGCCATGATGTCAGTTTGGGTGGGCCATGACAAGCCACAGCTGGAACTTGCTTGGGCATGACTCAGCAATGACGAGGGACAGGAACACCCACTTTTGAGAGATAAGAGAGCTTAGTGACATAGATTCAAGCCATGGTGTACCACTGGTGCTCAGAACCTGCTCTATTTTTTTTAATAGTAAAAAACCAGCATAAAGGTCTTACTAAAGGAATTCTGTGATATATGACATACTTAGCATAATGGGGATGTCATGGCAGAAATAGGGACAAATTCCAGTTTTCCAAGGCAACATCTGGTTGTACAACTATGAAACCATCCTTTCCCTGCCTTATTTACTGTCTAAATTCCAACACTTACAATAACAAGTCTGATACATTGCCATTTTCCTTGCCCTGTTATGTTATTCATTCTCAACAGTAATTAAAACAAGGATGCCATGAAAGAGAAAAATACAGAACTGTGTGGTTAGAAGCAATGCCTTTATGCATATACAAAGCAATACAGAATTAAAATTTTATAGGTAACATAATTTCTTGCATTTCTAAATTGAGTACTTCATTTTGCAACCTTATCGTTGTTTCAGTTTATGGTTGCATGTGATGTCTTCCCTTTTCAAGTAAACCTAAACCAAAAAATCTCCAGATAAGATTAGCATCTTCAAATAGTACATATTGACATATTCAAAAGCTGTCATCAGGGTAACAACTTGCAGATCCCCATAAAAAAG
>WAAE01015813.1:11253-26552 GCA_013400495.1 Nicator chloris | reverse complement strand
CCCCGTTTCCCCCCGGGGCCGCCCCGCTCCGCTTTCGAGCTCGGCGCCATTTTCCCGGACCGGCCGCTTCCGGCGCGCCGCACGCCGCCGCCACCCCGCCCACACCGTGCTCCCAGTGGCTGCTAGCGCACCACCCGCGCACCTCATTGGCTAGATCATCCATCAATCCCCAGCGCGCCCCACCCCCACGCTACAATATGACCAATGGGAATCCAGCAGCCGCAATGTCATTGGCTGCTGCCCGCGCCCGTCCGTTCTGGCGGGGTTACCGTGGAGACGAGGCGGCGCCGGGGGCGGTCCCAGGGAGTGGGCGGGGCCAGGGCCGTGATTGACAACTCGGGGACGCGGCGAACATGGGGCGCATCGGGAGTCACCAAAATCCGCGTTTTACTTCTTAAAAACTTTATCATTTGTGAGAACGCCCGGAACAGCCCCTCCCCTACAGGCACTTGGGGGAGATCCGCTTTGGTGGGGGGAACACGGGGGGTGGAGAAAAAGTGCTCGGGGGGGACACGTGGACCCAGGTGCGGAGGAGTCGGTGTCACCCTGTCGGGGGGGGGGGGTCAGTGTCACCGTGTCGTTATGGGGGGATTGGAATCACCCTGTCATTGCGGGGAATCAATGTCACCCTGTCATTATGGGGGTCAGTGTCACCCTGCCAGTGAGGGGATTGGAATCACCCTGTCATTGGGGGGTCAGCGTCACCCTGTCAGTAGGGGGGGGGTCAGTGTCACCCCGGGGGGGCAGGGCAGGATTTAGCAGCTCTGATCCCTGTGATTGTCACAGTGGGCATGGGGAGGATGTTCCCAGAGCCCCCCCAAAGCAGGGGGAGAGGTCCTCTGAGCCTCCCATGAACCCCATGTGGTCCCAGCCCTGGGAGGGGAGGGCAAGGTGGGGGGGATTCATCCACGGAGCTTTTGGAGCTGGAAGAGAAGAGGGCTGTGAGGGAGGGGGGAGGGGGGTAGGGAGACCCACAAATTCCACCCCTGAGGGGTCCTCACCTCGCTCTCCACCAGGTTCCGCTTGTACAGAGCCTCCTTGGCTGCCTCCTGTGGGGGGGAATCCGGGGAGGCCCCAAAACAGCACCCGCAGGGGAGGCACCAGGGGAGGGGGACAGCAGGAATTAGGAGGGTGTCAGGGTTTGGGGGCCACCAGGAGTTTGGGGGGGGTCACATCAGGAATTTGGGGGTCATCAGGGCGGAGGGGGCAACAGGAACTAGGCGAGGGGGGGGAACATAAATTACGAGGGCACCAAGAATTGGGAGTCTGCAAGGTTTGGGGGAGCCCAGGATTTCGAGGGGGTCACCAGGATCTGGGGGTTTAGGGGGCAGCAGGACTTGGGGCGTACAGCAGGAATTTAGGGGGCACCGGGAATTGGGAGGTCCCAAGGTTTGGGGTTAGCCCAGGATTTCTGGGGCGGGACCCCAGGATTTGGGAGTGTCGAGGAGGGTCCGGGGATGTCCCCAGGGCGCAGGCGTCCCGGGTTCGGCTCTCACCCGCTCTCCCTGGGTGCCGAGGCGCCGCGCCGCTTCCGTGTAGAGCCGCAGGTGCCGCTCCAGGTGCTCCGCATACTCTGGAAGCGGGAAAAACCAGGATACACCGGGAAAACCCAAGACAAACCAGGATTTTGGGGCTGAGGGCAGCCCAAGCCCCCTCTCACCCATGCGGAAGTGGGGGTCCCCGCCCTGCAGCCGTGTCCGCAGCCCCTGGATGCGCCGGAGCAGATCCTGGTGCTGCTGCCGCAGCTCGGGGGGCACCGGGCGCCCGGCGCGGCCGAACGGCACCATCTGAGGGGGGCGGCGGGAGCCAAACGGAGAGGTCAGGGGCACCCCCGGGGACTCCCCGGGCTTCCCTGCGCCCCTAAAGCGCCGCCACCGCGCCCTCACCTTCCGCTCCAGCCGCTCCCGGTCAAACAGCAGCAGGCTGAGGCTCGGGAGTGTCGGGACGGATCTGGGAACAGGGATCGGGAAAGGGGAGGACAGACATGACAGAAAGCGGGGGAGACCCCTGAAAAACCCAGAGCCGCCCCGGGACGTTGGAGGAGGGGAATGGGGGACCCTAGGGGGTCCCAGAGCTTCCCACCCCCAATTCCCAGCCACATTCCCACCCCAACTGTGCCCCCGTAATGATAACCTTCCCCTGGAATTCCCGGTGGAATTCCCGGCGGAATTCCCATTCCCAGTCCTCCCCCACCCCTCACCTGTTGTTCCCATCCTTCGGGGCCGCCACGGTCCGTTTGGGAGCGGTGACCTGAGCAGGAGGAGCCCTGGGTTATCCCAGGCTGATCGCCCCCGGCCGATCCCGCAGGTTCCCGGCGGGTTCCCGGCGAGTTCCCGGCACTCACCGTGGCCTCAGCTGCCGGCTCCAGCACCAGCCAGCGCTCGGAGCGCGGCTCCAGCTGCCGCTGCGCGCCCAGGGGCTCCCGGATCCGCACCCACACCTCCAGCCGCCCGCCCGTGCGGCGGCGCCCGTCCAGCAGCTGCGGACACCGGGAACGGCGAGGACGGTGGGCAAGGCGGGAGCGGGAATCATGGGGAAGGCTGGGGACGCCGAGGTTGGGAATGCCCTGGGGAAGCGCTGGGAGCAGGAATGAGCTGCCTTGGGAATGCTCGGAAGCGCTGGGAGCGAGGCAGGGGGACCACCAGGAAGCGCCGGGGTCGAGGAAGAGGCACATCTGGAACCACCAGGAAGCCTCGGGATCGGGAATGCCAGGGAAGCGGGAAGGGCCCCCCCTCACCTCCAGCTGCTCCCGGAGTTCGCAGGCCCCTTCCAGCCCCTCGAGGCGCAGCTGTGCCGAGCCCAGAGCCCGCTCCGGCCGGAACAGCCCCCTGCGGATCAGGCCCAGGGGTCGGGATCGCCTGGATCCAGCCGCGATCCCAGCAGCAGGGGAGTTACGAATCCCTGCCCCGCGAACGTCCCGAAGGAATCGGGAATTGCTGCACTTCAGAGTCACCTTTCACCCCCTCTGGCTCCTCTTTACCCGGATACATACGGATTTTCCAGCTCGTGTTCCGTGTTTTCTATGTTCTTCGCTATGTTTTCTCTTTCCTGTGCTATTTTACGTGTTTTCTGTGTTATTTTCCATATTTTCTGTATTTCCCACGGTATTTTTCACAATTCCTGTGCCGTTTTCCCTGTTTTCTGTACTTTACACGTTTCCTATGCTACTTTTCCTGTTCTCTGCATCTTCCACGTTTTTCTATGTCACTTCCCCAGTTATTTCCAACATCTCCCGCATTTCCTACGGGGTTTTCTGTAAAGTTTCCTGTGTTGTCCTCTCCTCCCTCTCCCCAAATTCCCCCCATACCCTTTCTGGGTCACCTCGAACTTGATCCCGCGGGAGCTGAGGAGCCTCCGCAGCCCCCGGTGGCCGCGGAGCAGCCGCAGCCGGAACTGCGCCCGGAATTCTGGGGAGGGGGGAGGAGAGTCAGGGACAACCCCCGGGGACATCCCAGCCCCAGTGCCGCCCCCACACACCCCCGATCCCCGGGATGTACCAGGACAATCCGTGCTTTTGACGATGCCGGTCTTGTCCCGCTGTGCCTCCTCCTGGGGGGGGAGGGGGTGTCAGGGACAATAAGGGGGGGTCCCAGGGGACCCGAGAGGGCACTGGGGACACCGGGGGGGTCACTGGGCCTCCACTCACCGCACTGGGGTGAGGGAACTCGAAGCGCACGAAGGTGTCCAGGTCACCTGGGGCCACACCTGGGGGGACAGGGGCAGCGGGTGTGCAGGGGCCCGGCAGCCACACCTGCCCCAGGCCCTGCTCCCAGCTCCCAGCTCCTTGTCCCCGACTCCTCATTCAGCAGTTCCCCCAGTCTCTCACCTGGGGGCACGGGGAGGCCGATCCCTCTCTCTATTCCCAGCTCCAGGTCGCTGCTGCTCAGCTCCGGGAACATCCTAGAGGATGCAGGAACCTGTCAGACTTCCCCCAGATCAAACCCCACCCACCCAGGTGCGCCACCTCCACTCCAGATGTGCCTCCCCAGGTGTGCCCTCCACCTCTGCCCCCCAGATCTCCCCACACCTTTCCCTCCCAGGTGCTCCCCGCCCCCCAGGTCAGCCCCCTCCTCACTTGATGACACTGAAGGTTCTCTGCTCATAGCGGGGCTTGGGGGGGGGCGCCCCCCGGTTGTGCTCCCTCCGCAGGGTCTCCATGTGCCTTCGGCATTCCTCGGCCAGCGCCTCACACCTGGGGGGACACACCTGGACAGGTGACTCCCCCACCCCACCCTCGGGATTCCCCCACCCCGGGATCAGCCTCCTCTCCTTCAAAGGAGGAGGAAGATCCTATCCCCCAGCCCAGACCTCACCTGGTGGTCTCTGAGATGTTCCCCAGCTGAGCGAATTGTCGGGAATAGGTGAGACACATCTGGGGGAGCAACAGAAATGAGAGGGAGAGGAGGAGGAGGAGGAAGAATGAGGGAGAAGGCAGAAAAAGAGAAGGAAGAGGAAAAGGAAAAAGAAGGAAAGAAAGAAAAAAGAGAAATGAAAAGGAGAAGAGGGAAGAAAAGAAGAAAAACGAAGAAAAAGAGGAAAAAGGAGACAGGGAAGAGGGACAAGAAGAGGAAAAGGAGGAAGACAAGGAACTTTTCCACGTCCATCTAATATCCTGGAGCTCCCCTCTTTGGGGTGCTCCCCCAGTCCCCTCACTTCCTGGGGATACTTCCCCAGTTTTTGAGGTATTACACTGTTTTTTGGGGTTGTCCCCCCTGTTTTTGGTGGTCCCCCATTTTTGGGGTTTCACCCTCACCTGGTGCTGCCTCCGCAGGGCCCCTGCCAGCTGCAGGAAGGTCTTGGCGGCCTCGGGAGGCATCGGGACCCCCCGGCCCGGCCCCAGCTCGAACTCTGCCCCATCCAAGGGCACCTCCGGGACCTGTGGCAGGGATTTGGGGATCCCAGGAGTGAGATCCCTGAGGGAACAGCATCCTTGAGCAGATACAGGGATGGCCCCCTCACCTGGGCGATGTCCACGGGGAGCCCTCCACGGGCGGCCCCGATGAGCCCCTCGATGCCCTTGGCCCGGCGCAGCAGCAGCTTGGCCCCCTCCAGGTCATTGCGGCGCTTGGCCCGCAGCGCGGCCTGCGCCAGCTGCCTCCGCCGCAGCTCCAGGAACTCCAGCTGCTGCTGGGCTGGGAGGGGGCACGGGGCTCAGGGTCCCCCCCCCAACCCCGCACGGGGGTCAGGGGGCTCCCCTCGCCCCGCCGCCCCTGCCCCCAGGCCCTCCTGTACCTTTTCCAGCAGGTTTGGCAGCCGGGTGGGAATTCCGGGGCTGTTTGGGAGGGGGCACGGGGGGAGCGCTGGGCTGGACCTGCAGTGGTGGGATGATGGTGTTGGTAAGACTCACTGGGAATGTCCCACTCAGGGTCCTGCCCCCCACAAATTCCCTGGACCCCCAAATCCCACCTTGAGGGACTTGGTGTCCCCTTTTTCTTTTTCCTCTTCCTCCTCCTCCTCTTCCTCCTGCTCCGGTCCTGTCAGCCTCAAGGCCGCCTCCAGCATCCCAGAAATGCTCGGCTCTGACGGGATCTCCGTGCCCTGGATGGGGGGAAAGCCTGGAAAAGGGGGGGATCCCGGTGGGAATGGGAGCTTCCTGGCCCCACGGTCCCCCCCAGTGGGTTGGGAAGCAGGAACGTACCCGGGGGAACTGGCAGCTCCGAGAGATCCACGGCTTTGCCGGCGCTGTGAGCACAGATGGCGGCCTGGTATTGCTGGGGGAGGCACAGGGGTGTCAGGGGGCACCCAAAACGGGGACTGGGAGCACTGGGGCCATACTGGGATCACCCACAGAGCGGGACTGGTGTCATTGTGGGGAGACTGGGACCAGGATCACTGTTCCGGGAAATGATCACTTCAGGATCACTGAAGCACCCACAGCAGGACTGGGCTCCCCCCAGGGCAGGGCTGGGAGTGCTGTGCCTGGACTGGGATCACTGTTCTGGGATTGGGATTGTTATTCTGGGATTGAGATCACTGTTCTGGGATTGGGAGCATTGTTCTGGGACTGGGAGCACTGTTCTGGGACTGGAATCACTATTCTGGGACTGGAATCACTATTCTGGGACTGGGATCACTGTTCTGGGATTGGGGTCACTATTCTGAGACTGGAATCACTATTCTGGGACTGGGAGCACTGTTCTGGGACCGGGATCACTGTTCTGGGATGCAGCTCTCCCACCTTCACGATCCTCTCGTGCATCCGTGCCTTCCTGGCGTCCCCGCTGTCCTTGGCCTGGGCCGCGGCCGCCCGGTACCGCTCCATGCGCTGCTCCAGCGCCTCCCGCACGTCCCGCGGTGCCCGGGGTGCCTCTGGGGTGGGAAAAACGGGAAAATCCTAACGAGTCCCCCTTTTCCTCCCTGTTCCCCCTCCTCAGGGAGCAACTGGAGCTGACCTGTGACAGGAGGGGCTGGGCTGGTGTCCACTGGATCCCTCGTTGGTGAGTCCCTCGGGATTGGAGCCTTGGGCTCCTGCGGCTGTGGATCTGCAGGAAGGGAGCAGCCAGATCCCACCGGGACCTGCAGGACCCCCAAATGGGGGTTCAAACTCTCTCCATCAGGATCGGGGTCTCACCGGGGTCTGGTGGAACACGGCCTTGCCCCAGCGCCTCCAGCTGTGCCTCCAGCCTCTGGAAAACCACAGGAAAACAGAAATTCTGGCACGGCAGCAGGGCCCAGAAACAGAGGGACCTGCGGGGATTCCGGGAATCCTGGGCGTACCTTGGCCGCCCGGAAGTGCCCGAGGGCCGTGGCCGTGTCCCCACGGCGTTTGGCCGCCAGTGCTGCCTTCTGCAGCTCCTGCAGCCGCACCCGGAGCACCGGCACCGAGCCCGGATCCGGGCAGGGATCCGGGCAGGGATCTGGGGCTGGGGGGGGCTGTGGAGGGGCAGGGGGCTGCACCAGGGGCTCAGAGCTCACGGGGGGCGGCGGCCCAGGGGCTCCCCCGCCCTTCCCCAGAGCCACCGGAGGAGGAATCTCAGCCTCGTCAATCTGCTTGCCGTTCCGGAGGGACTCCAGCATCTGCTCCAGGGTCTGGGGGCAAAGGGGAATGGGGGAAACGGTGAAAATTTGGAGGAATGGGGTGAAAGGGGGGCAGAGTTCGGAAGAATAGGGTAAAACAGGGTTCTGCAATCAGAAAACAGGATAAGACAGGGCTCATAATTGAATGAAAAAGAATAGATGAAAGAGAACAAAGTAAGTTAATGGAATAAAATGGAATTTCATTGGAATGAAACTGGTCAGAACTGGGGAAAGTGACATAAAACTGGGCTCAGAGCCGGAAAAAACAGGATAAAACTGCTCAGACTCAGGAAAAACTGGGTCAAACAGGGTTCAGAATTGCGACAAGCTGCTCAATACTGGGAAAAACAGCATGAACCCAAGGTTATTCCAAGGGTTTTAAGGGCAGAGGGATCAGATCTGGCCAGAGCGCCCAGAGCCCCAGTTTCAGGGGTTCGGACTCGCCTTGAGGCCGCGCTGCAGGCGCCGGAGCCGGGCCCCGTTCCCGTTCTCCCTCGCGGCGTTCTCCAGGGCTGCCCGGTAGAGCTCCGCACGCTCCGACAGCTCCACCAGCAGCGCCCCGGCACCCGCGGGCTCCTGCAGGAACACCGGATCACCGGGATCCCCCGCCAGGATCGACCCTGGGATCGGGTCTGGGATCGCCCAGGCCGTACCTGTGGGGTCCCCGCAGAGGCCGCACTCCCAGACCCCTCCTCCAGGACCTCCTGCAGCTCCGCCTGCTCAGGGATCCTGGGAATCAGCCTTTGCCTGGGGCAGGGATCCCCTTTTCCAGGATGAGGACCTCCCCTGATCCCCCCTCACCAGCAGCTCCTCCTCAGTCTCCAGATCTTCCTCCCCTTCCTCCTCTTCCTCCTCCTCCGGGGGGTCCTGGAGGCAGAGCTGGGCCAGGGCTTCAACTGCTGCCAGAGCTGGGGGGAAACAGGGGGGTCACAAACCCATTTGGGGGGAAGTTGATCCCCATTCGAGGGGGTCCAGGCAAGGGGAGGGGGATTTACCTTGCTGGGGGGGCGGGGGCGGTTCCCCCCGCTCGGGCGCCTCCCGGCCGCCCAGCAGCAGCAGCAGCTCAGCCTCCAGCGCCGCGTCCCCGTCACCGCCGGCATCCCCCGGGCTCTCCCCCGCGCCGGGATCCGCCAGCAGCCCCATCTGAGGGGGAGCGACAGTGCTGAGGGGGGAGCGAGGGGATCCCGGGATCCGGAGGAGGGGATCCCCGAAAGAGGTGGAGCGGAGGGGGGATTTCCAGGAGCCCGTGGAGGGGAGGATAGGACCCCCTGGGATCCAGAGCAGGGGGTCCAGGGTGTCACACGCACCTGCCTGGCCATGGCGGCGCCCCGGCCCGGGACCCTCCTCGCTCGGCTCATGGCTCCGTGTCCCGCCGGGCCCAGCTGGGGGGGAACACGGGGGGACTCCGGCCCTGAGCGGAGCCCCCGCCCCCTCCGGCCTCCCGCGAGCCCTTCTGAGCCCCCTTTAATGTCCCAACCCGCCTCAGAGCCCCCCAAAAGATCTCGGTTGATCCTCGCTCCTCACAAGGCCCCGCCGCCCCACTCCCGGTCGCGCCCCGCAAGGCCCAATCGCCCCTTTTCCCCGCCTCCCAGAGCACCTCACAAGGCACCGTCATCTCCTCAACTCTCCGCCGGCGCTCCGCCACCCCTCACCCTCAAACCCCGGCCATCCCGGCGATCCCGGCGATCCCGGTTGATCCTCGCGATCCTGGTTATCCCGGTTTATCCTCACTCACTTCCTGCTCCGCCGGCTGCTGTCAACACCCAGCGCTTTACAGCGCCGTCGTCGCAAAAGCCGCTGTCGCAAAAACCTCTGCGCTGGCGTCTCACTTCACGGCGTGGGAGAACTACAACTCCCGGCGTGCCCCGCTGGCAGGGAAAAGGCGGGAAAAACGTGAGGGGAGAGCTGGAGAGAATGCCCCGAGGTGGAAAATGGGGTAGAAATCGGCGGAAATTCCACGATTTTCACCTCAGTCCTGGAGGGTTTCGGTCTTTCTGTTACGGTTGTGCCTTTAGGGGAGCTGCGGGATATTGATTGGGCTGAACGGGTAGAGATCTCTGAGGGGAAATGGCTGCTGGAGCCTGAGGGAAAATAGAGGGGTATGAGAGGGGTGGGAGTGATGGGGAGCTGGGGTAATTTAGGGCTGTTCCTTGTTTCTCCCAGATAGCGCCGGGATGGGGAAGCGCAGGACCCGTTCACTCCCAGGTAACAGGGAAACATCCAAATGTCCCAGTTTGGGCCCATAACGACCCTTCCCCACCCACCTGGGATCCCCCCACGTCCAAACTGAGACTCCCTTTCCCCCCACAACAGGCGACAGGAAATTCCATGCTCCCAAAGCCAAGCGGGTTCTTCAGGAAGCGCCAGGAGCTGCTGGCTCGGCCATGCCCATTCCTTCCCAGAGCAGTGATCCCGATGGAGATCCTGTCAGGATGGACACCCAGGCGAGGTAACGGGAGGGGACTGGAGGGGAGTGACCTGGGCTGGATCCACCCAGATCCAATCCCATGGAATTTGCTGGGTCCAACAGCAAGAACAGCGGTGGCAAGGCGGATCCAAAAGGAATCCCTGTGGGAGAGCGTGGAGCCGGATCCTCACAGGTATGGAAAACCTCCAGCATGGCGTTCACACCCAGCAGAGGGAAAAACTCCCCAAACTGGGGTTTTTAATGTGTTTTTTCAGGAAGGGAGAGACAAGGAAATCGGAGGTGGCAGAGCACTGGAATCACCGAAGCAGGGCATTTCCTATGAGATGGAAGGGAATCATCTGGAATTGCCCCAGCTGGGAATTTTGGAAGCAGATGGGACTGGAGAGGTTGTGGTGGAGTCACCAAAGCCAGGAATTTTGGATGAGGCAGGAGAGAATGGTCCAGAATCACCAAAACTGGCAATTTTGGAGGTGGATAAGGCAGGAGAGGAACCCCCAGAGTCAGTGAAACATGTAATTTTGGATGGAATGGGACAGAATCATCTGGAATCATCTCAGCTGGGAATCTTGGAGGGGGAAGGAGCAGGAGAGGAGCAGCTGGAGTCACCCCAGCTGAGAGTTCCAGAGGCAGATGGGGCAAGAGAAGAGCAGTTGGTGTCACTGAAACTGGGAATTTCGGATGGAACAGGAGAGGATCAGCTGGAAGCACCAAACCCAAGAATTTCGGAGGTGGATGGGGCAGCAGAGGAGCAGCTGGAAACACCAACACACAGAGTTGTGGATGGGGCAGGAGAGCAGCATCCAGAGTCAGTGAAACCAGGAATTTCAGAGGCAGATGGGGCAAGAGAGGAGCAGCCGGAGCCACTGGAACAGGGAATTTGGGGTGGGCTGGGAGACAATCAGCTGGAATCACCAAAACAAGGGGATTCTGGAGCCCAAGGATCCAGCCCTGAGGACACGGCCCCCACAGAGACTTCGGAGGTGCTGGCTGCAGCGGGAGAGGGGGAAGAAGGCGCCCGGGAGGAGGGATGTGGCACTGGGATTGCCCTGAGTATGGACACAGCGTCCCCAGATCATCCCAGAGATCCCCAGGGCGGCGGAGGGGATGCAGACAGCAGGAATTCCCAGGGCGGGAGCTCCAGTATGGTGGCACCAGGACTGGATCCAGCAGCCAGCAGCACCGAGCCCCAGCACCACCGGGAAGGGACCAGCCCAGAGCTCCCAACAGAGAAGGTACAACTGGGATGACCCCTCCCCACCCAAACTGAGACCCAGGGACCCCTCCCCATCCCCTTGGGCTCTGGCTCCAGCTCCTTTCTCTCCCTGTAGCCATTCCCAGATCCCACTGGGCAGCAGCCAGGGGACACCACAGGCCAGACCCACACCGGATCCAGGGGGAACAGCCCAGTACAGCCATGGGAAAGGTGGGCGGATCCACACCCTACTGCAGGAATAAAATACTGATTTTGACTAAAGTCCCCGCCTTGGGGAGTGGGAAGGTCCTGATTCTCCTTCTCCCAGCAGTGCCAGAGCCACGGAGCCGGCGGACGCGAGCGATGTCATCCGCGGGCTGATCCGGGAACTCTCAGACCTCAAGTAAGTCCTAAATACGCGTGGATTTCCCTGGGATCGGGGGTCCAGCACCCCGTGGGTGATGCCCCTGTCCCCCCACAGCCGCCTGGCCATGAGCGCCCGCCGGGGACTGGAGCTGCTCCGGAGGCCAAAGCCACGGCGTGGCCGGAGGTCAGTGCCCAGTGGAAGCCGCTGGAAAGAGGGGTAGGGATGTCAGGAGTAACCATTTATTGATGGAAACAACGGGAATAAACCACCCTTCATCTGGTGAATGGTTCCAGCACTGACTACTGGGCTCTTCCTGCCGTCGTGGGTGAAAAAATCCCAGCAAACCCACCCAAAACACCAAGTAACAGCTCCAGTGCTGGGATAGAGGCTCCAACACTTGAACCACCAGCCCCCACCCAGTCCCTTTCTGGCCTGGGATTTACCAAAACTCAACAATCCAACCCAGAACATCTGGTAACGGCTCCAGCACCTGGAGCACCGGCCCCTTCCCGGCCTGGGATTAACCAAAACTCAGAACTTGAAACTCAAACCTAACCCAAAACATAGAACTGGCCCTGCTGGCAGCGCCCAAATCTGGCCAGAGCGACTTTTCCAAGGTCCCATGGTGTCAGGAAGTGGCACAAAGTTGCACAAACTGGGGAGACTGGTCCCAGTGGGAAGCGCCGAGCCGTGGTCTCGTCGTCTGAGGATGTCCCTGTAAGAGAAGCCAGGAGAGGTGGGAGGAGCAGGAAGCATCAGCACACACCCCATGATTAGTGCTGAATCCCATCCTGGACAAATCCAGGCTCCAAGCGTGTCTCCTTCCTTATGTCACCTGTTTCCCAGTGCCTCCTCTTTCCTTTAGTTCTGGCTTCTTGGTGAGATTCCCTCCTGGGAATCCTGTTCCTGGCTAAATCCTGGCTTGGATCCAAAAACCCTCAGTACCTGCATGGGGACAGGGAGTCTTCCACCCTTTAGCTACTTCCCAGTGTTACCTGCCACTTGTTTCCTGGTGCCCTCCCTTTGGTAGCTCTGATTCCCTGACAAGATTCCTCATGGGAATCTGGCTAAACCCAGGTTTGGAAGCAGCACAATCACTGTGGCATCACTGGGACACCACAAACCCTGCACCTTTGTGGGGATGTGGCATCCTCCATCCCCCAGCTACTCCCTGGTGTGCCCCCTTCCCTCCATCAGTGCCAATTCCATAATGAGATTCCTCATGGGAATCCCAGCCCTGGATAAACCCAGGCTTGGATGTGCCACACCCTGCCGGTACCTGCACAGTGACACAGGATCCTCCATCTTGGCTACATCCTGGTGTTCCTCTGACTCCTCCCGGTGTCCCTGGCGCGCACCGGGTGGGAGTAGACGGAGGTGTAGCCACGGTGTGTGAGGGGGCAGAAGCGGCGCGTGTGGGCCTGGTCCTGTGTGGCCCCGCACTGGGGACAGACGTAGCTGCGCAGCACCGGGCACTGCAGGCGTCCCTGGGCATCCCGCAGGCTGTGGCTCCGGTACATGCCCGGGGCCTCACCGTTGTGCTGGCAGAATGAGCACAGAGCCAGCCCGGCATGTGGAGCTGGCCTGGCATGTGGAGCTGGCCCAGCACACGGAGCTGGCCCGGCACACAGAACTGGCCCGGCACGTGGAGCCGGCCCGGCACATGGAGCTGGCCTGGCACGTGGAGCCGGCCCGGCACGTGGAGCCGGCCCGGCACACGGAGCTGGCCCGGCACACAGAACTGGCCCAGCACGTGGAGCCGGCCTGGCACGTGGAGCCGGCCCGGCACACGGAGCTGGCGCGGCACGTGGAGCCGGCCCGGCACACGGAGAGAGGGGACCCAGTGGCACTGAGGGGTCCCCGAGGCCTGCAGGGACACAGAGGAGCCGGGCCACGATGGCCGTCAGCCCCAGGTAATCCCGCCACATGTCAAACTGGCCCGTGGGTTCCATGTGTGGCAGCGGGATGGGGGTCCCAGCGCAGCGTGGGCTGGGATACCACGGGGTTCTCCTGCCTCCAGAGGGAGGCTGGAGACCACAGCGTCGTGGTGCTTCCGGCGTGGCGTGGGGACGGGTGCCAGCTCTTGTGCCACTGGTGCTCCCCACGCAGTGCGCGGCTGGATATGACTCCCCACTCCAGATGCTTCTGGTGTTGCCGGCGCTCCTGGTGTGGCGTGGGGCTGGTTCAGCCGGTGTTCCTGGTGGTGCGGGGCTGCACACCACACTGCTCTCTCCCAGTGCTCCCAACGCTCCCAAGCCTCCTGGTACTGATGCTGCCGCTGCTCCTGGGGTCTGCGGTTTGGGCCCGGACAAAGCTCCACCTACTCGGTCCCAGTAGGTCCAGTTTCCCCAGGCCACAGTGCACGTGCTCAGTGCCACCCCGGTGGCCGTGAGTATCCGCCGCAGTGGCCGCCTCTGCGGGTATCCTTCCGCAGGGCCTGTCCCCTCCCGACAAGAAGGCGCCGGTATTTAGGTAAATTATGGCCATTTAGGGATTGGGGTCAATCACCGCAATTTGGGTAAATCACTGTGACTAAAAAAAGTCCCCACCGCTCCGGGGCATCCCAGGAATCCCGGAGTGCCAGCATTTTAGGGGAAGAACAGGGATTGGGTGCTGCAGAAGCTCCTCACCTGAGGGGTACTGGCACCGCCCAGGGACACCCTGGCTGCTCTTGTCGGGGGAATTCCATGGGTTTGGGAAATTCCTGCCTAGTGAGCATCACCAGGATCCTCGGGATGCTCCAGGGGGCCACAGGACACACTCGAAGGTCGGTGGTTCTACCGCAAACTCACCGACAGCCTCTACAGCACTGGGATTCACTGGCAGGATCAGGGCTCTGACACTGTCCCCCATCCCCTGGTGGGACAGGGGATCCAACGTCGTCCTCCATCCACCAGGACCCAGGATCCAGCCTCATCCCCCACCTGCCTGCAGGACCCGGGGTGTGTCCTCCATCCCTCCCTGGAATCTGGGACCTGCTCTCATCCCCTGTTCTCCGGCAGGATCCAGATCTGTCCCTGTTCTCCGTCCTGTGGGGATCCCACCTCATCACCCAGCGGGACCAGGGATCCAGACCTGTTCTCCATCTCCTGGGGGAATCCGACCCTGCTCCTGGTATTCCCTCTTCCCAGGGATCCCTCTGGAATCCCGCCAGGATCCCTCCCTAAGGAGGCAGCGAGTTCAAGATAGGTCACGCCAAACCCAATCCCAGCATCTAGCGAATGCCAGCACGTTCCCAGGAGCCACCGCAGCCCCAGTGGAGCAGGAAAACCCCTTCTGGAATGAGAAATGGGGAAAAAGGAATAAATTGGCGGGTCAAGGGGGGCTGCTGAATGCCAATTCCCCCGGATTTGACCCCAGGGTGCCTCTTGTCCCGGGACGCGAGACCCCCCCCGGTGCGGGTGGGATGTGCCAGGTGTGCCCAGGTGTCCCCAGGTGTCCCCAGGTGTCCCCGGCTCTGACGGGGGTGGGGGCTCGGCCCCGCCCGGTGGCCGCAGCGCCGCCTCCCCGGCACGGCCCGCCCCCTTCAGCCCCGCCCCGCACGTTTAAAGGGGCCGCGGCCGCCGTTAACCTCTGCGAGCCCGGCCGGGGGGCTCGGAGGGGGTCTGGAAAGCGGGAACCCCGTGTTCCCCCCGCCAGGCGCCAACCAGCGCGGCAGCCGGCCCCCGGCATAGCTGGCGAGCAAGGGCTTCGTGGCACGGCACAGTCTGGCGCGATATGAGCGGGGAAACTGAGGCACGGGAAGCGGGGGGGTGGGCCGGTAGAGCCACTCCTCGCACCTGCGGTAGCACACGGTGGCACATGCTTCGTCCCGGGGCCACCGCAGCGCCACTGCCCTGGTGGTCCCGATGGTCCCTGTGCCCTATCCCGGGGGTCCCGACGGCCCCTCCCGGTGGTCCCGGTGCTCCCGGCGATGCCACAAGTCCCGGCCCCGCCCGGCTGCGGTGATTCACCGGCCCCGACAAGTCGGGGCTTGACGCCGAACNGATCCCCCGGGCCCCCCCCGACCGCAGAGGGGGCATCTGGGGAGACACAGAGATTCGGGGAGGCTTCAGGGTGAAGGCGGATCTGGGGGTGCAGGGACGGCCCGGGAGGGCACCCAGGGGTGCACGGGGGGGCCCGTGGGTGCAGGGGGAATACGGGTGCAAGCGGCCCGTGGGTGCCCATCACCGCTGGCCTCGTGCCCTGGGAGGGGCCGGGCACCCTCCCCCTGGGGGACACCCCCGGGGGACACCCCCCCCCCCCCCCCCCGGCCGCCCCCCCCCGCCACCCCCCGCCCCCCCCCCCCCCCCCCC
>WAAE01015810.1:0-100314 GCA_013400495.1 Nicator chloris | reverse complement strand
CTTTCAATTTGTGCCTGTTACTCCTTATCCTACCACTACAGTTCCTGATGAAGAATTCCTCTCCAGCTTCCCTGTAACCCCCTCAGATACTGCAAAGTTGCTACGAGGTCTCCATGCAACCTTCTCTTCTCCAGGCTGAACAGCCCCAAATTTCACAGCCTGTCCTCACAGGGGAGGTGCTCCTGTCCTCTTAGCTACTTGGAGGCTTCCTCCTCCAACAGTTCCATGTCCTTATGTTGGGGACACAGAACTGTAGGCTGCACTCCAGTGGGGTGTCACAAGTGCATGGCAGAGGGGAAGGATGACCTCCTTTAACCTGCTGGCCACTTCATTTTATTTGCTTTCATTTATATCCATCTGAGATTGAAATAACTCCAAAGACAGGATCTGAAAAGTAGAAATGTCCCACTTGGAGCCTAGAGTTGAGTAATATGAATAATAAAGTGGGGAAAAAGATGTACAAATAAAAGACCTGGATTAACCTTCTGACATGAAAGAAACACAGTACCCACTGAACATTAAAGAGGCTAAGTGTACACCAACATACTGGATTTCTACACACCCACTCCCATTTCATCTTTCTCTCTGGAAGTTGTTAAACATTACTGCCTGAGTATCAGACCAGAGAACTGTCAGTGCAAATGCACAGGCTGATAATATTCCAACCTATCTATTTGGCTTAGAAGAAAATATTATTTTTAAGAAATGGTAAGCAGCTTTGGTGGGAAAATACATTGGTGATATGCAGGCTGAATCATGCTTTTTCCTGGTACTAGCAGGGTTTAGTCTGAGACAAACCCCTCAGACTCGTTTTCCTTGCCTTATAACCTTACAGTCACACCTGACTGCATTCTTCATTAGTCCCAGAAGTTTTCTTTTGCTAAGTGTCAAAGGCTGCCACCTCTTCACAGGCCAGGCTGATCTCCCCAGCACACACATCCCCTGAGCTCTCCCACGTTCACCTGTCCAGGGAGCAGCCATCCTTGCTCTTTCTCCACGTGCTTTAATTATTTTTCCCTGTTGCTTCAGATCCCCAAGTGAAACAGCAGCAAGTCTTTTGGCTCTAAAGGATATCTTTAAAACACACATTTCCACAGCCATCAATTTCAAAGGCTGGATGAATAACAGAAAGAAATACTTCAAGGGAAGGGAATGAGAAATTATCATCCTTTATCTGTTGTAATTACATTATACCATTTCTGGAAGTTACATTATAACATTTCCCCAGTCTGGGGGGAAAAAAAAAGAAAAAGCTTAAAAATACACCCCTGCTAAAGTTAAATGAATGGAAGTTTAGAGAACGGGTATAAGACATAAACACCTGGAATGAGAAGAGATCAGTAGAGGTTTTACTGCGAGAGGAGAGAGGGGAGAGAGGGGAGAGAGGGGAGAGGGGGGAGAGAGGGGAGAGAGGGGAGAGAGGGGAGAGAGGGGAGAGACGGGAGAGGAGAGGAGCACGGCACCAGGTCTGAAAACAGGAATATGAAACAGTTCCTTACTGTGACGCTGCATTGGAAAAGTTGCTGCAGAGTGTATGCCCACTGCCATCTACAGACAGAGAGCAGTGCTCAGAGACTCAGCCCCGGGAGAAGAAGTGGGGAACCCGGGATGTCCCCATTCCCAGGCAGGAGCCACTCAGCAGTCTTTAAGTGACCTAGCTCAGCTTTCAGAAACCTACACACATTCTAAAATTGCCTGTGACAAAAGCAGCAAGGAAAACATAAAAGACAGCAATAGCAATGCACTTGATGTGTCTACTGGCAACAATACTACGGAAGAAAATCATATCCTCTTAAAATGCATTCTGGATAAAAAAACAAAGGCAGTTACTATAAATACATGTACCATAATCGTGTTTGCTTCTGGTGAAAATTGACAGCAGCATTTCCAACCTCATTGGGGGAAGCAGAGACAAGGATTTTACACGGAGGGAGCAGAAAAGAGAAGTGAATCACCTGTGTTAACAGCAACATCTGATGGCACCCATATTTTCCTGTAAGCATGATCTTTCCTTTCTACAGCCACACCAAATGTAACTGCATGTAACACAGCCAGCACACATGTAGAATATTCCCATCATCATCTCTTCAAAGCAACACCTTCAATAACATTATCACGTTCCATGAAACATTTATTTTGTAAGAGTTTATGATGAATTCAGGAAGCCCTAATTTTAAAATAAAGGAAAATAAAAACGCCCCCTGTAGAAGAGCATGATTTAGAATTCTGCCTGCAGACAAACACAAAGGCTTTGAAAAGCAAACACTTAGCACAATTTCAAAACAAAAGTTCCCCCAGTTAGGAATAAAACTGTGCTGAAGTTTCAGACAAACTTTTCTAACATTTTTTTAATGAGCATTTCAAACACCCTTTGCAGAATGGGCCCTGTTCTTTACTGGTATGTGGAAGTACTTCAAGTTTTGTTTCTTGCCCCAAAAAGTGACAAGCAGTGTTTAGATTTTCATTTCATTAGGTTAAAATATGTCACTTTAATGAGATTTTCCTGAGATCAGAGAAATAAAGGCAAAAACATTGAATGGAATGTGCATTGTGTAGAGCCCTTAAAATAGCACAGTCATTGTCAAGATCTTCCAGGAAGAACGTTTTCATGAAGCAGATATCAGGAATAGTACACATATTGAAATAAATGTATTTACACATACATTTTTAAGACTGGTGAAAAATTTATCTTAATATTATTTGAAAGAAAAATCACAGTTCTTTCTTAATCCAATGGGAGTATTAAAAAGTGGTTGAAGATCTCTCTCCCTGGAATATCAAATTTAATGAACACATCTGGCAGCCATTTTCATTCCTTGTCTCCTTCACACCATTGAAAACATGGGTTACCACATCATCTGCAGGGCTGGAATGTCACAAATATGCAGTAAATCCTGGCTCCCTGAAAGCACTTGACCTCCTCCACACAAGATAAGAGTGTTGGGTTTGTCTAGCAATAGCATATGAAAAGTAATGTCCAGATCTGAGACTGCCACACTTGCCCTTCCTAAACCATTGTAAGGTGCAAGCTGCCAGCCACAAATTAGTCTAGCAAGGCTGCATGTTGATAAACACTTTCCAATTAAAATGATGGTAGCTAAATTACTCACTTATACCACATTTCTTCAAGTAGGTTAACAAAGCAATTTTTACGCCATTTTCAAAATCATCATTTTAGGTAATTGACTTCCCATGCTCTTGGCCCCTGAATATAAAAAGGAGGACCTGCAAAAAGCCTTAGCAAGTGGAGAATGGATGAATATGTAGAATTGAATTTGCTTGCAAAATGCGTCTGCAGCCAAAGAAAACTCCAGAAAGCACAGAGCAACTTTATGCACATGGTCACAGCTTCCACAGCATCCAGTTCAACAGACTAAAAAGGGGAGTTGTAGGATAATATCATCCTGGGTAGACAGAGCTGTATTTTAGGGAAGATGTTTGGAAGCACATCAATCTTCTCTCATATGTTTCCAGTTACTGTCTTTGCTGTGTAACAAAACTGTCAAGTTCTTTTGGCTATGGAGAAATCTCTACCTTTCCTGTCAAGCAGTAAAACCTATAAATATTTCAAAATATACTCTCTGTTCCTCTTTAAACTGCACAGGAGTGTGGAGAAACACTTATGAACCACATACTATTTTGTACCTTTAATGAGATGCAGAGCATTATAAGCATATGCACACGTCAGCTGCATCAGCCTCATCAAGATTTAAAACATGTCTTTCTATTGAAGAAAATTAAAAATATGAGGTTACCTGATGACAGACTTGAAATTGAAGGATGATAATTAACATGGAGTTGGCTCCTTGCTCAACTTTTTGTGTTGCTCCTGGAATCTAAAGCACTGACTCCCGATTACAGAACACAGCACATACCCAGGGCATATTAATGCAAGGCAACATTGCAAAGGTGTTTCATTTCTCCATCCCCTGCTTCTGCTTGTCCAGATAACCTGGGGCACTTTTTCTTTTTTTTCCCTTAATTTTTATTTTGTTTTTATTAAAGCCTCACACTGGCATTTTAGAAAAGCACTATACACTGCCAGCCAACCTTACCACTTCATTAATGTCATTTTTTTGCATCAAACTGGTTGGTTATTCTGCAGTCCTTCATGGAAGAGCTGTCAAATCCAATTTCTTTTGTCACACAAAACATTTATTTTGGTCTTTCCTTGTCCAGAATAATCAAAGAAAAGATCATGTAGTATATTCTTTTTTGAGGCTTAGGTTGGCTTTCATCTTTTTGAAGTTAAATAGGGACTGTGTGCTGAAATAAAGTTCATAACCCAGCAAATATGCTGTGCCCTGATCTTTAAATGGAAAAACCACTCTGGCACAAGTCCCCTGGTTATCAAATGATTTTGTAGTGGATCACATTCATTAAATACCCCACATTTATATAAAAATATTAATTAAAAACTCACTTTTTTTTTTTTGCTTGTTCTTGCTGTATAACCACAAGAATTTCCTCAGCTCTTTGTTCATGTTTCTTCAGTTTTCTAGTTATAAAACATTAAATAGGCAACACCCTCCTAAAAACCCATGTCTCTGAGGTGCAAAAGAGAAAGCACCAAACAAGTTCACATGGCTTAGCCAGAAACTGAGATTAACAAAAATAAACTGTGAAATTACTTCATTTATAAAAAATTAATATGTAATAGATGAATAACTTATAGTATGACTTACTCGTGGCCTAGAAAAAAAAAAAAAAACCATTTTAACTAAACTCTGTAATAGCAGCCAGTTCACAACCACAAGTTCACCTAAGGGTTGAAGGAACTCTGGACAAAAAAAAAAATAAATAAAATCAAAAAATTCTAAGCAAGAACAATCCCAAAGAAAGACTTCAGGGTAAAAAACATGCCATATAGTACTGGCAAAAAAAAATGGCATTCCAAGTGCTTTCTGTTGCTAAAGATGGGGCTAGAAAAATTCAAAATTTTTTTTGTTGAAATTGCGGAGGGCTTTCATTTCAAAACCTGCTTCTTCATAACTACAATTAATTTTATGTATAGGAGTTGATGAACAGTTTTTTTATCCTACATTTATGAATTCATTTAGGAGAGAGGTAAAATAGTCTAGGAAATAGACTTTATTCTGCAAAAGACAAATTAGTGTTTCAGCACAAAGAGAATGCTTTCTACCCTCTGGAATACAGTGTCCCAAATGGTTTCATCCAACATGGTCACAAATTTTCTGATTCTAGATGAACTGTGAAAGCCTCCAGACCACAGCAGCCCTCACAGAAGTCATAAAGTGCTTCCAATGGAATACAGAGCTTGAATTAGGCAGAGGCACTCAGGTCCTGGCCTGCAGCATCCCCAAGGAGTACTGCTCTGTGTTGTTATCACTGCACTGCTGCCTTTCCCCCAGCTGCTTGGCTCCTGTGCAGGAAGAAGCTATTCTTCCAGGCTAATCTGCCATGGGATGAAATGAAAATCCATTGCTTTTTGATCCTTGGGGAACAGGAGAACTTTTCAACATGGGATTTTAGAAGACATTAAAGGGAGAGGGCAGTTTGCTTTGTATTTTTTTTAAATATCACTTGTTTTAGAAACTCCAGTTATCTTACAGCAGAAAAAGAAAAGTTATGCTGACTCTACTTTCTCCCTTTTTAGTTGCACATTTCCATGCTGCCAGATTCCTTATCCTCCAGACCTTTTTTTCCTGTCTCCTTGACTTCACACCTTCTTCCTAATCTGACTACAGCAACTCATGCCACCAGCAGAAGAAAGCACATCATACTAAGATAAAAGTTCATTCTGTCCCAAGGAATTTAGGTTAGAAATTTGGATTCCTGTGACTGTGAAAACTTGATACCAGAGAAGACTGTCTGTAATAGGAATAAACACTGAACTCTAGGCCCTGGGTGGTAAAAGGAAAATTATAAGAGACAGAAGGGATATGCTGAACGACAGAGATGGAAACACAATAGAGTGAACTATAGCCCCTTCCTTTTCATAGTTACTATCCTGAAACCCTTTCAAGTTTCTGCTGTTTAGAACACAGAAATGGATAGTATTCCAGACATAGGTTCTGGTAGTAAAACAATATTATTTACTACAAGGAAAATTACAGAACACGAAGTTACTGTTTCATAAATTGGTGTTGGTAGTGTCACCCCAAAGGATTCTGGCTGCCAGCTGGAATGAAAATGAGACAGCATTTCTCTGTGTACTGATACAGCACATTAGCAATATTTCATTAGTATTTATCACCAGTCCACACTTCAGGACATCATACAAATTAACATGAGTACCTTCTGTTCCTGCACACAATCAAGTCCTTAACAACAGAGATGCAGTCCTAATGGTGCCTAGCGAATTCCTGATGCAGGAACTACAGATTTGAGAAAAATGACAGTGACTTAAAGGCTGTTCCTACACTTGTGTATGAAGAATGTTTATTAAACAAAATGGTTTTAAAGTGTGGAATTCAGTTTTAGACAGAAACTGCTAGATATATATTTTCGTTGCTTTAAGAGTTTGTTGCCTCATTCAATGTAGAGAAAAGACTGAAAACAGGTAAGTTTTCAAAGTTATCCATAGTTTGCTTAGTTTTTACCAAATGCCAGGAAGATAAAAGCCATACTGAAGCAATAAGGTGAAATAACATATGTTACACAGATAGTGCCTGTGCAAATTTCATTGATGGTTCAGCTGTTGGTATTTTCCCTACCTGTCCAAATATATAAACTTAATATTAACAAATGGTTGTGTGACCTCCAGCTAAGCCCAGGACCTCAAAGGAATGAGGATGCAGGGAAATGTTTTGCCTTTCTCAGTTCAAGGGGAAGACTAACAAAATCTGATAATAACATGCTTACATAGTTAGCAATCACAAGCCACATGCATGAGCTCCTCTTGCTTTTTACTATTCCCCAGGAACTTGTGCTCTGTTGATTCCAGTGCTGCATGAAAGAAAAGGAACTCAAGGTTTAGAGGGTCAGATACTGTAAAAGAGTATAATCTGATTACGAAAATAAAGTGGTGTGTAAAGTAATAGCCAGCCCAATACATAAAATTTGTGAGAATAGCTCGAGAACCACTCTAGCACTAGAATGGGCATGGGAAAAAATAGTAATGGGCCATTCTGTAGCTAGACAGCTCTATACTTTCCCTCTGTCTGGATTTTCCTGTTGTCAGGTTGATTAATGGACTGTCTACACATTAATCTGCTTTTTGATATCTTAAATCTCAACAAGCACCATTCATGTTCTCACCACCAAGATTTCCAGTAGATTTCTTCTAGCATGTCAGAATGACAGATAAATTCCTGCAGCCAACCCTGTAAAGGGCTCATTATTGTTTCAGACTCCTGTACTCAGCTTGTGGTCCTCTGTACAAAGGCCTCCAGAGTTTTGAGCCATTTTAAAATCTGTGTTGAGTAAAGATGTCCTTTCTCTACTCAAGGAAGCTTTGGAGCAGTGTTCAAGGCCACATTCTGAATTTTATACCATTTTATATTATCAGTCTACATATTCTAGAAGTAATTGTAATAAATCCTAAGTAGCTCAATCTAGCACACACTTGATGTATTTTATTCGTGTGGTTGGCTGCCCTATGTTGAAAAGCCACAAAGTTATTTTTGAGGTGGTTCTATTATTTGTCTTTAGAAAGTTTCAAGCTCTCACTGGCAACAAAGCAACATTATCAGTATATATTTTTAATCCGGTTGCAAAATGCTGCTGGTTTGAAGCTCGAGTACAATAATCGCTTCCACTGTTCAAAGAGAGAATTTGGGGGAAAAAAAAGTACAGCTGAAATCCCTTACATAAGGTCAAAATAAACTAATTCTAACACTCACTATGCAATTTTGTCGTCAACAGTCAACTCAATTAGGCTCCAGTGTAGCTGTACCAGTAATGGTTCTTTATTATAACTGTCATGAGTTTTGCACTGAACAAGTGAATTTTTGAGTAAGCAACGAGGTGGCAGATTGATCAACCACTTGGGAGAGATCCTCCCTCTGCTCCACACTGTGCCATCATTCATACACCAAAGTTTGTGACACTGGCTCACAAATCTGGGGACAGGAGGAAGAGGGAACAGGACATTTGTGATCTTCTGAGTTTGAGGGCATGAGAGGGGATCCTTAGTAGGAAATGTTCCATGTTCTTTGTTGTCATGATTGGTTTTCCCAGTCTGCAACTAGGATCTGATACAAACAAAGTACTTAAACCATGCAGATATTCCAAGCAATCAGATCACAAGTAATCCAAGACAGAAGCAGAAAATGGGGTGAAATTAGTTAACTACTAAAAAAGTTTATATTAATTTCCAGCAAGACATTTCATAAACGAAAGCTTGAGTTTCCTGCTCAGCCCCACATGTGGCTAGAGATTACTACCATATTTAAACCCCATCTACTGCCTAAGATCCATGCAAAGCAACTTAAGGTACCTGTCAATTATACACAGAACCAATGACATTAATATACAAGTGTAGACATCAAATGCCTGTAAATAAATACTGAGGAAATGTATTTACAAAATTATTTCTCATTTTTATCCAATCTCAGAAAGGTCATCTGCTTTGCTAGCTGTAGCTGCCAACCAGATACCAGAGATATTCGTGAAAGTTCTCCTTCCTTCTAGAGCAAAGGAAGGCTTTTCCCTCCATTCCAGTCAATACTGGGCTGTGCTCCTGGAAGCATGATTTTATAGTACAAATCTCTAATTTTATACATAGTGAAGGGGACTTCTCTCCAGCTGAGATCAGAGAAGTTCCTCAGAAAACCATCCAGTTGAAACCACATCCTGTTCCTGCCTGGTTTTCTGAACTGTCAACACCTTTCAGCCCATGCAATTATAATTCCTGATAATATAGTAAGGAGCTCAGAGTAGGCCTCTATATCATATATTTACCAAATGCTTTAGTTCAACCTACCTCTCAAAGCTGTCTATATGCTTTAACATGATTAACTAATTGTTTCTTTTGAAAAGATAACTTTGCCTCTTAAATTTTTCTTTCACTGATGCAGACACCTCAAAGTCTAATGATAAGGAAACCATATGATAGTCAAGTCACTGTCCCTTACTTTTTTTTAAAACACTAAAATGAAACATACCCTTTGAATCAAGAAAAAAGTGAACAACAAATAAATTTAGATTAGAAACTAGAAAATCAGGAGCAAAAAGTCAAATAGAAGAATTAAGTCTTCTTGCTAGCCATTCAAGCATTGGAAGGAAGCATTCAGCTTCCTCAGCTGTTGTTTATACTTTTTTAGCCTGAAGCTGCAATGGTGTCCTTGGTTCTCGGGCTGGAAAAGGATTGTTTTGTCTAACTAAACTGTGAGAAGAACTTGTTAACACTTTATATGAAGTTCTGAGTTATATACTAATGCAGTACAGAGTCTGGAAAATATGAAACCTAAAACTTAAGGCATCACAACAAGATGAAGTTTAACAAGTCCAAGTGCCGAGTCCTGCACTTTGGCCACAACAACCCCCTGCAGTGCTACAGGCTGGGGACGGTGTGGCTGGACAGTGCCCAGGCAGAAAGGGACCTGGGGGTGCTGGTGACAGCAGCTGAACATGAGCCAGCAGTGTGCCCTGGGGGCCAAAAAGGCCGATGGCCCCTGGCCTGGATCAGGAATGGTGTGGCCAGCAGGAGCAGGGCGGTCATTCTTCCCCTGTACTCAGCACTGGTGAGGCCACACCTTGAGTGCTGTGTTCAGTTCTGGCCCCTCAGTTTAGGAAGGACACTGAGTGCTGTGTCCAGCTCTGGGCCCCTCAGTTTAGGAAGGACACTGAGTGCTGTGTCCAGCTCTGTCCCCTCAGTTTAGGAAGGACACTGAGTGCTGTGTCCAGCTCTGGGCCCCTCAGTTTAGGAAGGACACTGAGTGCTGTGTCCAGCTCTGTCCCCTCAGTTTAGGAAGGACACTGAGTGCTGTGTCCAGCTCTGGGCCCCTCAGTTTAGGAAGGACACTGAGTGCTGTGTCCAGCTCTGTCCCCTCAGTTTAGGAAGGACACTGAGTGCTGTGTCCAGCTCTGGGCCCCTCAGTTTAGGAAGGACACTGAGTGCTGTGTCCAGCTCTGTCCCCTCAGTTTAGGAAGGACACTGAGTGCTGTGTCCAGCTCTGGGCCCCTCAGTTTAGGAAGGACACTGAGTGCTGTGTCCAGCTCTGTCCCCTCAGTTTAGGAAGGACACTGAGTGCTGTGTCCAGCTCTGGGCCCCTCAGTTTAGGAAGGACACTGAGTGCTGTGTCCAGCTCTGTCCCCTCAGTTTAGGAAGGACACTGAGTGCTGTGTCCAGCTCTGGGCCCCTCAGTTTAGGAAGGACACTGAGTGCTGTGTCCAGCTCTGCCCCTCAGTTTAGGGAGGACACTGAGTGCTGTGTCCAGCTCTGTCCCCTCAGTTTAGGGAGGACACTGGGTGCTGTGTCCAGCTCTGGGTCTCTCAGTTTAGGAAGGACACTGAGTGCTGTGTCCAGTTCTGGCCCTCAGTTTAGGAAGGACACTGAGTGCTGTGCCCAGCTCTGTCCCTCAGTTTAGGGAGGACGTTGAGACACTCAAGCGCGTCCAGAGGAGACAACAAGGCTGGTGAGGGGCTTGGAGCACAAACCCTGTGAGGAACGACTGAGGGAGCTGGGGCTGTTTAGCCTGGAGAAAAGGAGACTCAGAGGTGACCTTGTCACTCTCTACAACTCCCTGAAATGTGGTTGTAACCACGTGGGGGTCAGTGTCTCCTCCCAGGCAATCACTGGCAGAACAAGACGACACAGTCTTAAGCTGTGCCAGGGGAAGTTTAGGCTAGACAGCAGGAAAAATATTCTTCACAGAAAGACTGATTGGGCATTGGAATGGTCTGCCCATTCCATTGGAGGTGGTGGAGGCACCATCCTTGGCCACGCTTAAAAAAAGACTGTAGCACTCAGTGCCATGGTTTAGTTGATAAGGAGGTGTTAGGTCACAGCTTGGACTTGATGATCTCAAAGGTCTTTTCCAACCTAGAATGAATCTTTTCATTCTGTGATTCTGTGAATACTGTTAAATTGCAGATGTTCCTATAATAAATGTGAAACTGCCTCTACAGTTCTGTTCAGGTTGAAATCACTGTTGATGTGCCCAATTTTCATTAATTAATCAGTATTGACTTCAATGTGTAAATAAATAACTTCTAAGTATTAATCATAGTGTAAATAAATCCTTAGATATCACTTCCCCATTTTACACTATTTAACTCATGAACACTAATACAAGATCAAGTACAAATACTGAAACCCAGTTGAAATCTGGAATTTAATTTAAATTTCATTAATTCGTTTGCACACACTGCTTCCTCACGTTTCTCCAAAAAAGTGAAAACTAGTACTCTTTATAGAACTTCAACACTCGCATGAAAAAAACCTGATGGAGAAGGAAAATATTTCACAACCTTCATTCTGAAAAGTGGTTGAGACTTTGCACAGAGACTTCTCTCTCATCTAGTTAACAGGACACAGAATGTTTAAATGAGAACATCTGCAGCGTTCTTTCAATACTCTGGGGAAGGCATGAAAAGCAATATGTTACAGTAAGAGCAGAAGCAATGGGGATTCTTTCTTTGTAACTCAGTCAAAATATGCTGCATGTAGGCATATTTAATTTTTTAAAATGAATTTACTTAGTGTTCTTAAAGAAACCAGCTGTTGTTACTGTATCTGTGCTTGAAAATCCTCTGAGTCTAGCAGTTGGAAGCTTACATACTTATTCCATCAATTTAGATGACTGTGAACATTTCCCATAGAATAGCTGTGCTGCATAATGCATGACTATTCATTCTCTAGTAATGTCAGTTGAAAGAAAGGGACAAGAGGGGGAAAGAAGTAGGGGGGTTTTGGTGGGTTTTGGAGGTTGTTTTTTGGGCTTGGACTTGATGATCTTTTGATTGTTTGGTTTGTTCTTTGACTTTTTTTTTGTGCACTTGAAAATTAATAAAGTCCAAGAGTGTCAGTGCTGCTTTCATAGGGCTTAAGTTGACATGCCTCTGAACAATCCTCAGTGTCCCTTTGGTTCATATTAGCCACATAATCCCATATTTTTTAACAGTCTGGGTCTAATTACTTCCAAACTTTATGTCTGTTTTGAAAAAAGACACAAAACAAACCAGTGTTCAAACTGCGGATTTGTCATCTGCCTAACCATCATTAACTTCCTGAGGGAATTTAGTTTCCAAGGTGATATTAAACCTAGGAAATAGCTTGATTTTGGTACTCTTAAACCAGAAGGAAGTTTTATGGGGAAAAAAAAAACAACCCCTGAATATTAACCTTATCTCTGCCCTTTTCTTGATGTTTCCCAGTTTTTCTTCTGGATCTTTTGAAAAAAAATAGCTTCCTAATGATATTGTAAAATACTGGCGAGTGGGATCCCAAAAGAAGTGGTCATTTGCAGAACCTACCATTTTCTCCAGAAGTCAAGTCCAAGAGAATTCCAGTCCCTCCTTCCTCCCACCCAATTGTGTCTCTAAGCACTCAAACTAATCAGAGCAGAACTCACAGAACTCTGTCCTTCATTTCTTGTTGATCAGAACGTTTTCTTTTGATAGAGTCCAACACAGCTGGGCGTGGAAGGGTTCACATTTTCCTAACCTGCCATACATACCATAATTAATATAAAGGCTAATAAGGGGTATGAGAATATTCACTAAACTGCCCATTTATAACAGCAAACTCTGTTTCATCTAAGTTGCTATACTGAACAGTTATCTAGAAGTCCCCTGTCCCTGCTGTCATACCATCCCTATGGATATCTACATCGAGAGGTTTAAGACAAGACACCTAAAATACCTGAGTTGGTACAGAGAGATTCTACTTGACCTTATTATGAATAACACAAGGTCTCTTGGCAGACATTATCCAGTAGAAAAAAAAAAAAACACAGGTTTTTAGAGCACATCAGGTGAAGTCAGGTGCAGATGTAGGCCTCTTGGCAGATCTTCCCATTCAAAAGGAAGATATCAATACCTTGGAGATCCATTAAAGCATCCCAGTGCTAGTGTAAATGTGGAGAATGGATCACAGACAAGAGCACAGAAATGCTGCACTCTGACAGCCAGGGTGGAGTTTTCCTCCTCTCAGCCTCAGTGCTCTCAAAACCTGTCCAATGTGAGGGTGCAATTAAACGATGCCTTAAAATCTGTGAACAGCTGTGAACTACACCTTTAAAAAGAACTTCAGCTTCCCAGCTGAGGGGTTTCGTTTGCTTTAATCCAACATACCGAGTGTTCTATCCTGGCTGCCCCAAGAACCAGACAGGATCAGCAAACACCATGAGATCCCACCAACAACAACATCCCCCATAACTCTCAGTAGACGTGTAACAGCAGTGAACTTTATGTGTACCACTGAGGCTGGAAGTAAATTAACAGAAGTAAACTTACCAGCACAAACTTTGGGGGTCTGAAGAAGTGAAGTGGAGATACTACTAAATGCAGCAGAGAAACTGAAAGAAATAAGTGAGAGAAATCAAGATTAGACTGAAAGACTGACTTGTTCTGTGTAAGAATATGGCAAAGTGGATTAAAAGCATCTTTCTGCCAAGGAACAATATAAGAAGAAGATTTGGACCACTTTTCAAAAAACCTTTGCAAAGCACCTTAGACTCAGATACAATTAATTTCTCATGCCATACAGGTAGTTCTCACTTCTCATTATCTTTAATCAGAGCATAAGGCCATAGGAAAAATGTAGCACAGTGATTCGTGCCATGGATTAAATATGACCAGGCTAATACAGCAGAATAAAAGAATCACTGAGAAAAAATCTTTAAAAATTGGAATACATTGTATAAATTTGTCAGTGATTTTATTTGAACAGAGATGGCAAGGAAATTCTGAAGAATTAGAGACCTATCAGCTCTAGCTATCAATGAGAAGAGACTTGAAAGTCATCCTCCTATTGAGATTTTCAACAATAAATGGCTTTTCTCTAATCAGTCTGCTTCTGAAGACAAACATGATTCTACCACTATACATAGTGTTTAGAAACCATAATTAAGGTCACACTTGATGACAATAGTAACAACCATGGGCTTAAGCACTAGATAACCTTTCTGCCTGTGATAAAGGTGGAAATGAACAGGCACTGAAACAGCCATAAGAAACAGTCATGAACTCAAGTGACAGCAGGAATAAAATGACCACATTGTGTAGAAGAAAAGTATATGGAGTTCTCAAGAATGAAATAAGAACAACCTACATCAAATATATGATACCATCAGGTTGATACAGAAACTCTACACTGAGAGCAGGGCTGCGTTCACCACAAACAAATCGTGTACCCATCACTCATGAAAAAGGAAGATCATTAAAGAGAAATTACTGCATGATCCAGCACAACACTTAAAACCACAGAAGAGTCTAGAAAGGAGAGAAATAAAAGTTCTCATATATGAAAGTCTGGAGTATATTCAGAGGAAATGGAAAATACCATCAGAAATAATTTTAAAAAATACTCCTGAACAGAGGGCCTACAACTATAAAATGTAATAAAGAATAACCTTCTGGAAGGAAAAAAAAACCAAAATCTTGCATTATTTCAGTACTTCAGCATTTCTCCTCATGAGCATTACTTAGATTGCTATTGCTGATAGTCTTTACAACTCTTCTGTGAATTACAACTGTTTTGGTGACATTAATATTTACCCTTTCTGCCTTGTGTATTTATGTTTCTTTGAATTTTTTCAACTCATTGAATAACCATAAAGGAATTTGTTCTTCAGGAATTTCTCTTCTTTTGCACTAGTGCAATTTTTTATGTGAAACCGTCATATATGCGTAGAAGTCTTTAACTTTGTATAGCGATGGTTCAAAATTGCTTTAATTCTTAAATACTGAACTCTGTCCACATGAATGATATCCAAATAGAAAGGCAATTTTCATGTTTTATTCCACGTGATATTTAATACCCCCATCTCAGGTTTAGAATGCCAAAGATAAAAATTTATTTTTAAAAGATCAGCATTGGAACTATTCACAGAATTTCTCTGTTAAAACCAATCCACAGTCCCCCATGATGTTTATAACCAAATTGACTATTTTTACTGGAACAATGGATTAGCTAGTCTCCAGAGTGAATTTCCTTTCATTTTAAGGTATTGGTACCCAGGATTAGAAGCCTATCATTTTCTCCTTTCAGTTTACTACTTGTATATACCACTTTCAATCATATAGCATATAAATTGCAAACCTAGAGATGAGCATTAGGAAAAATGTCTCAACTGGATTTCAGTGCTTCTATTGATGCTTTAAAGAACACTGTAGAGGTTAAAAAAAGGCACAAATCCAGCATCAGGTCACACATCAGCCTACCCATGTGACTTAATTGCCTACTGATTGGTAGGGGAGCGAAATATTTGATCTGTAAATTTTCTCCCTACACATGACTTCAAAGGGACCTCTCTTTAATCCGTGCCTCTCAAGTTTGGGTGTCAGTGCATTAGCCAGTGGAAGTGATTCTGCCAGCTCTGCCTTTATTCTTGCAAAGGAAGATTATCATCAGTTTCCTGGTGCAGGGTAGCTATAAGTGTTGGATTGTTCTTTAAACATTAAGGATAAAACTGCTATCTTTCCCCTCCCACAGGAGCTGAATAGGTGATGCTTGACTGAGGGTGTCAAAAGGCCTTTTTGACCAGTGAGCCTTTCTGAACCTGAATTTAAATGCTTTTTGAGGAAAGGGAAAATGGTTGTTTTAATAGACTTCTCACACTTCAAACTCTGCAGTCAAACCTTGATGACCTTCAGAGCAATTCACTGAAAGACACAGCTACTGCAGTGGGAGTGACAAAAATGGGTATGAATATTTTTTTCCATAGTGCTATTATCTAATTTTTCAATCACTAGCCATGTCTGTTAGCCTTTTCTATTTATACATCCTTTATTTCTAAATACTTCCTGTGTAAAAATTGTATCGTTCCAGTTTTCATAGGGCTGAACAAAGCATACCAAGTTCCAACACTATGATTAAAGCACTGTTTCTGCAATATTAAAAAATACCAGCCTAAACAATTAAACTTCTGATTCTACTGTGATATTATCAAATAAAAACACTTCAAATTCCTTCTAATTTCCAATGCAAAGACTGTGGAACCTGATGTGCTATTAATAAAGTTTCCTAATTGCCATGTAACTCTAAGATACAAATGACATCGGATGTAAAATCCATAAATAATGATGATAAAAAGCCACTCTTCCTCCACATCTGGGTTCTCTCACTGATATCTTGAAGTGTCAAGGGCATTATATTTAACTCCTGGCTCTTTGTATGCACAATAAAGATTTAGATAACCGATCTTGTTTAAAACAGCAGTATGTGGGCACTCATCTGCAAGGTCTCTATAAATCAAGCAATGAGACTCAGCCAGTTATAAATCTAAGACAGAAACACCAAATAGCAGACAAGAAATCACCTCTTACACAGTACAAGCAGGATGCATACATGATTTCTATCTATGCAAATAGGCAATTTTAAAAAAAATTCAAGTCATGATTTTCAAATTATTTTTGCTCAAGTACAAGAAAAATTAGGATTTTGGAAAGAGGGAGGTCCACATTTGAAGGATTTTAGTATGGTTGCACTCAGCCCTGCAAAATACTTCACAGTCCATAATCCAGCTCTGAAATGGAACAAATGTCCAAGATTTTATACACAGAATAAGAAAGAATCAGGGCCCATGCCTTCAGCTGGGATTTACACATTTAATAAATGTCCAGCATAAACATCACATGACTGTAGCAGCTGAGAAAACATTTGTTCCAACCACCCATGTCAGAGTCGAAGAAAAGTGAAAGGCAGAGAATATATAGTTAAAATCACCCTTGGCAATCTCCAAGACTGCATTTATTGGAGCCTCCAAATTTTCTGCCAAGGGTAGGTGGGGGACTTTCTAGTTTACTTCTTGCATTTTACACTTCAAATAGCACAAGATATTTTTTAGATTTCTAAGGGGTTTGGTTTTTTTTTCTGAAGTTGATCCCAACCTTATATAAAGCTATTATTGTGATTGGCTATGTTTCACACTCAGAATAATTATTAAAGTATTATTAGTAAAGGCTTAACATGAAGAGAATACAGTACTGAGTTTGAGGTATCTTGCCTCCTGAGAATGATAGGGAACTGAAGCAATGGCAAAACTAACTAGCAGACTGCTTGAAATCACAAAACCAACTTCTTCAGCAACTCTTGTAGTGTAGATGATGTAAGGGAAGCGTTTTAGTCTCCAACAGTATGTCACAAAGATGATGTGTGTGGTATTTCCCTGTTGTACAGGGCCTGACACTGAACAGGTCCCTGCTCTTCAGTCAAGAAATGAAAACACTGAGAAGCACCAGTACAGAAGATTTGCAGCATAAGAACCTAGAAAGCAATTTCTGATTTTTCCCCCTAAGGATGCAAAAAATGAGACAAAGCAGAAACAGAAAATTACAAAAGTGTATTTGGATAAGATTTTTTTGATTGTGTTTTTTAACACAATTTACATATCACAAAGTCAACTTTGACATTGCAGTGCTGCCACATTTCAACTTCAGTCATCAGTTTTGAATAGTGGCTTTGATATTTTTGCACGTTAATTAGTGATAGAAATGATAGAAGCTTAAATTTATCACTCGTCAAGTATTCTTAAGCCTAACTTCAGGGAATGTTGGATTGAGGCTTGCCAAGGCTGCTTGACAAAGATTACAGTAGCAGTGATGCGGCAAGTGCTTGCATCACCCCAAATCTGAAACCTTCCAAGGTCTGCAGTGTGGAAACTGTTGGTGTTGGGAATACATTCGTTGTGATGTCTAACTCAGTTGGACTAGGGATCAGGAGCAATTGAATTTTCTGCCTTGGAACTGTAAGCACAGGATACGTTGGCAATAATAAGGTAGGAGCTTATCAATACATTGTTAGTAAATTAACAATAATAAGCTATGATGGGGCCCCCTAGTGCATAATCCCAAAACAATAGTTTACCTTCAAGTATCATAGCTACAGTCTCATACATCAGTGGAAGCACAGCAAGAAATGAGACTACAGAGTCTGGGCTTGGGGAGGTTTCTGTGGTGGGGATTTTTAGATTTTTTTTAAGCTTAGAAATTAGGGAAGGAAATTAAGGAACAGGAATTATTTTATGCCTGCTTTGGCATATAACACGTGACAAGGATGAAGTCAAGTATTCCAAATGAGAAGGCAGTTGGGTTAAACCAGAATGAGAGCTAGCCCAAAAGTTACTTGGTTAAAAAGATGAGGTGGTAGGTGCAGTTGTAACTTCCCTTTGCCATGTTTCTGCTGAGGAGTGTCTTAAGATCTTGTTTGCATAGGTGCACTTAGCATTTCATTCCTTCTCATTTTATTTTAACTGCAATTCTGCATTGCCAAAAATGGCTTTTTGCATTGAAGGGGCGTTTGTTAATCCTCCTATTTAAAGGAAACATACAGAGAGCTCAGCTGTCTCTAGCACTAGCTCGTGATTTATTTTACAAGCAGTTTCACACAGCTCTTTACTAAACAGACATTCTTTGTGCTTTATTACAAGTTTGTTCCATTGAGTCATGCTCTCTGCGGGATGCTGTGTCTATATTTTATTTCAGCCTAGCTATTAATTACCTTCTGGACCCTGTATCATGTGTCTCTGAGTCTCATTTTTTACAAGGGTGCCTGCCAGTGTTGCTAGTCAAGGGGCTGTCAGTATTTCCATTAGAAAACCCATCTCTCAGGGGTTTATAAGTCAGCTGTAAAGCTTTGCTGATGGCTGGCATACATGGCCACAGCCAGAAGGGTTCTTTCTTTTCTTTCTTAAATTGAACTAGGAAAAAAACCCCTCAATGTTCTTAAGCTATGGAATCAGACGTGAGTTTTGACTCTGTGTTTTCCAAACTCAGAAACATTTTATTTCTTTAAATCAAGTTTTGCAGGCTGTTTGCTCATAACGTATGCCAGTGCTTGGGAGTTTGGCTATTTTTAAAGGATTCAAGTCATCCTTCCACTTCCTTTGCCATCACTCAACTTCCTCCCACAACCCCTTGCCTCTGACTAACAGGGTCTGGAGTCTGCTCCTCTGAAGCTGCTGCTGTCTGAAACAGCGTTTGAATATTCCTGCACATATATGCCCTTCCATTTACATCCAACAACAAAGAAATGGCTCTCTTCTGCCTACATCTCTGCAATGATCATTACAGCAAGTATCTTTACAGCAAAAACAAAAATGTACATATCAACAATTATATCCTATAATAGCATAAAAAAATTGGAAGAAAGTCAGTTGTTTTAATTAAATGTATAAAGTTTATCCTGGGTCACTTCCCAAATAAGCTGGTTTTCACATGCTACACAGGAACATGTACATGCTGCAAAGGAGCTTATGAAAAACAAGCCTGGGGTATAGAAAGGAAATAAGCTACAGAAGACTTTTTTATAGTCTTGATTAATCTGCATTTTGATTTATTAACTGCATAGCGGTGAATTAGGCAGTTATCAACCACAGAGAGAGAACTGGGAATTAAATTACTGAATTTATGAGTTACAGGTAAGATGAAAGTGAACACTACTTTAACATGGTAAGAAGTAAGTAATGAAAGTGATAAAGACCAGATAATGAGCACCACTAAATAAGCTGGAAAAAATTCCAGTTAAATAGAATTACTGCCTATAAAAATCAACAGTCCTTGCCATTAAGCTTTGTCTTAAACTCCCTAGGATATATCCTGGTTCATCAAACTTCTTGGATAGATGGTAGGTTGCTTATTTCTATGCTCTCATGTAAGTGAAGTGGCCATAAATTCTAAAAATTCATTATCCTCATGCTTTTATTTTAACTGGTCAGAATATTCTGCTATATTTTTTCCATTTAAAGAGAACACAATGCCAATCACTTCTTTAAACTATCAGTAAGGAAGAACATTATATAGAAGATGAGATACAGAGAAAAGAGGACAATAAATCTATAGAAAATTATTTACTTTATCCAGGTAAAAGAGCATATTAGACCAAAGGCAAAGTAAAATACTGGTAGGGAGAAAAAAAATCTTTCAAATGCATACCATATCAATTATGCAACAATACTGATTATTAAAATAATCTTAACTGAATCAAGGCTTTGTATCCCCTCCACTGCAAGCATCCTTTTCAGATGCTTCCAAGATTGTCACTATCCACTGGCTCTCATTCAGAGAAAATCATTCAGTCTCTAGTAAAGTTGAGAGAGTTAAGATAATTCACATCAGAATAAATGTTGGGGGGAGAAGGAGGGAATCAAACAGCTACAGAATCAGAAGTTACTGACATGAAACTGGCCATCAGTTTGAGAGATAGATGTGGAAGTGCTGTCATCTGTTATTTTAGGATTTGTATTTGGGTTTTACTTGCTTCATCCCTTGGAGTTTTACATCTCTTAGAGAAGGGGACTGAACATGTGAACCTCAGATCAATATTGAATACTAAACCTATATTCGCCTCATGAAATTCCCTCTTTTTTGGAGGCTTAATATTTTGGCATCATTGTCATCTTCATAAGGAATTCAGGGCTTTTGCTGTGTTAACTGTGCAAAATCAGCCTGGTTCATTCTCTCTGCATCTGTTTGAATTCATCAAAGAGAAAAATCTTAACACAAGAAGAACACAGAGCAAGAGTGCCACCTCTGAATCCAGTTTCTTTGACTGATCTTACATTTCTACCCCCAGTTCTTTTTTAGTGGAAAGAATAATTTTTGCTTGTATTTTCTCTTCAAGGTTTACAGTGGCATTAAAGATTCACTTCAAACAAGAAGTGGGAGCTATTATTTAAATCCATATTCATATACAGTCCACAGAAAGCTTACTGCCCATAAATCAAACTGATATTTCTCCATAACTCCTCTCAAGATATTCTGCTCTCTTCTCTAATTCTGAGAGGAATTGTCAGTCACAAAAACTAGTTTATGATTCATTTTCAGTTTATTACCTTGGGTGACTTTGCAGGCTTCCCTGCTAGCTCTGACCTATACTTGCCATTGTAAAACAATTAGAAGGGATCCCTCAAAATATTTACTGCTGTGGGTTTACTAATATTAAGTTTTGCTCAGGACAACAAGCAACATGCCTAGATGAGGACAAAGAAAACAAGAAAGAAAACCCATCGCCCAGGGGTTTTCATTGTGACACAGTGAGGAAAGAAGACTTCCACAGCTACAGACAGCCATGGAATGTAGTCATTTTTCTAAAATTCACGTCAATAATGAAACAATAAAAAGAGAATTTGTAAAAATTTCATTAAACATTAATATTGCCATCTCTGCTCCCACACCATGAAATTAAGGAGGCAGATTGACAAGTGATATAAGTATCTCCCATGCCAATATTCAGGATTACTTGCCCTGGCCACTACTAGCATAACAAAAGAGTCACAACCGTTGCCAAAAATACGGCATTATCAACTAGCTTTTTTTATTTTATTTAAGTACCTACAAAAAAGGTGGCAGCCTTTAGCACGCTCCTCTTCCTAGCAGTGAAACCTTTCAGGAAGTCTCTGAAACTCTTAAAGTCTCCTAAACAAACTCAGTGTATGACAGCAAAATAAGAGAACAAAAATGGAGAGGGCATCTTAAAGGTTTTTAAAAATGGTCCTAAATGTCAGAAGTTATAAGGCATTTCTTTGAAAAGCTTCAGGTACTGAGAGCTCAACATGAAGTTACTTACAAGGGAGACAATTTAGTAAAGTAAAAACGTATCCTAACCATGACAGAAGCCTGTTTGTTTAGCTTCACAATAATTTTTAAAAGTAACATAGTTGAGAACAATGAAGAACTCTTGAACCCACAGCAAAGCTCAAAACCGTCAATATGAAAAGCACATTTATTAAAAGAAAAATATTTGAGTGCATTGAGCTTGCTTTGAAAAGCAATTAGAGATGTAGAAAAGCTGTTGGCTTTAGAGACAGATTTATCCAGGATGCATTAAGTGAAGATTTCCTGACCTATTTTTCACATGATTAGCAGTGATAACAGAATCATCGTTTGCATTAATTTATCATTTCACTGAGATATCATTTAGAAACACAGCTATCACCTCTACACAAGTGCTCTACAGCAAGGATAACACAAATATGTACCTAAGCCACTGCCTGGCTGTGGTTAATGGGTGAGTGGAAGGTTTGCAGGGCTGACAGTCAAATGAGGTGGAATATAAAACCTAAATTGTTGCAGCAGCCCTCTGACAAAAATGAGCCAAGACACAGACTTCTTGTTTATCACAGCATGAAAAGGGACCTGGATTATTCCTCTTTACAGCTCAGCCATCCTGACTCCAACCATTCACTGACTCTGGCTGCAGCAGCTCCTGCTGGAGGTTTCCCTTGCAGCCTCTGACTGCTGGGTATTCCCTGCTAAACTCTGACTGCAGGGATCAGTTGGCAGACTCTGACTGCAGCTTTTACCTGGCCAGACTGTGACTGCAGGTTCCACCAACAGGCTCTGACTGCAGACCCAGACTGACCTCACAGCAGGGATTCTCTCTCCCCAGGATCCTTCTTCTTCTTCATGAGCCTCTGGTTCCCTCTTCCTCAAGGTTCCTCCTTCATGATCTCCCCTCACCAGCTCACCCACTCCCTTTTATCACACTTATCTTTATTGGATACAGCTGTGGCTCATCAGGGGTGAGGCTGCATTGGGTAATTAACACAGCTGTGAATTATCAGAGATGAGATGACATGTATTCCCTTCTCCTACACTAAACTACTGCTTTGGAAAAAAATGATCAATGCAGACGTGATCGAGGATCTAAAGAGACTCAAATTCAGATTTATATTTCTTCTGATCTCAGAGTAGGTTCACAGTGTTTGGCTCAGAGGGTTTGACTAAGTTTTAGACCTTTCATTCCACATCTGTGTGAAAGAAGTGCTATCCAGATGCTATCATTAGTCACAGCAAGGTGCAAAGGCAGCCTTTCAACACAGCCCTAAGACATTATCCACAGAGAAGTGAACTCACTCGGCTCAGTATCATTTTGCAAGTCTGCAAATATACACTCAAATTCTGGGCCCTCTGCTAACAGTCCTGAATACTTTACTGTCCCATTTCAGGCACATGAGCTGTCTTTATTGCCTACTCATAGTTAATTAAAAATTAAATTTTCTCTTGACACATCCTGTAAACCAGTTACTTTTAAATTAATTTAAACATAGCCACTAAGTATAGTCATAAATAATTAGTAACTCATATGTGTTACACCACAGAGCAAAATGCTGCAGTTCCCTCAGTGTTTAGCCTTTTTAATCCTCTCCTGATAAAAATTAAAAAAAAAAATTAAAAATGTATTTAAATAGACTGATACCAAATATTAGTGTTCTACAGATGTGTGGTAGGCTGCTTTCTCCAGGACAGCCAGAGTACTGCATACATGAACAGCTCTGGACTGGAGCACCAGGGCTGGCAGTGACCACAAAGGCACTCATGGAGCAAGCAGGGATCTGGAAGGGGGAAAAGGACTATCTGATGGAGTGTTTCAAAGCCCCTTGGCTACATATCAGTCTGTCTGCTTATGGGTACCCTTCTTGGCTTCCAGGGGAATAGGGTCCTGTCTCACAGCGAGTAGCACTCTTCCCTCTGTTTAGATAAATATGAGCTGTGCTGAGACAAACAATCTGTGCTGGTCCTCACCACACTGACACACGCTTCTTAAAATATTTCCTGATGCCAGGAGCTGCCTGGAATACAAAAACACTCACTGCAAGTATGGCATTAAAGTCTGGTGACAACCATTTTCCTGCTGAGTGAGCAGACCAGGCTGTAGCCAATCTTCCTGGCATGCTTATTGCCAATTTATACCATACCAAACAATTTCTCCTAATTTTGCACAATATTGGCAAAGGGCATCCCCTTATCCATGCTGAGTTTATTTCTCATCTCTTCAAGCACTATGACAGACTCAAAACCCCCTTCTATGTGCTAAAAAAATGACTCCACATCCCTTATGCAATACAAGGGACACAAGCCTATCCTCATGCAGGTCTCCAAAACCCATCTGCATCCACGAGAGCATAGAAAAGCACAGTCCTGCAGAGAGTAATCTCTGCAGGGTTAAATCCCACACAAACTATTTCATGGGAGTGCATGGACTGAAGTGGGAAACATATGAATCCTGAAAGAAGAGATTTCAGTGAATGCATGAACAAATTCTTCTCAAACATTTGCAGAAAGTGAATTAAATGATAGAATAGTTGAATTAACTTCTCTATAAGCTTTACCCAGGGTTGTGTATTACTTAATGTACATAAAATAGAAACAAGATAAAAAAAATTTGTTCTGATTTTCATACATTGATCAAATGCACTGGAGGGATGAATTTATTCTTTGTTGTTTTCTAAACTAATACATCATACTAAATATGTAAATGCTGACTCTAATTAATTAACTACAATTCAAGCTGCAGACAAACTGTTGCTCTTTAGGTATTATATTGATTGAAGTCTCTGTCATTTTTGTTTCAAGTGCACCATTATCTTCCACCAAAATGTTTGATTTATGATACAGACACAGTGGAAGTTTTAAGTTTTATTCCCCAAAGTCTCAAAAAAATAAAGACAAAGCAAGAATGTAACTAAGAATGACAGCAAATGACAACATCCTAACAGTTTATTCAAGAAATGTACTCACATGGGTAGTGCTGTGAAGGGCCAGGGCAAAACAAAATAAATGGGTTACCCACAGGGGGGAAAAGGCCACTTTGGGGTGATTATATAATACATTTTTTGATGGAACCTTAGTCATTCAAAAACAGCTTTTCTTTTCCCCAACCAAAATCAACATGTTTTTCCTTTGCTTTGCTTTGACCTTGACCACAAGCATACATCCTTCCTGAGAAACAATCCTAAGTCAACAACATAAGCTTCATTATTGCCTACATTTTTCAAACAGACAAGAATAATGCACAGCCCGGATCCATGCCTGAGACCCTTGTGAACTGCAATGACCCCTCTGTACATGCAGAGGCTTGGAGGAAAGGCAGCCTGATTTGGGTTGTCAGAATTCACATAGCTAATTTAGCACTGGCATGAGTGTGAACTTAAAAAATGCCGTGTCAGAGTTGTCAGACACAGCCATAATGTTATTTTAGCTTTTCGGTTAACAGCATAGTACTTAAAGTTGCTTGATAGTTTTTCACTGGGCAAGAAATTGGTACTCAAAGGCTGAGCTGGTCATGATGCCCACCTTGGTGCAAGTAGCACAGAGCCTGTGGTTCCTGGGCAAGCAAACCTGGCAGAGAGGGTGCCTCAATGACTGCAAAAGCCTCTGCACTAAAAAAACCCCCCCACATTTCAGCCAAGCTGACATACACACGTTGTCACACACGCACTAAAAAAAAGAAAACATGCTACACAGAGACATGCCACACAGAGACATGCCAGTCCATAGAGAAAAGGAAAATGAGCCCTCAAGTTTAACATCAGAGTTTATGTATTTATAGATTAGCATAGAGAAATCTGCATCCTCACTGCCACGGCTCTTAATGGGACACCACACAGTCTCTGCAGAGCAGTCTTCTTCATGCTCAGGGAGATGTTATCCAAACTTTGGTGAGTGAATCTATTCAACAAGCCTGTTGACTTTCAGCAGAAAAATATCTAGGTGTCCTATGAAGGGTAAGTTTAGACACTGTTTTTATAAAATCTTTTTGTTTGTATGAAAATACGCAAAATAAATATGACAGATATTCTGTTCAGCTATTGATGCACAGAGAAAAGCAACATAGATACAATATGGAAAGTTGGTAGAAAAAAAAATAATTGCAACCTTACAATGTCCTGTAAAACTAAATCAGTGGATCCTTACCAAATTTTAGTGGGGAGAAACAAGAAAACACCAGTAGTCTTATAGTAATGTCGTAAAATTCTTACTGACATTCCCAGAACAAGTTTCTCAATGTTTTTCCCCAAAGCATTTTTTAATAATCTACTTCTGAAGAAATAAGTCAATATTAAAATGAAATAATTACTAATACAAAACTGCTTTTCCACCAGATTTGATTTGGAGCACACAGAAATCAGTGGGCTTATTCTAAAAGAAAGGGAATTGTTGCATTTTGCACAAGACATTCTAACCACACAGTCAAATTTAGACAACACAGCAAAGTGTTCCCACATGGAATTGCTCAGGGCAGCAGCTCTGGTGTAGATCCCAGTCTGACAGAATTTACTCTGTGGCTACAGGCAAGCTTTTTGTACTGAATCAAGAGCCTGAACACACCTGTGATCAGTGGCCATGCAGAAGGAGTGCCTGTGCCTCAGGCAGCCCAGTCTAGTCCAGGTGAACAAAGAGAAGAGCAACTTCTCTCTCGTGCTCCAAATGGTGCAAAACTTGTTCTCACTAATGCTGCTCATGGTGGTTCTGGGGCTGATGGCCAAGAAACAGCTGTTTTCTGATCTCTGTAGAGCTTGTGCCACTCTGGTTTTGAGCCTTATTCTTAAATTACGCAGAATCTGAGACTGTAGGTAAATACTGCAGCAATAGGGACATATGTTAAGTAGCAGTGATTTGCTTGCTACCAAAAAACCTATATTTAATCTGAGTGCAAACACTCAGAATTCAGTAATTCAGCTTAGTTATTCACCTCCCTTCCAACTTGGAGATAGCTTTGGAAAAAAAATATTACTATTCATAACAGAAGTGTTATGAATCCAACTTTGAGCTAAGGTGGTGCCTACCAGAATAAATCAGGAGGATTTAACTAGGTCTATTGAAAACCACAGGTCAAAAGCAAACTGTCTGCTTCTACAAGTGCTATGTTAAAATACACTATAATTAGATTTCTGTATCCACAGGTATCCAAAAGGGGGTCATTATACATGCTCCTCCCAAGAAGTCTTGGCACCATTCAGTGGTTACTGTCCATTTCTACCTTCCCAAAAAAATGGTGATTATAACAAGTACTCATCTTCAGATCTTAGCTACTTGACAAGGGTTATTCAGTGCTTAAAAATGCAAGCTAAATACCTTTTATAATTATTACTATTAATGTTGAAATGTCTGTCTTAGGAGCCCCCAGCCTTTTCAGGATAGCCAGATGCCTCAGCCTTGCAACAAGGGGGCAAGAATGAAGGAATGAGAACTTCCCACACAGTAGGGGGGATGAGGAATTTAATTTCTAATTGCAGACATGAGTTTCTCTCTTCACTGCTAAGTACCAATTGCAGAGAAGCAGCATACACCGCGTCTATTCTTAGAGGATTTGTTTGGTGGTGGGCAGATGCAGGCTTTAACATAAAAGAGAGAGAAATAATAAATATTTTAAAACACCCACAGGTAGCTTGTAAAGAGCAGTTAATGCCTGTTCAAGCTACAGAGGATGCTTCAGAGAGAGAAGGCCACCAGCAGTTTGCCCTTCGTCACTTGCACATCTTCCATTTCAAACACAAGGTGCTGCACTTATCTTCCTGCAGCTACGTCTGCCAATATAATTTGTCCATTTGGAGTAGAGAAATGCCTCATCATCAATGCCTCACTAAGTGTTCAGAGCTGAAAACTCTGTCATGAAGCATTTGAAATGCAATTTCTCTTACTTTAGCAATAAGAGTTCAATCCACGAATTCTGTGCCTTAAGATGTTAAAGTTTTCCCTACTAATAACACAGAGGAACAGAACCAAACTTGAACAAGCCAAAGCCTTTGACATATTCCAAGGGGCATGCCCTGCCAAGTTCACCTTATATTCATCTCTCGTCCATGTGACTGAGACACACATGGATAAAAATGAGTGGAAGAGCATTGCATCAACTGCTGTTCAGAATCAGTTGATTTATATCCACTACTTTTTTCTTCTAGAGGCAAGAGGGCCTCTCTTTATATGCCTAGAAAGTTAAGACTGGCTGAGATTAAGATCTCATCTAGCAATACTGGGAATTAATGCCTGACAGCTGACTGTCTGCCAAGTGTAGGTAAGCACCTAACAGTTTCTCTCCCTTGGATTTGATCACTTCAAAATTTTGGGAATCTGAATTAGAGAATTCTGCCCTTGCCCTGGACAGAAAGTAAAGCAAAAAATATTGCAAACTTTCCCTACAATGTCACAAGCTTTCAGACCTAAAGGAATCTCTGAAATGGAAGGGAAGGGACACTCAGGGAAGTTACACTGAGGGAAGCCATCGTTTTTTCAGCAACTCCTATATCACAGTTTCAAGTGGTAGCTTACAGTCCTGCCATACAATCCACAGCCCTGTTTGCCCAATGCCCAGGGCCCAAACTCACGACAACAAAAGCTCTGTGAAGGTGGACACTTATTCCTGGAATTAACACCCCTGTGATTTTTGTAAGCTTGCCCATTAGGTGACACTTACAGTTTTGGTTTGGTACAGACTTTAAACAGTTGCTGATGAGTTTTATGTACACAGTGGAATTCCTCAGGGCTATTTGGAGAGCAGAGGAATTTATGTGTTACTGGGTTTGACCCCAGTAACACCTATGGAGTTGCAATATTTCTTTCCAGAGAGACTGAAGTGTGTATATGTCTTCACACGAATCTCAGTAAAAAGGAGGCAATGACGAGGCTGGTTATGTATGACCTTGCTTCCAGATATTGCAAAGCACACACAAAAAAAAAGTTTAAATCATACTTCATGATGCCAGGGACTTACAAAAAGAAAATGAAGGAGTCAATTTTGATAAAAGAAGCTCCAGTACATCTACAGAAGACCAGCTGATAAGGTGTGTGCAATTCCTCAGTGGGGGAGACCACAGACATCTTTCAGGTTTCTCACATCCTCCCTCAGGATCTACCTCCCCTTGCTCCTCCTTCTCCTTTATCACATAACAAAATGCACTTGAACCCCCAACTCCTCTTCCACTCACCGGGCATGAAGTCTATTGTTTCCAAATCAAACAAGCAAAACGCTCACAGAAGGAAAGCTCTGGAAGGAGAGAACATAACTCCCTCCCCCTGCTAAGAATGCTAGCCTCAGATTGCAGAACAAGACCATTAAATAAAGTAACCCCAAAGCCCCCAATCTCGAGCCCCCTACCCCAAACCAAGACAGCCTTTGCACAGAGCCCACCCACCAATTCCTTGGACTATACCCAAAAGGTTTGACTGTGTTCACAAGGTAAACTCCAAACACTCCAGAATTAAATGCAAACCACCTTGGAGACTTTGTTTAGGTGGTGCAAAATTTGGCACAGATTATGAACCAGTGAAGCCATACCTCACCCCTCATGTTTTTTTAAATCATCGATCAGTCTATATTGCAGTCTGATAACAGAACATTAAAGTATAACATGAAACTACCCTTATTCTGGCTGTGATTCATACATATTGAAAACCTCTTTCAAAACATTGCTCTTTCACCTCTGAACTGCAAGAATCTATTTTTCTAGTGAAGTATATAAAAGACTGAGGACTAGTTTTTCGCCCAAAATATGCCAAGGTGCATACCTAGTGGATGTACCCTTTTTCTTGAAATAATTTCTGAATTATAGCATGTATTCTACTAAAAAGAAAAAAAAAAGCAGAAATATGAGGACTGAGTGACTGACTGACTGACTGCTTTATTCACCCAAGTTATCACAAGACCTAAGGAAACACTTCAATGGGTAAATTTATCACTGTATGTCTAAGCTTATCATATCATCTGGTTATGATTAGAAACTCACACCAAAACCATTGAAATAAATGTGTCCCATAGCACAGAAAAATGACTAGGTGTGAGAAGACTGTGATATGAGCATACAGACACCAGAAGGATAATGTAGTTCTGAGCACTGTAGAACATAGGTGAATAAGTGAACACTATTTTCCAAAAATCCTTTTCCTTCTAGTGTGTTGGAGGTTAGAGGAGAAAAATAATAGAAATGTTTGTTTGTCACCTGCATTTTAACAATTTGCTGTGAAGTTAAACAGTGAAAATTTTCTGAAAATTTCAAATGGTGTGCAGTATCTTTTTAGAATGCTGTGAGAAAATTCCTTTAAGACTTTTTCCCCTGCCATTGTAGTTCCTTTATTAGGAAAAAAAAAAAACCCCTTGATCTAAATTTTCAGAGCAACAATTGTTTGAGAAGAGGAGATAAACAGGAGAAAATAAGAGCACCTTTATGTTCACTACGATCACCAAATGCAGGAAACTTCACATGTTTTTAATCTTAGGACACCTTTCTGTGTAATTGTTGGCTCCACCTTGGCTACTCCCCAAAATGACAAAAAGTGATGCTGACACAAGAAGCTATGGTACAGAACATCTAAAAGAATGAAAAACTGGAAATGGTGTAATAATGATAGTCCATGACCTAAATTCTGACACTCCTGAGTAATTTGGGGATAGATGTCCATCCTTTTCACCAATCCACTCTGATTTTTCTACTTCATTTTCATTTTCCTTTGAGCTTTCACCCACTTTGAACAGAATGAAATGCAGACTTAAGAGCCCCACCAGGAGTGGGATATCATGTAAACTTTATAGCTGCCAGAGTTAGCCCAGCCAGCTGCTGGAAGTGAAGGGTTGCACAGCACAGGGTATGTAACATATAAATCCTAATGGAGACTGTGAGGTGGGTCCCCCAGTTCTGGTGAACTGGACCAATCAGAAGTGAGGTGAATTTTCAGGTATGTTCATAACTTTAAGACTTTTACCCAAAAAAAAAAAAAAAAGAGGTACTAATTACAAAATACCTAAATTACACAACAAAGCAAATGTGAAAACTTCACAAGACCAAAGGTATTTTCTTAATCTATTTTGCTTCCTATAGCAGCAGGGAAGGAAATTACTTAAAAATTTTGAAAAACTGCACTTCTAATAGCATCTGCTATCCCAAAGTACTTGGAAAGCCACTTAGCATATGTTTCTTTATGAACGTAGTTACTTTTTCCCACCGCAGTAAAACAAAATGAAGAGGAGAAATTTGGTTGTAGACTATCTTTTCCCAAATATAAGCAGTCCAGTCCTCAGTGTCAAAAGCTACATAATCCTCTAAAGCTGAAGATGGTCAGTAATGGCTTCAACAAATAACAGCAGTTCTTCCATTTAATGAAATAACATATCCCCCAGAGCAAAAAAGTAAAGTTGCCTGTGGCTGAAGGCTTGTTGAGGATTGCGAATCAGGACTTCCAAACCACCACCAACATTTGTTCTGCCATCCCCTACCTTGAGCATGAAGTCCCCTACCCAGGCACAGACCTGGGAAAGCCATGATTACAATAGCTTGTGAAATCTGTCAGATCACAGAACAAGGTAGGAAGGAAGGCTGCAGATTTTCCTGACATGAGCATCTGAGGGCATTAAAGGACAGTGCTGGGGTTCCCAAGAAATCCTGAAAAGACAAAGAGAACTCACATGAGGAATATGGCTCTGTACCTTCTGACATTTGGATAAGTCTAACAGAAAACACAAATCTGATCAAAAAAGAACCACCCACACCCCACGAGTAAATCCAGTTCCATTTACGTGCTTGTAGTAAAAACCAGCTGTGCTTGCATGCCAGCCAAAGAACTGAAACATCGGGTTAAGACAAAGATGCAATGTTTCCTCACCACTCCACTGAGTTACTACACCAAAATATAGTGAAATTATGCAGACAAACACCAACTCGAATTCATACTTCTTTCTCAGCAGATTAAGGAAATTGCACACAAAGCAGCTTGTTAAGAAATAAGTAATATTTTTTAAAGGCATTTAACAATCTGTTCCTGCTACAACTCCTTTCCAGACAATTTGCACCTCTAAGGTCACAGTACAACTGCTTTGGAATCAGGAAAACATGAGTTGCATATTTGTATTACACATGAGATGTATAACAATACCATTTGTGCATATATACATAGTTTTCCTTCACTGCCTTTCATGAACACTTCAGCAAAGACTTCCTATATGTACACCATACAAAATTACTTAGAAGCCCAATTATATCCAACAGCGGAAAATTGGCATGGACAGAGAAATGAGTTTTCCTCATCTTCCCATTGTCCTGTGCACCAATAATGGGTTTCTGAATGTCCCTGTGACATTTCTGCCTTCAGATCAAAACTTTAAGTACTTTATTCTCTTTTAAAGTGGAGTCTACTTACCCAGAGGGAAAAGACCCCAAGACTTGCCACAATCCATAATTCTTACAGTAAATCCCTTGTCAATGCATACAACACCAAAGCAATCTGTGCCTGAGATTTTCATTTCCTCATGGGCAGCACTGAGGTGCCCATTTACATCACTTTGTGCTCAGATATTAACACTAAACATTGCTGGCTCTTTCTTCCACAAAGGGCCACTGGTACCAGTGGTAGAGACTATTTTTGTCTCATAAATAATCAATCAAAAATCTGTTCAGCCTTTCTGAAAACATGCATTTGTCACATGTCATGCAGGTTGTTGGAGAAAAAACAAGGAATAGATCACAGAATGGGCCTTAAAGATCACCTAGTTCCAACCCCCTTCTGTGGACAGGAACATTTTTCACTACAGCAGCTTGCTCAGAGCTCCATCCATCCTGGCCTTGAACTCTCCCAGGGATGGAGCATCCACAACTTCTCGAAGCAGCCCATCCCAGTGAAGAATTTTCTGTTACTATTTCATCTAAACCTACTTTTTCAGTTTGAAGATGTTCCCCCATGTCCTGTCACTACATGTCTCTATAAAAAGCTCATCTCCATCTTTCTTGTAGTCTCCTTTCGGGTACTGGAAGGCCACAATTAGGTCACCCTGAAGCCTTCTCTTTTCCAGTCTGAACAAACCCAATTTGCTCAGCCTTTCCTCAAAGGAGAGGTGCTCCTTCCCTCCAGTAACCTTGGTGTCCCTCCTCTGGACTCACTCCAACAGCTCCATGTCCCTCCTGTGCTGGGAGCCCAGGGCTGATGCAGCCCTGCAGGGGGGCTCTCACCAGAGCAGAGCAGAGCAGAGGGGCAGAATCCCCTCCCTCCCCTGCTGCCCACGGGGCTCTGGGTGCAGCCCAGGACACGTTTGGCTCTCTGGGCTGAGGGCACATTGCTGGGGCATGTCCAGCCTCTCACCCACAGCACCCCCAAGGCCTTCTGGGCAGGGCTGCTCTCCATCTCTCATCCCCCAGCCTGGATTGGTGCTGGAAGTTGCTCCGACCCAGGTGCAGCACCAGCACTTGGTCTTATCAAACCTCATAAGATTCCCGTGGGCCCATCTCCTGAGGTTGTCCAGGTCCCGCTGGATGACATCCAATCCTTCAGGTGTGTCAATGGCACCACTGAGCCTGGTGTCATCTGCAGGTGTGCTGAGGGTGTGCTTGATCCCTGTGCCTATGTCATTAAAGAAGATATTAAATAACACCGGTGCAGAACAGACCTGAGGGACGCCACTTGTTACCAATGTCCCCTGGGACTCTGAACGTTGACCACAACCCCCTGGATATGACTGTCCAACCACTTTCCATGTTATCACCTTAACAGACCATTCACCAGACCATTCACATCAGGCTATTTAAAGAAAAGTGATATTTGGGTTATCAGAGCTTGTTATCATTCACATATTTTCTTGTATAAATTAAGAATTGCCATTTCTGAAGCATCAGGTCACTGTTCTTATGTGCTCCCATATTAACTTCCAAGATGGTCCCAGATGACATGAAGGCATCAGAAATGCTTTCCTCCAATGCTTTTATCATTTCCTGTCACTGGTTATCTGACAGGACATTGCTTTCAAAATTATGCTGAAGGAACACAGGGATGCATGGCCAGAAGCACAGGTACTGTCTTCCTGGACAGGTATAACTTATGCTGAACTTCTTGCTTTTGTAACAGAAACAGAGTGGGCACCTAAAATAAAAGGGCTCAAAGTATTATGAAAATACATGAATAAGAATGAACATGAGTCCTTTCCATGAAACTTCAGATATACTCTATAGCAACAAAAAAAAAAAAGTCTTTCTACTCTGAAGCTGTGTATGCAAAAAGCTTAGGGAATTACAGAATATTCAGAATCACAAAATAATTGTATTATTGCTCTTCATCTAATTAAGTAATTATTCAGTCTCCTTCAATTTGGGCATGACAAGCCTGACAGGTGTTTCAGGCAGGAATATATCTAGCTCTTAGAGACAGAAACATATATTCAGTTTTGTTAGTGAATTTACTCAGGTCAAACTTGGTTTTCTGGAGATGTTGTAAGCAAAAGAACTTAATAAACATACTTGAGAAATTGAATGGAATACGAGAAGAAGTCTGGGATTTTTACTTTTGCTAAATGCTTTTTCCTCTATCTGTCTGAAAGGTAGTTTGTACTTTTTCAATTTTCTGATTTGCCAGTTTAGACACAATTAGCCTAATATAAATTCATCATAATTAGCAACATTCATCCTACTGCAGTGTCTGTTGAATTATAAGTAAAAGAAGCGTCAGTGTGTTAGTCATCTGCTGTTAACAGGAAAAACTCAAATGGTTACAGCAGAAGCCTGAGCACCAGAATCTCATTGTTCCACCCTCAGCCCTGTGACAGCTCATTACAGAAGCTCACAGGGGTCAATTTTCCCCAGACTCCTTTTTAGAACTGTTCGGGGAAGAGGATGCAACATTGAACTCAGATATTTCTGCATCCTTTTGGGCCACTCTGCTTGAGTTTCACATCTGTCAAATGGTAACCACAGTAAATGTCATTCAATCTCATTAGACATTTGATTTAGAGTAGCAACCAGTCGTGCACACAAAAAGTTAATTTCTAAGTAGGCAGCAACATCAGATTGGAATTCATACAGTTTTTAGTAATAAAATTGCTAATCTAATTGTCTGTAGTTTAGGATAGGCAATGTCTTCTGGGCCAGCCTGCCATGCAAGAAGCTAGAATTTTGGACAGAGCTCCATAGGAGCACAGTCAACATTTTCATTTGTGCTGTCACTATTACCAATGAGGAGGAAGTGCAGAGAAACAGAAGCAAAAGGAAAGACACAGTGAGTTTGTTAAAATCTATATGTGAGAAGAGAGACAAAAAGCCTATAAATCTCTTTGACCTCTATAAGTGACACCAGTTAACATTTTTCCAAAGATATTTAACTTCAGATTCATGCGCATACTATAATCAACATCAACTCGTGTTTGTCATCAATATTTTAAGGTTTATGACTAAAACTAGATATTTGATTTCTCAGCTGAAAGTAGAAGCTAAGCTGTACTAGATAAGGGTGTGCAAAGAGAATTATTTGACAAGAAACAATGTAAAACTAAAGGAGACAAACATAGCACACCAAAAAAAAAAAAGGCTGGAATAAAAGAACCTGCTACTTGTCTCCCTGGGGGGGAAAAAAAAAAGGTGTTTTCAGGTTCCTTTTTCCTGAGTACATGTTCAAGAACATCCACACATACCATTTAAAACTTAAACACTGCAAAGGACCTTCCACTGAAGTTGGAGGTAATACAGATGCCAGTTTTATTCTTTGAAGATGAAACTTCAATATTGTTATGTAATTGAACAGAATTCTCATAGCTGTCACCTATAACCTTATAGTAGCATCTTCCAAACACTGGCATTTTTTGATCATCCAAAAGATCCCTATCCTGATCCTCCAAAAGGTTTTTTAAAAAGGCAAATGTCATATACAGATTACTTAACACAGTTGTCTGAAAGTCTGCATTAAGCCAAGATGAGGGCAGTTCGACAGAACACAACTGCTTAAGTGATCACTGCTTTTGTTTCAAATCAATACTCAATTAAAAATTTCCTGCAGTCTTAGCTGTTAATTGCTTCCCAGCAGAACAAATAACATTTTAACTGCCTGTAGGCTTGTAACAAGCCCATTTCTTTCTGTTGTAATTGTTGCTCTTCTTGGCACCCTCACATTTCTTCCTCAATCCTGTCGAAACAAATTGGAAGAATGAATGGATGATAGGATAATATACACATAGAGATTGATTGTACACATTTTGATTACAAAAAATGTATTGGGATAAATGACAGCAAGTAGAAAAAGCGTATAAAGTGATAATTTTGATCCAAAATCTGTTTCCAATGTGTTCTGTTCTTAATCTGTAAAAGCATCGCAACCTTTTTCAAATTTAGAAAGTTATTCGGACTTCAAAAACAGAAGATATTTTAGAATATTAAAGTTTCTTTTTATATGTTTTTGCAATTGAACAAGGATGATATCAGTAAAACTACCGCAAAATCTTACAAAGAGAGGGTAACAAACATCTATCACCAGACAGAAAGTAAGTATTTTGTATCCAAAGATTCCAGTGCCCAAATCAGGAAAGAAATTGCTTGTTGGCATTTACTCCTGCAGCTTAGAGAACGGCAGAAGTCAATACACAGTGCTGGACTTTATTCTCACCATGACGTAAGCAGTAAAACATCTGCCCTGCCTAAAACAAAAGCCTCTATTTTCATTTAGGGACTTCATGCATTCCCTGTGTCGTTGCATCACCTGCACAGACCTCTGCTATTACTTTGCTTCTGCAGAAGAATTCATATGGTGCTTTAATTTCCTCCTTCCCAGAGAGGTCAAACACCCTCCTCCATGGCTTTTTCTGTTCCAGGAAGCTGCTCAGGCCTCGGGAACACAGGGACCTGAAGGAGCACATCCCTCTCACACAGCTCCCCTGCCCCTCATGTGTCAAGATGGGTTTGCTAGCAGGTTGTAAATCCTCAATAGATTTGTTTGCAAGGATATCTGCTTTTGTACTTGATCCCTTGCCTACCCCTCCCTGCTGTGGCTGAACATCTGTATTCATGGGCTTCTGCGGCCTTTATCTGGAATAGCCTTTCCACAACTCCTTCTCTTGACTTAATTACATCAATAAAAGAATTGCAAAACACCTTTAAAAGTAATGAGCTCTCTCTCACATACACACTACTGCTGTTTCTTCTCTTATGTCATCCATAAAATGTAGCAGGAGACAGATGATGAGAACTGATGATTCTACTTTACCAAGGGGAACTCACTCTGGCAATGCAGTGTACAGCACTCTGTTTAGATCTCTTTTATTAACAGCAATAATAAACAGGAAAACTAATTCATGCAACAAATCAGGGACCTTCATCTGATGCTCAAGATCAAGACTTTAACAGATAAACTGTGACCAATATTCTCAGAGTATCAGTGAAGATTAAGAACACTGAAAACACAGCTTACCTGATTTTATCAATTAAAAATAGACTACACCTTGTCACACTTTTTTCAGCTACAAGGTGCCACCCATGTGAAATTATTATGTCTTCAAACACTCCTAATGGGACTTTTCAAGGTTTTCCTGCAGCTCACATTCTTAAATACAAAAGGTTCTACATATCTACAAAACAATCTTCTGTTAGCAACCATCAAGTAATTTGCACACAAACATCTGATGAGAAGACACAAAGATATAAATCTCAGTGGGATGAACTAACATAACTTTCTCTAGACTAACCTAACTTGATTTGTTTAAACTCATTTTTATGGAACTGTGCACTTGTGTTCTGTGCCCGTTCTGGCCCAATCACACCCAAGATAAGAAACGAAACTTTCTGATCAAAAATCACTCTTATAAATATAATCTATGTTCTTTATTTGATTATTGGTAAAAAAAAAAATCCCTGAAACTAATAAAAAATGATTATATAGCCACCTGGCTATCCTACTGAAATACTAAGAGGAAAAAGATCAAGTCACTCTATTCCAATGAGCTTAAAGGAATGTTTCTGCCACAGCAAATGCATCTAATAGTGCTGAAGAAAAATACTGGGGAGGGGTTGTTTCCTTTGATTTTCCACATGAAATATAGTCTAAGAATCCTGAAATCACTGCTTCTAGAGAACACACAGGAATACTCATTTTAATTGCACTATGACTCTTACCACTGGTGGAAAAGCTTTAATGAAATTTAAGGGGGGTAGGGGAAAAAAAAGAGAGAATTTCATGTGCTATCTGAGCTTCTGAAGAGAGCCATGTTCCTGTTTTCCAAATAGTAAAATTCAACCAGAGGGTTAAAACACAAAATCACTACATTGTTGTTCATTCACACCTCCAAGAAGTTCTGATCAAAGACTTACAGGAAACCAGTGTTTAGCCCTCAGCTTATCCTTGGAAGAGAGACACAGAGGAAGTGATCTCCCAGACTGCTTTTACAGTTATCACCCCTTAAAGTTCACAGTTTCCAAACGTATCATCTCCTTTTAGAATGATAGAAAAGCTCTGCCAGGCTGTTGGCACCTTAATGTTGCCCACAAACACCCCAGGTTCTGGCTGTCAATGTTTTTTTAAAGCTGTCAGTCTCCCTGCAGTTATTTGAATGGGATATTCCATTTGGAGGCTCTTCTAAGTCATTTTTCACAGGTATATTCACAATTACTCCTTAAGAAGAATAGTGACATCTGTTCCTCACAGAAAGAAAGGATAGACTGAGCAATGCTGTCAACCCTCAGCAATTTTTTCTTGGCCAATTGTTAAAACAAAGTTTACATGAGAATTTAACATTAATAGGTGCAAGAAAAACTCTTAAAATTATGGGCACAACAGCAGTTTGGAAATTTTGCCTTTTCTCTATATATTCTTACACAATTTTAGCTTTCATTGATTTCACAATTATACAGGGAGTCAAATAAGGAAACACATTCCCAGTGTTCTATTCCCATGTATATTTTACCAGTTCTTGTAAACTCTGTCACCAAAAGCAAGTAAAATTGATGAAAAAAAGGATAAGAAAAGGGGGAGGGGGGAAAGAACAGCCCCTTCCCTCCTCGTGTATATATTTAGTGATTTTAAAATATTTGTACAATGTTCTTCAAAATCCAACTTTTCCACTAGTGTAGATTTCTTATACAGTTATATTTTGGGTTGCATAAAAAAGGATAGTTAGGTATCATCAGGGGCTTCCTCTTGACTGGTGAATGCAAAAATTTCAAGACTTCTTTTATTTTTGGAGTATTGATAAACCATTGACTGCATTCCCTTCAACACAATCCGGGTTCATTTTGTAGGCATGGTAAAGAGAAAGAAGACCTTTCCCTTCTCCAAATAATTTGTGTAAAAATAAGAGGCAGTGTCTAAATAATTTTCTTTTCCCCATGGAAAACCTGCTGAGGATGTTATTAAGTTTTTTTCTTCCAAATGCCCTATTTGTTCCATTCTGGATGGAATCCACCTATTCATCAGAACAGCTCTCAAGGTCCAGCTGGCATTGAACTTTATCCATCCATAAAAGCAGGAGAATAAATTACATATAAATTAATCCAAACTGCATGGTGACAAAGAGTACTCAGTATGCCTTAGTTAATAGCAAGTGTGTCCTGATAAAGGATAAAGTGATCTTTTTTCTTAGGAAGAAGATGTACACAGCAAATGCATCTGCTACAGTAAAATAAATAAACATGGAAAATAACAGGAGGGAAGGTTTCCTATGTGCAACTTGAGGAACGATAGTGTCCATAAACAGTAACATGTTTCCATTCTGTGACATTCATTAATACTCCTCCAGGAAATTCAGCACAATAAATTAATATTCCTCCTTTCTAGGAAATTCTGAAAGGAATTGGTAAAATCAGATCATCTGAATCCACTGTCCTGGATCCAGGACAGGGTACCTGTCTGAATTAAGACAAAAACCATGCCTAAGTCTTTTGTTAAATGCATTAAAACTTTCTTTAGGGGATTATGTCACATAAAGGGTAATGGCTGAGAAATTTAACCTATATAAATGGACACAAAAAGAGTCTAAAATGATGGTGTTCTATGGTAAAAAGGACTCATCCAACACAAAACTCATTTTTTATGATACAATAAATGAAACAAAACCAAAAATAAATACCAAACAAACAAAAAAAGACAACAACAAAGATACAACAAATTTGTATCATTCTCCATAATGAAAAGGAGTCTCTCTAGAATAAATTGGGACTCTGACTTCTTTGACCACACATTAGTTGGGGTGAGTGCCCTACTGCAGCCCACAGAATCTACCTTTGCTACACAGATATTTACTTCTGTGTCAAAGAGTTGTCATATTTTACCCTGCAAAAGGCCACATTTCTGTAGGCATGAATAGCACCTGTGCATTTCTTGCAAACAATTTCAAGCTTTTAAAGTGTCACAGGGCTGCTTGGTCAATTGTTCCTTACAAAAGATACAAGGATCATATATAAAGATATACCTTTTTTTCCTTAGGCTTCATGTGGAAAAGTTCTCCACCACAATGACAACTTCTCTATAATGATGAAATAGCTAATTACCTACTGATTCTTATGGAAGAAACCTTCAAATGAGAAAGATTTGGAAACTAATGTTCTAATGTTCTTTGGGTTTCTTTAATAATTTCCTCAGCTATCTTTCTAATATAGTTTGTGGTCAATTAATACAAACAACATAGCCTTATGACTCCAAGAGTTTCATAACAAACACACGAGATCACCTGCAGCAAGAGCAAACACATCACCACAGTTTTCTTTTTTTAAATAAGCCCTTACTGCTTAACAACAAAAACTGCAACATTTTGCAATCCTGTATTTTGCAGAAAGACAAGATTCTGATGCTCTGGCTCCTCCCAAGAACTCCTTCCTGCACAAACATTTACTCTGACTTCAACACGATTATGCAAATCCTTGAACCAGGAGGCAAACTTGAACTCTGGCATGTAAAGAAACCCCAAGTCAGTTGCATTCTTAAATGTAAGCAGAGGCACAAATTCCTTGTTGAGTTTTGCTTAACATAATAGTCAAGACAGAAAAAAAATAATTAGAATTTTACTTGAAAGACTCTAATAATCAAGAAAGAAAAAAGAAATACTGTTTAATTGCACTGAAGATGAGTAATTTGCTATCCAAAGAAAATTCACCCATTTCTGGTTCTGACAAAATATCATAACATAGATATAAACCTCATTTACCCTCTCTTCATTGTCCTTTGGAAATATTGCCTTTCCAAATTCTGCAGCCGTTCTTCTCCTATGGATATAACTCTGGAGAGGAAAACAGTAAAACAACAAATGAGGGAGATTTCCAAAGACTGTTAGTGTGATCCAACCCGAGCAACGCATTGGTCATACACAATAAATAATTATGCAAAACTCAGAAAAAGTATATGAAAGTAGACACAGTATTTGTGTCAAAGGCTACCCATATAATTCATTAGTAGCAGGATTTCCTTATGGCCCAGTTTTCTCTTACAAATGCAACACAGTTGATTTATAACTAGTATTTTCATGGAAAGTGGGATGGAGCAAGTGCATCCTCCCTTTCAGAGAGATGCAATGAGAGGTTGCCCCACCACGACAGCCTCCAAGCCACTGCAGGAAGAGAAGGTGGCTTTGGAGCATGTTCTCTTGACTGACTCCAGAGGGAAGAGGCCAATCACAAAACGTGTTCAGAGTGAGTGGGTCTGTGTTTGCAAAAATCAATTTAGATACTGCAACAGGCAAGCATAGTAGCCAGTATTTTATAAGCCTTAATGGTTTTTTTGGTAGTGTGTGGGGTTTTTTTGAGGAAAACACCTGCCTGTTTGCCACAGAAGAAGGGTTAATAAATCTAGTCTCTCTCAAGAGCTCCACAATCCCAGTGGACTATTCTGCTCAGTGCAGATCACTCTGTACCTCTGCCAAAAGCTGCCACAAGGAATGTTCTAGGGAAATCACAGGCTTGGTGGCCACTTAGAGTGTCCCAGGGCACAGACATGAAGCAGGAGGAAATCAGCCCCTGAATCTCTGCATAACTCCTGAAAGAGGCACTTGTAGTTCCTGTATTTTTTAAATGATCTATCCCACCCCCTGAAGAAAAAAACAGTGTTTTTCCCTTCTCTGCAGTAAGAGCACCCTGCTCCTAATCTCCTTTATTACGTAAATGCTTTCCCAGTAACAGCACATGGAAAAGGGTCCTTTCATTCCCACAATGCCTGTGCCAGCAGCAATACCAGCATTACAGCATACACATTTCTGAGTCAAACACTCTTTCTTTCTCTGAATTCTGACCTTCAGGCTCCCCATTAAAAATGTTGGTTTTGGCAGAAGCAAAAGCTCTTAACCACAAAATCAGGTGAAGATGGAGGAAGAGGAGGGAACAGTGATGAAATGGAAAAAGTCAAGCATCTGCCCAGAAATTGGACTGTCAGAAGAATAACATCTCCAACTTATTTGTCCCACCAAAACTAAGGGAGTGAATGAAATGTTACCATTCCCTTTGGGATCCTGAGAGGATGGAACAAGTCTGCCTGGTGACTTATCCTCACGCCTTTCCCTTTCTCTCCTCGCTCTGACACCCGTGTCCAGTTGTTGTCACACCCAAACGAGCACCTGCAGCCAGCAGGGACAGAGCCAGCCCAGGCCACTTGCTGCTTCTGATTCAGTGACAAGAGCCTCAAGGATGATCTTGTAAAGATTGTGTTTTACCTAATGCTACCCAAATATGAAGGGGCACCTCATTCAGAACCTCCTTGCCACAGAGAGCTGTGCTTGTCTCTCTCAGAGGAGAAAGTCAGGAAGGAGCAAGAAAGGGGCAGAATTTATGCGTGATTTTAAAAATGTCTGGTTTACTGTAAGCCATTAGCCTGGTTTACCAACCTCTTCTAACTGCTGCTGCTGGGAGCCTACAGCCAGCTCTCTGCTTGTGCCCCACAGTGGGACGAGGTGTGTGTACATGTGTGTAAATGTCTGTGTCTGCACACGCTGCTTCGCCTTTCGCACCGCCAAGGCACAGCACCACAGCAGAAATCCATTCTCTCCTTTTCAAGGGGTGTGGGGCTGGGATACTTAACAAAATAAAAAGCTACCAGGAGGTAGCATCAAAAAAACAGAACCATCAGAAAAACAGCTTTAGAAAGGAACAGGCCACGCACTTGGAGTCTGAAACTGCCTGAAGTTAACAACACACATAAGAAGAATAAACTGGTGGTGCTGTAATTGAATTTTTATGGAAATAAACAGGTGGCAGATTTACTATGGCTGCAGGGATAGCAGGGGGTGAAATGCTGCAGCTACATTAACCTGTTTAATTTAATAGCCTCTCTACTCCAAGAGGGGAAAAAAAAAAAAAGAAAGATACTGTGCCGTTAGTTCAGTCAGCTGGATGCCAAATGTAAATAACTGCAATTACCCTACTATGCCCATGGTGCTGGATGGGAAAGGGCTTGGTGCCAAGTCTCACTTCGTTGTCGTGTTTATTAATTAAGCTCCAGGAAGTTTAAAAACACAACAGTTTTCATGAAGAACCAAGGCAAGAGGAGCCTGCATGTGGCAGAAAGTGCAGGGTGTACCTGGGTCCCCTCTGTAGCGTCTGCTGCTTAAACCCAGCACTGCAGCCCCACTGTCAGAAATTTGTGGCCAAGTCACTGCCTTCATGGCAGGCTTTTAATGCCTGCTGGGGCTTTTAGAACTGGTCAGCCTTTAACAGCCACCTATAATGCTCACAGGGAGCCTGCAGCAATTTAGCACAGGGAATCCAAAACCATTATGTGTTTATAATCAAGGAAATTGTATGGGGAGGGATGGAAATATTAGATTTAGCTTTTTTAACCTTAACTGCTGATGCAAAACAAAAATAGGTTGAAGCATTAGGAGCAATATATTTGCATCCTGGCATGAGAGAGGTATATGAAAGAAATGCTGCAATAATAGTTGAAGAGGGCTCCAGAGCAGCCCTATAAAATTAGACATTAATGGAACGGGGAAACTGCACATTTAGGCAGCTGCCAGCCAAAAATGGGTTCCAGGGCTCTGCCCCTTGTCCATATGGGTGATGATACAGGTTTTTAAGTATATGATTAGTCTTTAATGATGTAACATAATAACAACACATTTCCTGGTATACTGCCCTTGGTAAGCCTATGCAAGCCTCTACACCTGTGGGTAAGTTGACCAGATTAAAATATTTTATACACAGAATTTCTTTTCATTCACATAAATGAAGGTTCTTCTCTGGAAAATTACTCTGTTCAAGACAAGGAATTACATTCTCTGTTAGTGTACACTGGCATTGGCTCTGAGGGAGCTACAGTCATTTATATGCATTGCGGGTCTGGTCCAAGCAATCATGTAATTAAAGACTGCAATGCAATTGCATCTCATTAGTATGGCTGAGATAAAGCTTTAATTTAGTCACTACCTGCCTTATGAGCAAAATATCTGGGGTTTTAACATACTCTCACTGTTAGTCTTTATGTAATTTTCTCTCTTAAAAGAGTATGACTGAAAACAAGAACATCCCATAATTTAAAACACATTAGAAAGACATGACTGGAAGAATGCATATTGATCTCTGTCTCGTTCACTATGCTCTCTGCAATGTACAGACTGCACACAGAAGAATCCTTCCTTATTTTTCACTAACCTTCAGTAAATTTTTGGCTTTACTTGTTTACTCCTGGACAAACCTCCCCCCCCCATCTTCTCCTTTAAAAGTTTCTGCTCAACTTACAAAACACTTTCAAAACCCTCATCATCAAAATACTTTGCTACACCTGCCACTCCAAATGACCTAAGAAGGTCAGGAGGACAGTGAAAATGGAAAGGAGAATTTAAAGATAAATGTCTTTTAAAGCAAAACTGTAACATTTAGCTTGTGAAACTGAAGTCCATTTTTCTATAACTCTAGATATTTTCTGAATCCCAAGAAGAAAAGCAGGAGCTTGTACTCCTGGTTCCATTTCAACATTGCACTTTCTGAAAGAATACTGATTTTGAATAGTTATGGTGGTAAAAGTACAGCCAGGATTTCTGACCCAAATGATGCATCTGAACAAAAGATAAATTTAAACACCATTAAGGACTGACTATTTGTTGCAAAATACAACTGCTAAAATACAGCTCATCCTCAGACATTATTAATGGCCCTCCTCTTAGATGCTATGTTAAATATTGCAATGAAAAATTAGAGTATGCAAAAGATATAAGGTAATAAATCTGAGGGTAAAAACCCAAAACTGTTAGAGACATGGTTCTTATTTCCTCTACTTCTCTCAACAGTCTTCAGCCTGATCTGCATGAAGCTGCCATGTGTGCATCCCTAGCCCTAAGCAGAGAACCACAGAATGGTTTGGGTTAGAATGGACCTTTAAAGGTCACCTAGTCCACTCCCCATGCCAGGAACAGGAACATCTTCAATTAGGTCAGGTTGATCTAATTGATCTATCCAACCTGACCTTGAATGTTTCCAGGGATGGCACATCTACCACCTCTCTGGGCAACCTGTTCCTGTGATTCACTACCCTCATGGTGAAAACTTCTTCCTTATGTCTCATCTAAATCAAACTTCTTTTAGTTTAAAAACACTTTCCCTTGTTCTATCACGACGGGCTCTGGCAAGACGTCTGTCTGCACCCTTAAGAAAAGCCCCCTTTAAGTGGCAAAAGGCAGCAATAGGGTGTCCCAAGAGTCTTCTCCAGGCTGAGCAAATCTGTCTCAGCCTTTCCTCATAGGAGAGGTGCTCCAGCCCTCTGATCACCTTGGTGGCCTCCTCTGGATTCAGCAAGACAGCTCCATGTCCCTCCTGTGCTGGGAGCCCAGGGCTGATGCAGCCCTGCAGGGGGGCTCTCACCAGAGCAGAGCAGAGCAGAGGGGCAGAATCCCCTCCCTCCCCTGCTGCCCACGGGGCTCTGGGTGCAGCCCAGGACACGTTTGGCTCTCTGGGCTGAGGGCACATTGCTGGGGCATGTCCAGCCTCTCACCCACAGCACCCCCAAGTCCTTCTGGGCAGGGCTGCTCTCCATCTCTCATCCCCCAGCCTGGACTGACCCCAGGGGTTGCTCCGACCCCAAACATTAAACACCGGTGTCACCTTCCGTGCGGAAACACCACCCCACAAAAAGCAGCGCGAAGTACCTGACAACAGCGAGATCACCGATTCCTTCCAAAAAAAAAGCAAATCCCCATCCCAGCTATATTCTGCAGGTGCACCGGGGCATGGCCGGAGGAGCTGGAATTCGGAGCTGGGCTGATACTCCCATCTAGTGGGGATCGCCGGGAGAACGAAACCGGGGAGGCAGGAAAAAGCAGCCGAGGAGAATCCAGCATCCTCCCAACCCTCTAACGCGACTGCGATTCGACCGGAACCGCTCTGAAAAGGGTGAAAAGTAGGTTACAAATTAGCAGTCTCACCGTGTCCGATGCTTTTCAGGGAGGTCCCCAGCTAAGCAGGAAGACTTGCCGGAAAATATTTTATTTGAGTCAAATAAAAAGTTCAGGACTCTATAAAAGCACTCGGGAGTCTGTCATCCACAGGGAGCAAAGGGTGATCCAGGCACTGTTTCGGGGCTACGAGAAACAGCCCCATATCTGGAAACAAAACTATTTCTTATTATTGAGTCTCCCACTGAAATATTATCATTACAATTGCAAATAAAAACAGCAGAAAAATCACTTTTTGGTGGTTTATAACTCTTTTTTTCTATTTTCTTTTTTTTTTCCCCCTTTTTCTTCTCGGTTTGGGGTTTTTTGCTTTTGGTCGGTTGGTTGGTTTATTTGTTTGTTTTGGCTATTGGTTGTTTGGGATTTTTTGCCGGTTTGGGGGTTTTTTTGCCTTTTTTTTTTTTTTTTTTTGGTGGGTCTGCATTTGTTGCGGTTTTTTTTTTTCTAATTGGGTTTTTAACATAAATAAATAAAACCAGCATTTCTTTTTTCTTTTTCCTGACGTTCTGTTAAACTTCAGGAGCATTGCTGTTCTAGAAGAAATATTTTCAGGCTTCCTGGTCCTTCCCAATACTAGGATTTAGTACACAAGGAGAGGACATTTTTATAGACAAAATACACAAAATACTACACTGATGGGGACCTTCTTCCTCAGAAGCCCGTGTACATGTGGCCTCTACAAGCCATAAATGCAGGAAAATTATGTTGCTCCTCATGGTGGGATAGAATAATGAAAGTGTTGAAACTAGAAAAACATCATACAGGTATATAAGTGTCCTCCGAGTCTGAAGACATCATAAACTACTCATGTTTTTTCTCTTTTTACTACCAGAACCCTATAATGCCTACATAGTGGTTTATCATCAGTTTTTCCTCAGTTGGCTTTTTAGATGTAATGGATAAAAAATAATTCTCATAGCTACTGCTGTAATATTCAGTTTTGTAGCACCAGTAACCAAGAAAGTCTCGTTTTATTTCTTCTTCACCAGGGAAAGTGGTGTTTTTTAATCCTTGTTGCTCTTTGGCACACATGAATGAGAAGTTAATATTCCTTTCAACAAACGAAAAAATTCAAAGTAAACTACTAAATAGCTACTAAAACAAATTTGGAAGGATTTCCCCCTGACAGGAAGATGAATATTCCAAAGAACCCAGTTCTACGTAAATACAGGAATTTTACAGCCATTCAACAATGTAAGTGTAAAAACCACTGCAAAAATGAAGGCCAAAGAAACTTTGTATATATCTGCTTATGACACTTCCAGATATTTTTGCCTCTTTTATGCTGTTGTCTTTTTTTTTATGGTCATTATTTTCTTGTTGTTTCTGTATTTGGCTACTGCCACTAAGGCATCTCCTGTTTGTTTTCCAGAACATATTTTCAGTCTGGAGTAACATATGCAATCTATATTTAGGTCTTCTGATAATGATTCTTGCCTTGGTTTGGGGGTCTTATTTTCTTACTCCCTCAATGGCTTCTTTACAGCATTATACTTCAAAACATGCCAGAATCTCACTTTTACAAATATCTCATTTGCACTTATATGGGTCCATGATACAATGTTGTTCACCTTCCATTCCAGGAGAATTTAAAAGCCTGTGCTTTTGGTTTCATGGAGTTTTGGTTTGCTTTCTCAGAGGATTACGTAAAACATTCCTCCAAGTCTAATCTGAACGTAATATCCTGGAATTTTATTGTTCACAAACACATAAATGGTCTGACCCTAGTGAAACTCTATCTGAACTTGAGTTTATTTGGAATTCACATCCCCTCTATCCAGAGTTTTTTATTTTTCCAGATACAGAATTTTAAACCAAGTGAAATTCAACTCACATTCAACCTACCATCAGTGCAGTCACCAGAAATGTTTGGGAAGCTTAGAATGGTGGAACAAGCAGTTATACCTGTAAGCTTTAAGGTAACTTGAATACCAGGCAAAAATAAGTCCTGTGGCTCTGGAACACTTCACATTCCAGAAGTCTGAACCACCACAGCTGAAGCATCACTTCAATTTACATGTTTCCACGTGTTTGCAAAGAGATCACACTGCTTTTCTGTTAAACCCACCCAGGAGGGCCCCGAATTCCTGCTTATGAAAATCAGCTGATGTCAGTGGAATTGGTTAATTTACACTGTTTAACAATCTGGCCCTCTGGCATTCTCCATCAAATAAAGCTGGAGTATCAGTTGAGTAGCTAAGCATAAACTGATAGTGAACATATGTAAAGCAGTTGTCCATTTCGTAGTTGGGAAAGTAAGAAATAGATTTTTCAGATAAGACTTGAGTTCTTCATCTTGCACGAAAGCGCATTCATCTGAAATTTAAATGCTGAAAATACTGGACTATAACTTGCCTTAACACACAGAACTATTTCAGGCTGGATACACACAGACCTCCCCAGCCCTTATGCCATGACAAACCCCCTGGAGGGACACCAGCAAGTGTTTCCCTCATCACTCAGGGATATGCTGAACTTCTCCTGCTGAAGCGCCTGTGCTTGCAACAAATGGATTCAGTATTCAATCAATGAGGAACCCCAGCTCAGGGAGATAAAATCTCTCTCTCTCTCAGTAGTGGTGAGAACCAAAATCCCCTCAAGCCCTCAAAAAGCTTAGCCTGACACTGGTGACCTCCCCAGGGGAGCCCAGAGGAGGCCCAGGATTGTGATCATAGACCTGGAATATCTCTCTTCCTGTGAAGAGAGGTGGGGAGAGCTGGGGGTGTTCTCCCTAGAGAAGAAAGCACACCAGGGAGACCTTAATTTACCCTCCAGTACCTAAAGTGACCTACAAAAGATCTGGAGAGGAATATTTTACAAGGGCAGGTAGTGACAGGAAAAGAGGGACTGGCTTCAAACTGAAAGAGGATGGTTTAGATCAGGTATTAGGATGAAATTCTTTACAGTGAGGATGATTAGGCACTGGAACACTTTGCCCACAGAAGCTGTGGATGCCCCATCCCCAAAAGTGTTCAAAGCTGGGTTGGATGGAGCTCTGAACAATCCAGTCTGTTGAAAGTTATCGCTGCCATTCTGTGGTGCTTTGATTCACAGAGTTTTCTGCTTATTTGCTTTTTCAGAGCAGGGAGGAGTTGGCCAGCTTTCATCTGTGCATCCTGAACACACACACAGACCTTTCTCTCTCATTTCTGAGTAAGGCTTCTAAGCATTTCTCCTGCTTTCTGCTGGGCAGGCTAAACAGCTTCCTACTCAACACGCTGGTTTTTATAAGCCCCAGTCTTAGTCTTTTAAGAGATATTTCCAAATCCATGTGGTGCTATTCAAGGCAACACAGGTATCAGAAGGGCTCTGGCTGTGTTAGCACAGAGTCTGCTCATAACTGGGCTGGGCTCTGTGCTCCCAGGGAGGCTAGAGATCCAACCCTGCTCTGTCCAGTGCTCTACCCAGCCATCAATGCAATACAAACTGGCTCTCCCTCTGCATCATCTCCCTGCATTGCAGTACTGAGTCCACTGGAGAATCTAATCTTAGTTTTTTTCTATGGCTAGAAGAGGTTTATTTGCCTCCTGACCAGGCAATGAGTTAACTGGATTTTTTTTTCTTTTGAGGGGATCTGAATCCAGAAATAAAAATCTTTCTCATGCTCCCTAAAATTCATTCTATGTGTCTTCTAAAGCTGTTTGTCTCTGCTTCAACTATCACATCAAAATAATATGGTCATTTCCCAAATGCCAGCTGCTGCCATCTTCTCAGTAGGAAAAAAGGGATCTTTGATCTGAGCTAATTATTCATCTTGCCCACACCTACTACTACTGTTAAAAAACATAACACATCGGAGGTGGATTGTGCTATATTTCATGAACATTCACTGCTGGCACTAAGGGACATACCCATCTGTTATTTGCTCTCAGCTTTGCTTACTGATAAACCAGGAAAGACAGATTGCTGATGGGCTCTTTGAAGCAAAAGGCTTCACTCTTTTACAATTAAAGTCTATAAATTATTTTTTTTTTCAGTAGACAGCATGCAGCCTAGCTCAAATCAAAATTACTTCTACTAAATTAAAACTAAGTACTCTGTATTTTTTTTTCTTGTATCATGTAACTTTGAGTGATGGAACCTTACAGCAGCATGACTTCCTTTAAATTGTATTGGACTTTCTCCCAGCACAATCTGCCTTTCTGTTATCTGGATTTCAGACATGTGCTCTAGTCTGTTTTTCAGCTGTGTCATCTTAGAAAAGTCTGTGAGGGGGTTAGAGCATTCTGGCTCAGGGACCCAAAGAGAGAATCAAGGGCAGAGGGCAGACAGACAGCACAACTGTCTGTAGGATGGAGGCTTTGACAGATGCTCTCCTTTCAGGGGTTCTCTCTGCTAATTTTCATGGCCATCACAGATTCCAAGAATTTCCCAGTACAGAAGACAGACAGCCTGTAAGACACCAGGAGGGAGTCACAGCCCACTGGTAGGAGACATGATGTTTGTTATAAGTTTTAACCAGGCTGAAAAAAGACACCAGATGTGTCAGGAGCTCTTCTGTTTCCTTGTACATCTCACTTCAGGAAGTTTTCAACTCCCATCACAAACTCCTCCAAGGTGCTGACTCACAAGCCAAAACACACCTCCAACATCTTAACAGGGATGGTTTTCACCTCCAGGAACACGCAATAGGGGATAGAGCACAGGTTTTGTACAGGTGAATTGTGTTTTCAGAGTGTGAGTCACTCCCTCCTTTTTGTCACTCGGAGCAGTCACCACACTGCCAACCCCCATCCATCAGTGCATCAGCTCAGATTTAATCCCAAAAGTATCAAAAGTCGCCCTGGAAAACTTCCAGTTTTGCCAGACATATGAGCTGGCAGCAGCTAGGTTATAATACACGTTAATACACATTACCTGTGTCACCCTTCATGCCCTGTCAGTGGATCTCTGGCCAGCACTGGAGTCCTCCTCATTCAGCACAGTTGGCAGTGACATCTCTGAGGAACAGAAATACTCAGTGTAAAGGGACATCAGTGACAGGTGACATACAAGTTTCTCTTGATATAGATCTCAAAGCAACATTTAAAGCTTTTTGGAAGAAAGTTAATTTTCTGATAAATGAATAAAATTTCTCCATGCTGGTATTCTACAGGCAGGAAGTACAGGAAGGGCTGTGCTCTATGATTCACAGTCAACGAGTTCTGAGCTTCCAGGATTCAGATGCATTACCTGATGAAGTGCAACAGTTAACAGCAACTTCTGCGTGCTTCTCATGATATCTGAAAACAAGTCAATGTTCTGGCAAGGTCATTTCTACTGCTTGAACCAATTAAACCTCTTAAGGAGAAAAAATAGCCTGCTAAGCACAGAAAATTCACCTCTAGGTTCAAAGTACGTGCACACTTCAGAGTAAATAACCTTGTAACTTGGGGACAAATGTGCTAACACAAACACCTCTGCACAAGCAGTGTCATTTTGCTCAACATGATCAACATACAGAAGGCCTAAAATGCAGCCTTATGGGTATGCACCCTCCACATGAGATACCCAAATAACTAGAACAGCAAACTCCTGCTGTTCTTCTTCCCCACATATTGCCTTATTGTTCACAGCACTCTACAACAGGAGCAAAATCTGAGGAGGTCTGTTGGCTGGTGAATTCTTACTGCTTTGGGAGGCTGGAGGTCTTCATGAACTGAGTCATTGTGCCACAGGCATCATCCTAAAACGTCCTAGAACACTTCAGAGAAGAACATCAGTGCTCCCTGACTGTGTTATTATTCTGTCTTTCCCATATCTACAAGCCTTCAGAGAAGGTGATGAGTTCTTTTTTACTGTCATGACTAAACTCCATCCAGCAACAAAGTACCATGCTTCTCCTCGCTCGCTCGCTCCCTATTCCCCACCGTGGGATGGGGAGGGGAATCAGAAAAAGAGAAACAAAACCTCATGGATTAAGCGAAGAAGAGTTTAATAATAGAAACTAAATTAAATAAATAAAATAACAATAACAAAAAAATTACAGTAATAAGGGGGGTGGGGGGGAGAGAAAGAAATAAAAACCACGGCAGACAAGTTGCACACAATAAAATTGCTCACCACCCACTGACCAACACGCAGCTCATTCCCAAACAGTGATTGCTCTCTTTTTGGGTAATCCTCCTCAGTTTATACCGACCATGGCATTCCAAGATATGGAATAGCCCTTTGGCCTGTTCAATTCTGCTGTCCCAACCATGGGACCTTCTTGTGCACCTTCTCACTGCAGAGGCTGGGACACTGCAAAGTGCTTTGTTTAGGGTAAGCACTACTGAGCAACAGCCAAAACATCAGTGTGTTATCCATGTTATACTCAATCCAAACCACAGCACTGTACCAGCTGCTAAGATGAACATGAACTCTATCCCAGCCTGAACCAGGACACTTGCTAACACCAGGGGAGTGTGTTGAGATTCTTGAAGAAAAGCATAGCTGAAGTGCAAGTCTCACGAGCAGCGACAATTTTGGGCCACTGGATCTTGGCCAGCAGAGGAGCTGAGCAAGCACAGCCCAGGCAGCTGGAGTCTGCCAAGAAGCTTTGCTGTTCTTCATGGAGGGATAGGCCTCACAGCTGCAGTACACACTTCATCTGGTGGAGCCCTAAAAAGTTAAATTTAAGTTGGAAAGCAACTGAAGGCAAATGCCATGCCAAGGGCAATCAGTCCCTTGCGTGTCTCTGGCTGCAGGACTTGGTCTGCCCGAACACACTGTACTAATGGGTCAGCTGGGCTCTCCTGGGTTTTGGGGAGTACGTCGGTGTGTACAAAGTCAGGGCAACCTCACAGTGCAAAAATCTCAACTGCATTACTGCTTTGCCTGCAGCAACCATTGTTACCTCCTCTGTAAGTATGTCATTGTTGCAGCTGAACATAATTACATGGCAATTTGTCTACACCTTGGAAAAAATGTGTAGTTTGCAATAGTGTGACCTCACTGTCACAGAGCGCCTTGGCCCCATCCTCCATGTGCTCTTCTCCACACAGCATGCTTGTCACAGGTTTGGGGTTTTTTCCTTCCTCTTGGGCAGAATAAACAAAAGAACACACAACAAAACCTTTCCTGCTCCAGGCAAGGGGTAGCCTCCTCTGGAGACTGTGCTCATGGTACACAGCTCCTCTCCCTGCAGGCAGAAGGGGCCACCTCTCTGCCAGTCCTGCAGCCTTTCTGAGCCACTAGAACAGAAAAAGGGATTTGGTAGCACCAGGTCATGAAACTTTGTGTCACATGGAAAGGGCAGCCTCCTCTGCCCTTTCCCTTGCATAAGGAAGTTAACAAAGGGAAACAAGGAAAAGTCATGCACAACAGAATTAAAAAGATGTTGGCAAAAGTAGGCAGGAATACCTATGCTTGTGCATCATTTCCAATAGGTTAACAAATGGGTTTTGTGTCTGGTCATCTAATACATCTTGAAATACACCTATATGCGTGATATGTACACATATGCATATAACCTGGTAAAAGTAATTATGAGTTTAGCCTGGTTTTATGCCAAAAGCCATCTGGGAGAAATACTAGGGACTTTATGGGTAGTCTGAACTTTTCATTTCTTCCTTTCAAACAAGGTCTATGGATTATTTATCCGTTCCCTTCAGGTGTGAACACACTCTGTCATCCATTATTGTACGAACATCCTTGGGGACTACATCATGCAATTAGACTCCCTTCTGTCACCTTCCTTCTAGGCCTGGAGATAATGTACTATCCAAACATCACCTCATACATAACTCATGCATTTAATTCCCTGCAGTACACTCACTTCTTGCCCTTCTTTGCACTTCCTTAAGCATTTAAATACCATCCTCAAACTGTTGTTATGAGACCAGCCCACAAAACAGCACACAGGAATTAGACCAGGTTTTGGAGATGCTGTAGAGACGACTTTTCTTTGACCCATAACAATGTTTTTCATGGTCTTCTGGCAGCTCAGTCCTTTGAGGAAGGGAGGCTCAAAAACAAGCCATTCCTCAAAGAGAGCTGCAGTTTGTTGCTTTCTCTGGTGCATTTCAGTCGTTTTCAGGGCCTTACTGAGCATCCTGGGTTGTATGATTTCCTTTTGCTCAAGTGTGTCAACAGCTTATCAGCCCTGTTGTGGTGGTGTTGCAGTCAGCATACTAACAGTGCAGGCAATGAACTTCAAAACAGAAATGCTGGGAGCTACAGAGAATATTCTTAGTTTTTGAAGCATTCTCACAATGCTCAAACCTTGAACACCTACCAGAAACAATGAAACATCTGCTTAGGAAAGAAAGATTGTGATTAATTAACAGCAAGAGTTTCTATTGTAAAACAAACAAAATACAAAACAAAACAAAACCGAGGGAGCAAAATATCAACAAAATATAAATTCCTCCTCAAGCAACCCTCTGGAGAAATCAGCTATTTCCTTACAAGAGATACCACTTAGGAGGGAAGCATTCTCCACTTCTCTTTCTCAAATGAATTTTGTGTTCAATAAAGGCATGAGCATGTGATTACATCATCCTTCTTACACTTGCCAGTGACTAACTATAGTTAGTCTGCTTCCAAAGCCTGTCAAGTTTCCCTGTTTTCTCTGTTGTTAAATAGATTATTTTGTGCAGTTTCTTCCCTCTGCACAGTAATGAGTAGGCTGGTGTGTCACTCCAGCACTGTCATTAACAGCAGGCTGGAATTAAGCCATGCTTTGCTGGAGCAAAGCCAGACCAGGGAAGTGTCTTAATAAATGCCAACACCAAACAAAGCAAGCCAGGAAAATTCCAGAAAAAATATGTTTTCATTTAAATGTATGGGATTTTCCAAACATCAAATATTTTTAAAATTAATTTTTATGAATTTATCATTAATTTTTTAAAACATGCTGATTTTAGTGAGAGGGGCAGGGAGAAGTATGACTGGTTTCTTGCCAGATGAAGCAATTCTCAGGAACCTAGGGTCTGTCCTGAAAATATCATTGCTGTTGAAAGCCAACCATTATTCTATGATTCACAGCCCAGGAGCAGATCCCACTTCTAAGAGGCTACACAAGTTTCTCTAAACACAACTTGCCTGCCACATCTAAGAGGCTACACAAGTTTCTCTAGAAGTTTTTTTCCTCCTAGTTTTGCCTAGGTTTTTTTTTGGCACAGGTTTAACACACATACTTCCCCCCCTGCCACCATCCCATCCCCCCCCCAAAATCTCCAAAGTCCCAGGGCTTCTGAATTCCTCAAGACTGCAAAAAGAAAACTCTGCTTTCCACTCGCTCTGCTCTCCAATATTGACTTCTCCAGAGAGCTCACAGCAAATATGAAATGCAGGTCTACACAATGCAACACCCAGGCTGGCCATGTGGTTTAAAATGAAATATCTTTGCTGTCCCTACAAGCAGAAGAAAACCCCAGTAGTAACTGAGCAATGTTGCCTGTTCTTATGTATTTCTCACATTTGTTTCTCTTTTGATGGAATACACTATATTTTAAATATTTCACTGGAGTCACCGCCTCATATTAAATGAATTAGCCTCCTTGGAGAGTTAGTTTGGATTTAATGGTCTAGCTAGTGTGGTTCTCTGAATAATCTGAGTGTCATTGAAACTCACTCTGTGCAAAAAGATATGAAGATCCAAACCAGATGAATCAGTGCTACATCTGCAAAATTAGTGCAGTGTTGAATTCTGGTCCTCAAATAGTGCAATGCAGGGCAACTGCAGAGATTATTTATGAGGCAATTCCTCTGTATTAATTTAGATTACATACTCTGCCCTGCAAACATAACTTAGGCATTCTTCTGTCCATGACACAAGTACTCTGTCTGCTGAGTCAGCTTTTAGCTGGCTCCTGATTTCAATGACATAAATTTCAGCAGCTGGTGATAAAAGACATACTTGCTGAGGAGTGCCAGAAGTTAAAGTTTTACATTTCTCTAAACCTGCAGCTGGGTTTGGTATTACAGTGCTGTCTGGAGGTAAAAGTAGTTAATTGTTCCTGACCAAAACTTTTCCATAAAAACAGTTCACCTTTTATATACATAAATTTACACGTGTCTGTGTTAAGAAAAAATTCGAAAGGTTTTAGACAAGCCAAAAATTCAAGAGATGTGAAAATCTGCCTTATAGTTGGGGTGAGTGGGCTGTACTGGCAGGCCTACTCACAAAGAAAACTATGGTCTCTTTCTGTTTCAAAACCCAGACTTGCCTTAACTATTCCTTCAGCAGTAGCACTTATTTAATACAATCACAGAATCACTTTGGTTGGAAAAGACCTCTAAATCTATGAGTCCAGCTGCTAACCTTGTACTGCCATTGCAAAACTTGGTCCTTAAGTACCACATCTACACACCTTTTAAATACCTCTAGGCATAGTGGCTTAGCCACTTTCCTGGGCAGCCTATTCCAATTCTTGGCAGCCCTTTCCATGAAGAATTCTTTCCTAAAATCCAATCTAAACCTGCCCTGGTGCAACTTGGAGACATTTCTTCTTGTCCTGTTTACTGTCACTTGGGAGAAGGTCACTTATACATGTCGAATTCTAAAAGTAAAATTTTATTTTACTATTATTATCCTCAGTCTAATAGGAGCTTTGGTTGCCCTTTCTGCCATTTGAAATGCTTTTATTTGCTGGCCCCATGTGTGCTGTCATGGCATGTCATGAGAGAGGTTTGCTTTCTCTTTGAGGAACCACAAACACTGCCCGAAGGTTCACAGACTTTTAGTGGCAATAATGTCCAACATCCCCAGTTCCCTCTGTCCTACTCACACATTTAGTATCAGCCCGTAAGCCAGACTCCAGGATGGACCAAATGATCCATTGAGGTCCCTTCCAACCCAATTTTTCTCATGTGATCTTGTATGCAAATATAAAAGTCCTACAAAGCAATGAAACAACATACAAAACAACAGGCAGTGGTATAAAGAAAGGGAAGAAACCAGGGCAGTTTTAATCCTGAGATTAATTCCTCTGCCTTTTGAGATGGTTAAGTACTTCACAAACATCACCAGGAAAATGTCCAGTTCCTAAGGTTCATTTATGAAATGCACTAACATTGAGAGAAGTCTTCCAGAATGACAATCTTCCTCTCCCCACAAAATGTGCTCAGATTTTTGATGACATTTCACAGAGGGACAGCCAGCCCTAGAAGAGCTGATTAAGAGTTCTCCCTGTTCAGTGGGGGTAGGAGAAAAGCTGGAATGCAGGCATCTAGCCTGGCAACACCAATTACAACTGCAAGATGACTAATGAGACAAGTAATGGAGGATGTCATGGATAAAAATTTCACCTTTCCTAGAAATGAAAGGTTGAGGGAGTTAGTTGCATTTATGCACTAATTCCTCCTATAGAGAGACCAGGTGGCTTTTAGAATTTGTTCCACTGGTTTTCTCTAATATTTTCCAGTCTTATTTATTGACATTTCAGCAAGAGAATTTCAATAAGGAAGGCAGACGTAATGCATGTTTTACAGAGCTCTGAACATCAGGATATTTAAACTCTTCAGGCTCATGCAAGCACAAATTTGCAGTGTTCCAAGGTGGCACTGTTAGATACCATGCCAGGAGGTCTCCTGTTCCCTCTGGAATCCATGAGCAATCCTTGCACCTGGCTGACTGTGCTCAGTCTGCCACTAGGAGCCCTTCCAAGTGAAATTAGAGTATTGGAAAAGCAAGATAATTTACACTCTGCTTTAGACTTTGCATCCATCAACAGTTATTGTCGTGAATAAACAACTTCCAAAGAATTTAGCATCTGTGCCAGGCTCCCCTAAGAAGAGAGGTCTCCCACAGCCTGTAACTCAATTCTGTCATATCTCTTCCCACAGAAATGCTGAGATTGACTATAGGGAGTCACCTCCTGAGCCACTAAGAAAGTTTTGGGGTTTTGCACGTTGGGTTAGGTAGTCCATTTCACCAATCTTCTTTTGCTGCAGTGGAAACCATGACAAATGTGATCAGTTTTTAATTCACAGTGAAACAGTGAGCAGAGGGGACCAGTTACTTTACTAGGTGACTCAGAGCCTTCAGATCTCTGGACAAGAAATCTACCTCTCAGTTTGGAGGGGGTTTTAACACTTTCAATTTATTATTCTGAATTACTTTCAGCTGAATAACAGATATTCTCTTTAATGACTTGAATTTATAGGCCTTCTGTTAATAACTTCACCTGACTGTAGTGTGCAAATTACAATGGTAAAGACAGAGAATAGGCTTATAGCAAGATACCTTCTGAAAGATTGAGTTCAGTATATCCTACTGTAATGCAATAAATAAATAAAAGGAACTAGTCTATGACATCTTTACAGAGGAAAAACACCACAGCAAGAGTGGTGTCATTTGGTTTTCTTATGATCTCACTCTTCTTTTTGTGATTGTTCAATGACTTCATGCACTTCAGAGAAGAAGTGCAGCGATGCCTACTTTCCATGTCAGTATTAAAAAAACTGTCTCAAATTCACCATGAGTGCAGTGCCTCACCTGAACAATTTTCTTCCCTTAGTACTGGCAGCCACAGGAGACACAGTCCTGATCCATGCACTGCCAATGGGAAATGGGGAGTATTTGCCTCATACGAGAGGAAGATGTAAGCCCTCATGTGGGATGAGACCTTGTCTCTATTCCACACTTCCAGGAGCTATTTCTGTTTTCACTGGGGAAGGCAGACCAAAAACCACTGGCAGATACATTGGAGAAAGGCCTTGAACACTTTTAGGGATAGGGTGTGGGAAGAGGTGGGATGGAGTTGTGCAGTGGGACCTACCTGCAGAAGCACAAGGCAGCATGGACAAGCACATGGCAGCACAGAGAACTTGTCTCCACCTGACCTTGGGGGGAGGAGGTGCCACACAGCAGATCCCTGTGAGAGAGGAGCCTGCCAAAGCTGACAGATGGGTAAACAACACGTGATTGTTGCAGCAGCCCTCTTGTTAGAGGGCAGAAATGAGCCAAGACACAGACTTCTTGTTTATCACAGCATGAAAAGGGCCCTGGTTTATTCCTGTTTACAGCTNATCTCCCCTCAGCAGCTCACCCAGTCCCTTTTATCACACTTATCTTTATTGGATACAGCTGTGACTTATCAGGGGTGAGGCTGTATTGGGTAATTAACACAGCTGTGACTTGTCAGGGACAAGGTCACCTGTATTCCCTTCTCCTACATGTGATCACCCCATAGAAGGACATTTAGAAAGTGTGTTGCTGACATGGCAACATGGGATAGAGTCACATAGTGAGAATTACCACGTAAGGAAATGTGCCTTGAAAAAGTATACAAAACCAGCTTGTTTATTTGAATAAAGGATTCCATTTCCCTGCTGGTCTGGGTCTCAGTTGCTCACAATGGGGCATCCTCAGCTTCTCTGGGCAACCTGTGCCAGGGCCTCACCACCCTCACAGGAAGAATTTCTAACTAATATCAATTCTAAACTTACCCTCTTTCAGCTGGAAGCCATTTCCCCTTGTCCAATCAATAATCTCTTTGTAAGGAAATCCTGTAGTTGTTTACAAGAACAAACACTGAGTACCAAGGACAGCAGAATAATGCTGACGGTTTTGGCAGGAAGACAAAAAAACTGCAGACTGAAATGCAGGACTCTGAGCATTACCAATTATTAGAAATAAACTCAATGAAAACCAGAAAGAAATAATGAAAGATAAGATTTTCTAGACTAGAATTTCTAAACATAAATTGTTGTTCTAGAAAAAAAGCATATTGAATATGATACATTGTAATAGATAGGAAAACCAACTGTAGTGGAGTCACAATCAATGGTTGTAATAACAGAAACATAAATCAAAAAGCAGCAGTATCATGATACTCATCAAACCTGTATTTTGCTAACGAAGAGTAAAAGATTTCTGCAAAATAGGGTGTTAATGTAAAATCCGTAAGTCTGCCTAGAATTCAGCTAGCTGCTTCTGGAATGATAACTCCTGGTCTTCTCCTAGCATTGCCAAGAATGCAAGAATATGAACTGTGTAGAAAATAAAAGCAAAGCGCTTTTTTTTTATGAAAAGAATCTTTTAGGAATGGACTTGAACTGCAACCAAAAATTTCTAAGTACATTTGGAACCCCATGAGCAATACGAACAGAGTTAAGAGGAAAAAACCCATTACCCTTCCAAAAAGAGTCTACAACTTCTAAATTATGACTCTGTAAGTTCCTCTTAAGTTTGAATACTCAGTTACTCAGTTTAAAATATATCAAATTAGCTGTTCCAAAAGGAACCCAAAATCTGTTGCCGTCTTTTAATGTCTTATTTTATTACTTCAAAAGTGTCATTGTAACTGAAGCCCTTTGTGCATGCTCTTCCTGTTGTCCTTTGAATGTAAATGTTTGGAACAGAATAATGAAATAGTTTGGGTTGGCAAAGACCTTAAGGACCACCTTATTCCAACCCCCTTGCCATGAGCAGGGTCACCTTTCATTTGATCAGGTTGAACCTGGCCTTGAACGTCTCCAGGAATGGGACATCCACAACTTCAATAGGTGCCTTAGCAGAACAGAAACAATATTATGTGCCTGTCTCAATCAATCAATCAATCACAATTTCCTTATGGATGTAATTCCTCAATTGTAAGCTAAATATTTCAAAACAATATTCCTCAAATATTGTTGGATATGAGTCGACTGCCAAGAAGCCACATTTTGTTAACTGGTACAACGTCACTCACACTCAAATGCATTTGTTCCCTGAACGTAAATATGGGGAAAAACACAGAAAGCAAATCAGATATTTTTAAAGGTTTATATGAACATTCATTCTCTGTTCATACAAACGAATGCTGCAACAGCTTGGACCTCTTTTCAGCTCAGTCCTGGCCATCAAACTTTGTCCCAGGCAGTTCTTACCTGCCCTCAGGTTTCATACAGCAGCCACTGGTTTCCTCTGGAAGAAGAGACAGGTCTGTATCTCTGGCATCCCTCTTTAAGGGGACTTTAAGCTTGTCGTTTCCTCTTCAAGACACCAGGACTTGAAATTCACAGGGAGAAAACTCTGCCCATTCTTTCCATTCCTTTCTACAGGCGATGACTCTGTTGGCATACTGTCCTTATCCTCTCAATTCAGCCTGTCTCCCTACTGTTATCTTTCTCCTTTTCTCCAGCCTCCTGAAATAACCCAGCTTTCACAACTGCCCTCATGAACTGAGCCTTCTTTCTTTTTTTCTTTTTTTTTTTCCCTGAGATGTGTTTACCTCTCCAGGGAGCTGAATTAATTATCCCCCACGGAGACAGGAGCACAGAAATACAACACTGACAGCACCTCCATGTTCACTTTGGAGCTGCATTTCTTTTATACATTCTGTTGGAGCTCAGTATAAAAGACTTCACGGTTTTAGAGCTTCCAGTAACTTAGATTTGTCACAAACATGGGCTTCTGGGTGGGTTCTCAAAAGCCACCCATTTCTGCCCAGACTTTGTTCTCACTATATTCCACAGTCCCACTGGGTATGGGGCCGCCTCTCCATGGGGCTGATGACTTTCCCAGATACACTGCATCTTTTCCACCACCCAGACAGGGAAAACCACTCCTGCCAAATTTCTCCAAAGTGGCAGCACCTCAAAGACTGATGCTGGAGGTGCGCAGGAGAAGACACAGGAATATCAGAGTCCCAAAATTTTGGCAGCATAGCTCCCCCCCTGAAGCACTCACTCCTTCCCCAGAGTTTCAGGATTAGTACAGAGAAAACTGCTCTTCTGCGTTCTCCCACCTGCAATGCTTCATTTCTTCTCTCATGCACACATATTTGTCTGCTTTTATTTGAGAAAAAAAATGTTTTATATAAGTCTGGAGAAATTGTCGGGGTTTTTTTAAAACATTTGTCGTAGTATTTCGGAAGCATCCCTACCATCTGACAAAAAAAGGAGAATTTAATGCAAACCCATATTCCCATCGTTTTCCTAATACTCCTTCTTCCTCCAAAGAAATTGTTTTACTGCCTCTAATTTTTTTTAAATGAATTTGGTATTCATGAAAGAGCTCAGATTGATAGACTAGAAGGCGATGGCCAGACTTCTGCACAGAACTCAGGTAAGCAAAACTATCTCCGTTTTAAAAAGGGTTCTGATGGGATTTTAGTTCTAATCCACAGGGAAACATTTCACCCCTACGCACAACATGATGCAAGGCAGTGTTCCCACCTCTTCCCAGGTTCATTGTAAGGCTTGTTGCCTGGATGGGGTGCTGTAAGACAGCAGGCTCCCCACCTGGTGGCTTTGTGAGGCAGCTTAATGACATACAGTGGCCAATAATACGGTCAAACAGTGATTTAAACAGCTGATCCAACACTAAAAAGCTGATTTATCGCCTGAGAGATTGAATTTGATTGATCCTCTTTCAGCAGTTTAGTTAGAAAGAAAGGAAAAGGTTGTATTTTAAGAGCAATGTTGAAAAATACAGAGTGGATGAAATACAAAATAAAAAAACTTTTTTATTTTGAGAGTATCAGTGAAGAATATCCAAAGTCTTCCAGAAGTGGTTACACCCTCCAAAGGACTTCAAAGTTTGCAGCAGCCTTTCTACCTACCCAAGGGCTATGTTCACATAATCTGGTGTGCACAGTCACTTTGGTATGAGTAAACACAGGTGCAGATTTGCATCAATCAAAAAAAAAAAATCTGTTTAATGTTTGTCCAACAGCTCCTTTTTACTATCTTTCCCTTTTTTATCTAACTTTGTTCCAAGACCAAAATAACAAGCCTTCATTCCACGCACAGTTGTAGTGTCTGGCAAACTAGGGGCTGGTATGAGACCTTACCAAAAAGATGTTCCATTCTTAAGGAAAAGAGGATCCGTGCTCTTTTGTCTCATTTATATTGGAAAAATAAGAGTGTGAAGTACTACAAGTTTGCAACAAAGAGCTTGAAAGAACCTCTTCATTATCATTCACTGCTTTATGGATCATTGTTAAAGGTGTTAATTTCAATTATCTAAATGTTTTACTGGCTTGTATGTCATTTGCAATAAAATTTCCAGGGCCAGATTTACTGGCGTAGACCATTTGACGTGTGCATTTCCAGCCTCAGCTTTACAACTGCTTTGGGTTGCTGGAGTGGTGCACTGAGCTTTTTAATGATTCTGGCTTATTGCCCTTTCCCCACACGCTCTATATCAATTTATTACTCCATGGTGGATAGCTGTGTGCTTGCTGCAATTTACTTTAGAAAGAGTATCAAAAAAGAAGTTGGCATGCATTAAATAATACTTCATTGATTGTCTTAAACTTGCAACACAGCTCTGCATCACAAGCCCTGAAGAATACATACATGCATGTACCTGTATATACAGAAAATCATCTGTAATCTAAAAGAGAAAGCCAAATTAAAACCATGAAAGCCAAACATGAATCCATCCCAAAGAACATCTTGAAAAATGGTGAGAAAACCCAACGCAATGTGCTACACCAGTTTGTAGCTGCTATGCAGGCACATTCACAACCAATTTCTCCAGGAGAGCAGCTTCCAGGAGACAGTCACAGGCTGCTGCTCCCTGCTCCCTCTGCCCAGAGAAATTTCTGGGTTTCAGATCCAAATTCAATATTCAAGACCAGAGCTTTGGTGCAGATATCCATGGCCAAGAGCCAAACAGCAACCAAAGTCAAACCTGTAGGACCAGAGAGTTTCTGACACTTGAGTAAACTGTTTCTTCTAAAACAGGAAGAACATGAGTGTTTGGGTGACCACATAACCTTTCAACGAACACAATGATTTCATTTCTAAAAGCAGCACTCTTAGAGAGTGCAGAGAGGAGCTATTTTATTACCCACATGTGTCTGCTTTAGATAAAGGTTTTGTGTTTCCATTTTGGAAAGGTTTTTGAAAACAATTTCTGCCTAAAATACGGGTAAAGGAATAAAAATGGGCCAAGATGGATTCAACACAAGAGACAATTATTACCATGAGCTACAACCTGAAGCATTTCAGCAGACACATGCCACTAAATAAACATGACAGTGGTGCAGCACTGTATGCTGTCTTCTAAGCCAGCCTGCTTTTCATCATCCAGATGCCTCTATATGATCTAAAGCAGGGCTGCATGAGACTTGCAGTCAAATGCAGTGCTGTCAGAAAGGCATCATCAATCATCTCTGCCAACCTGACAGCACAGGATCTGATTTATTCTGCCTCTGACTCCTGTATTTATTGCAAAATCAAAGGTAGGGCTTAGCATTAGTACAAAGCACTGGAGTTTTGTTCAACAGTGAGCTGTTGCACGTGGAACAAGCATCAAATCCCCTGACGTTTAATGATTCATTTTAAATAAATCTGGTACAGGAAATAGCAAACAGAGATGGGAAATACTAGCAGCAGCCAAAAGTAATTTATGAACATTGAATTGCACCATGCAGTAAACGTAGAGAAAATACAGTGAGAATTCCCTTAAAAACTTCTTTGTCTGCCCCAGCTTTCAAGCAGAACACCTGAGGGAGCTGTCCTTAATATAATGCTCAAAAACAAAGGAAAGAAAGATGAAAAAAATTATAAACAAATAAATAAAAACAAACTCAGGAAACCTGAAACATCCCTCTAGAACAGTGTAACAGATTTTTTTTAATGAAGCTATTGGTAATTGAAAATATGCAAGTAATTAGGTATAGGACATGGCTAATCATAAAATTCACTGCTGTGCATGTTGTCTTTCAGCTTGTCCAAATCTCTCACCATCTCTACAGAGTTTTCACAACCTTTAGCGGGGTTTACCACGTGCCCAAATTTTCTAATGCCAAGTTGGCCAAGTCAGGACCTCTAATCAGGTGCTAGAGTGGAAGGATTCTGTTAAAACACCACATCCTTGATACCTGAGAGGAGCCGAGTATTTGCTGTGATAAACTTTAAGGTCTTCTGGCTGCAATCTACGAACAAAACTATATGAGCCTCTGAGGAGAGAGCAGCTTGGAACTGCTTTAGAGCTTTATGTGACCCTAATTTATACATGTGTTACTTTTTAACTGTTACAGCCTAGAAAACCAGTTCTCTATCACGACAGTTTTCAGGTGAGGAAAAATTAGGAGGTTAAACAAATGACAAGCAGATGGGCAAGAATAGCACCCAGCTTAAAATTAAATACAGATGTTTCAAAGAGCTGGCTTGCAGAAGAGACACTGAATAGAAATGCTCTCAGTGAAAATGTATTTGTAGCCCTCAGTCAGGGTGAATGCAGAAGAAAGCCCTGGGGAAATCACCTGCCTAGGAGGTCACATTTATACCTCTCAGACTTTCCTCATTTTCCCCCAGAAATTTTGCCAAATGTGGAAGAATGCACACATGTACAGAACCTAAAACATCTCAGGCTTTGCACTCGTTGTGTCCTGGGCTGTGTCAGAAGCCCTTCTGAAAGCCTCCATGCAGTTTAAGCCAGAGATCCTGCCTTGATGTGTTTAAACAGCTTGATACTTAGATGGCATGAAAGCTCAAGTTCTCAAGAAGAGTTATTCATCTGCACCAGTCTGACTGCTCTCCTGAGCATATTCATTGATGAATTTCAATAGAAATCAGCTGGAAGTCATAATTAAGACAAGCCAGCATTGCTAGCAGCAAATCATACACGTACTTTAGATCCAATTACACTGTAATGACTGAGTGGCAAAGAGATATTGGCAGCTGAAACTGCATCAAGTGGCTTTCTTCAGGCAGAGCCAAAGGCACAAGGTAAAATTAGAAGATCCCATAACATTTAACTTCTCATAACTAACAGGGAGGGAGAAAAAAATAAAAATCACATAGACACACACAAAACCACATTAAAAACGCAGCACCAAAATTCCTATCTGACAGTTTTACAAAACATTTTAAGTACAAATGAGAGAGGTGATTGCAAAAGCCAGCTGCTTTTTAAATCCCAGGGCTCCAACTTCCCTTGAACAGAACAATCTCTGGGCTCAGCAAAGAGCCTGTTTAGAGCTAAGGTCACCTGCTAACATCCAGCTCTAGGGGCTGAGGTGCACGACAAAGGAAGGGATGGCATTACCCTTTCAAAGGAAATGTAGGTGAATTCCTGGATCTGAAAAAGGCCTGTAGAAAAGCTTAGCAGTGGGAACATTTTGTAGCCTGAGTTGGGAGCAGAGAATGAGCTACAGGAGCATAAAACTGACTGTAGCCACAGCGTTTTTATAATCACGTTGGATCATCACCAACATCATACTTAGAAAATATCAAAGCTTTGATACACATCACAACACCATAGACATTCCTGTTACAGGGAACATGAAGAGGATCCAAACTCTCTCTTGATAAAGTTAATCCTTTGTTGGAACAGGTGTTTTATCCATTCGGATCTTTGCACTTGAAGGAAAAATTATTTCAAAAGTTTCTTTGAATAAAAAACAAACAAGAAAGCAGATGTAAACAGAAATAATGTCAGTTGTTGACATGTTCCCAAGAGTTCTTTGGCATAATTACAATAGAAAACAAATTAAACATGGACTAACATGCAAGAAAATCCTACAGGCTTCCGAAGGCAACCAAAAACTCCATCAGTTTGCCAAGTCTCAACAAATCCCCAGAGATGTTTAGGGTGTGGAGGCTTTCCTCAGTTACTTCAGATGCCATCAGAGAGGAATGGTTCAAAGAACACAGGGGGATGTTCAAGAGGAGAAAGAAAAACCACAAGTGATGTCTTCTACAGAAAAGGCAAAGGGATATCTCAATCTGCCATCTCCCTCTGACAGTACCAGCCCTCCATGAGACTCATCCTGCCAGGGGGAGAGCCAGGCTAAGAGGGACTGCACAGCACCTTAGGCAGGGCACAAACTGGCATGGGCACAACTCTGCATTTTTAGGATGGTTGTCCTGCAGAAGAATCTCCAGCCCTAGGCAGCTGCCCTCTAACCAAATAGGGGTCATCACACTTCCCCCTGACCACTCCTGCCTGGGTTCAGACACCAGACTTCGTGCTCTGCATCCTTCATAGACGTAAATACAATTTTTATATTGGATTTCAGTATGTTCCTTACCTGCTTCATGCTCTGCTGCTCAACCCAGCTGTATTCTGCTGGGCACTAAACAAAACAGGTGATAAGTACATTGATAAAATTAAATATCTCCATTTCTCAAAGACTTATGCTAATTAAAATCTGTTTGGATCCTGATATATGGCTAATTCATAAATTCTGGAAGCACTGAACATAATGGGAAATCCTCTTTATCTTGTTACATCAACACAATTATGCACCTTGTGGATATAGGTAACTGCTACTTTCTTCTGTAGAAAAATATTTGAAAACTATTCTTAAATTGAAGCCTGATTTTCCTGTGAAAACCAAAAAAGCAGGAGCATACACGTTCAGACAAAGAGTTATATTTATACACATATAGTATAGATGGACATGGAACCTTTGGCAAGCAAAGTTTTTTGGTTTGTTTTTCATTCAGATTGAAAAATACAGAGGAAGTAGTGTGGTCAAAGAAGCCTCTATTGCAATTTGAATAGAAAATAAATCATTCTTATGGGGGAATTGTGATGCTCCAGATTAGGAGATGCAAAGGCATGTCAGCCCCTTCAGAGGCTTCAGGTGCTGAAAGGTTTCTCTATGTTATACTAAACCTGAGCAGTATTTGCTACTCACAGAAGATGTTCATTGCTCTTGCCTTCAGTGACACTTTTACCTGTAACCCAGAAAAGCAACAAATGCAAAGAAGAAAGAAAACAGCAACAACCACCTAAACAAAGAGAAAAATAGCTTTAGGCACATCCAGTTGATACAAAAGTGCAAAAGGCAAGCAAAAGAGGAACTACTAAAATAGTCTCGTTGGCCTGACCACCTCAGGCCCTAATAAGAAAAAGTACATACAAAGTCTATCCTTTATTCTAGAAGAATTTCCTCTATGACTATGAAAAGAAATACTTAGCAATCTTATATGAGAACTTGATGCTTTAAGAGAAAATGGTTTTCCTCAGTTTCTGAAAAAATACCTTCCAAGTGTAATAAAAATCCTTAATACTGACTTTTATAATACAGTGGAAGCCAAATTACATTATTTTGTACTGTACTCGCATGTGCTAAAGAAACTAAACCTGACATTAAAATCCCTGTGCACTTTCAAAAAAACCCAGACTTTTATTTTGCATGTGATTCTTTTCTTTCCTAAAATACACACCTTCACAATCACCAAGTCCTAGGATTTCCCTTGGGATAAATTAACCCTTCACATGAACTAAACTTAGTAAGAATATGTGCACTGAATCAGGCTTCAGAAACATTTCTAAACCCTTAAGACCACGATGAGAAAATAAAGCAACACTGGGTTTTGTTTATGGAGCCCATTTATTTCTACAAGTTAACACTGCCTACAACTGAGCTTTCAAGTAATGTGGCACAACAGGAGTGAATACACGGGAACAAAACCACCAGAGTGAAAAAGTCACATCCACTGTCGCTCTGGAAGTGGTTTTGCTCTGGATCCCATGCACTTTGCGTTCGTCAGGGGAGGAGTGGGTTAGGTGCACTCCTGCAGGGTGCCAGAGGGTTCATTTCTGTCAGAGAGAAGTAGAGTTTGTGGGCTTTGAAGATGCTCCACGACGACAGAGGCCAAACCCCGACGAACGGGGATGGCAGGAGATGGCCTCAAAGGCAGAATTGTGACCCAAATGTAGACGCTAAATAAACACATCCACTGTCAACACAAAAAAACTCTCTCAAAATGTTTGCCTAAAAAAAAATTTCAAATAACACTAAATTACAGTAAACAGAAAAACATTTAAAGAAAAACACTGTTTGCAAAATGATTTGTGTCTTAAATTACTGCTCTTCTCCATGAGCAGTTACTTGCATTTCCCTACTTTTGTGAAATTCCACCACAGAGATACAAAATTAAAAAACATGTATACATTTAAGACACATTACACGTACCTTTAAAACCTTTAAAGCAGTAAATATTCTGGATATATACAACACATGTACAATACACAGTCTCCCTTTGCTGTAGTGGTCTGGCTACTAGTTGTGCTTTTCTCCCAATTTAGGAAGTTAAATATTGCTTAGTTCCACAAGAATTTTCATGAAACATGACTTGCTGAAAGCAGACAGCTCAAATAGTAGTGCATTCAATAGTTAGGTGTTACATTCTTAACAGAGTGATAATAAACCTTAACCTTAGGGTTGGGTAGTCATTAAGAATATAAAACTCAATTTCTAAGTATTAAAAAACTTCTTTAGTTATACAATTATCTTCTAAAAAGAGCAAAATTTCAGCTCATATTTGAGCCAGAGCTCAGCTCAAAAAATAGCTCTGGAGATCAATTTCATTTTATTTTATCAGCTTTGAATGCCTTTCTCTGTTTCTGCTGAGATACAACCCATGAGAAGACAGGAAAAGCACATGTTCCTCAGTGTTCCAAAGCCCTGTTAACTGAGTTAAAAGCCCACAGATCAGGCACACATCCTACCCAAATCAACAAATTGGCTGTAGCCCACCTTATACCTCATTCATTAAAAAAAATTGCATTTATTGTCATGTCTTTACCATGTTCCCACTAACTGACATCTATTTCTGCCCACCAAAGCTGATATAAAACTTTAAAATCAGGCTTGCCTGACTGATAACTGCAGGACCATATGCTTCCAGATAGGAAATATTCATATAGCAGTGGAGGTGACATTCAAATATTTTGACTCATTTGAAGGTCATTGCTCAACTTGCTGAATTTTGTGTGTGTAGGTGCACCAACACTGGTAAAAGCAGTGATCAATTCCAGCCTGGCAAAAAATATAACATGCACAAAATTACTGCAAAAACTCCTGTGCTAAAATCTTTCCACTCCACTGGCAGAAATATTAAGTCTCAAAAGATGTTTCAGTTGGCTGTGGTATAAGAACTCTGGAATGAAGAAACCTTGAGTTTGCCATCAGCAAGGTCTGGGGAGTGGTGCTTCTGCATCTGTGTGCTGGGGCTTCCAGTGAGCCAAAAGAAGTCAAACCAGGCTGCCAAACAGAGTGGTGGGAAGAATGTAGCATGTGAAAGTCAGCAGCTTTATCTCACCCTTGCCCTGGTGGGAGCTGAGATCTCCAGGGACAGAAGGGAAGATACATTCCTCACAGTACACCCAGCTACTACACATCACTTAAACCTATCTTCAGTGACAGGGCAAACAAAATCGCAGTCTGATGAACTTACAGCTTGTTAAAATAAGACACTGCACCAAAAGAAATGGTAAAGAGTTCCCTCGTAGCACAAGTGCTTGCTTTCTACAGACGGACCAACCACATTTAAACAAATTTTGCAACAGCATCATAAAGACAGTTCTGGTAAACTACTTGTTCAGTATCCATCACGACTGTGACTTGTTTCTCCAGTTTGCAGCATGTTAGGAGGGGGGATAAGTCCCCCTACTCTTTTTCTTTCAGGTAGAAATGAAACACCAAGCCAAAAGCTGGACATGATGATCATGATTTCTGATCTTCCTCTGCTGGGATGACTTCCAAGAGGATTTGCAATGTTATGGTTATCCTGCCTGCAAAGATAAAAGCACTTGGTAACATTTTGCAGGAGAAATGAAGGAGAAGCAGTCATCAAAATTGTCTTAGCTTCTACACAGGCTACTTGCACATAGACTTCACATAGGTCATACGTATCACATATACATATATCATTTAAACTCAAAATTTTCTTCTTTTTAATGGTTTTCTGTGCCTCTGATCCAAGGCTACGCATATAAAATAAAAATGGAAGGGCATGGATGTATAATCTTATTCAATAAAAGCCTGCATGCTTTTAAAGGCTATCTTAAAAAATGACTACTCTGCATAGCTGCTTAGCTTTAATCAAGATGTTATGTTGAAATAAAAGTCTGGAAGAATTCACATAAATTAATTGACCTGCCTAAGCAAAAAAAGAAAAAAAAAGTCACCCATCCAAAGTAACTTCATGTTTTCTTTTTTTCACTCTGGACATTGATTTCCTTCTGGTGCTTTTGATGGTTTTCTTTTTAAGGTACTGATGCATAAATGGCACAGTTAATTCACGTATAGCACATACAGAATAGTTTAAAACCATTTTCTTACAATTCTTTTCACTTATCACTCTTTTTTAGTATCCTATTTTAAATAAGCAGAAATTGTTGTAAAGGAAAGTTCTGATTTTCCTTGAATGTCTGGCATGAATATTGACACTGACATAGTGCAAAGCCAGGAGAGTAAAACAGTGCAGCTCACAGAAGATATGAACTGAAACCACTCCTCTGACCTCCTGTCTAAGGCAAATTCTACCATCCTTCCCTCTTTTCTCTGGATGCCACCAGTCCAGTGCAAAGCCAGGTTGCCCTTAGACTATAAACTGATAGGGGCAGAGAGGCTGAGAGTCTCCAGGCATTGCATTTCCTCCCATCTGCCTTCCCTACCCATAGTGGGGACATCAGAGCTGGGCTGAGCGCAGCAGGGACGAGGGACAGGAGGAAAGCCAGCAGCAGGAAAACAGCAGGGCTTTGCCCCTGCCTTCCCAGCCCTTCCAGCTTTGAGGACAAGCAAAGGGAAAAGGAATTTTATGAAGCTGAGCAGTGGAAAAGGGCATGGAAACAGGGAAATCCTGGGCATCTCTGGAGCTGGCTGTGATTTTGTTCACCTAAGTGGACAGACCCACCAGCAGCAAGACCTTGCCCAGTCCTCCATTTCCACACAGCAGTTTTGCTCTCTCCTGGGACGAAACCACAGCAGAGCAGACAGGTTGGGGGAGCTGGCATTCTTTGCATTTTTGGTTGCAACGTACTCAGAATAAATCAGGAGCATTTTCCCCTAGGAAAATGTTCCAATCTGTTTCCAGTCAGAACCTCTATGTTGCCCGCTTGGAGCAGCACCTAGAGTTACAGGACCAGTTTCACATTTGTCACAAGACAACTTAGCATACCATGACAGTGCAGATAACTTCCCCAGCCCATTTTAAACTCTAATTTTCCCTTTTTGAGAGGAGAATTCACTGCAAATGGGTCCAACCCACAAAGGGACAACCTTTATAAAAAAACCCAGACCTTGTATCCACACAAGCCCCACACAAAGTTTGGGTGAGGAAAGACAGCAGGAATTTTATCGCATATATGAGTGGACCTGAAATCTGTAATAGCAAAATGCTGTGATAATCTTCCATGGATCCCACCACAAACTCGACAAAGAGAAGCAAACTGAGCATATAACACTTTGTCCTAAGTGAGCAAGTGTCATCCTCTGGCGTTGCTACGTAACCCTGGCAGAGATATTTTGTTATATAAAGAGAGCTCATTTCCAGCAAGGGCTCAGCTATGAAAAAAAAGTAGGATTCAACTTTTTACCTCCTTGCAATTCAATCCACAGTAAAGGAATAAAGATGTTTCAAGTGTGAGTATAAGGCTGGGTTTTCAACTGAGGAAGTGCAGATAGAAGCATTCTCGTGCTGGTGATGCATCCTTTTACACACTGATCTGCTGCTTAGGATTTGCTAGGCTCAACTTTTTTCATTTTCACATTAGTTTTACAAAAAGCACGAATGCAGAGGTCAAAGGAAGCCTGTACTAGCTGAAAATTATTTGTCCCAGAACATCTAGTGCTACAGCAAAATTCCTTTGGAAGAGGAGAGAACAAAATGTTATTCTCACTGCAAAATACCATCCCAGAATCCATAAGCCCTACAAGCTGTAAAGTTACCTTTTGTTCAATGCAGCAATTTTGTAAGGAGAATGGACAATGCAAATGCCATAGGTACAGAACAAAGACTTCCAGCCTTGGGAAAGGATTCCTTGGGTAATCCATTAGAGGGCTCTGCTAGTGTAATCAGCCTGCAACTCCTTCCAGAAATATATGTGAAATATATTCAGAAATATGTATCCTTTCAGGCTGGCTCTTTCATCCCACTACTCATTCTGGCTGCTCAATATCCCTTTCCTCTGATCTTTACAAAGCCTGTTCAGGATATTCCCCCTGACTTTATGTGGGCTGGTCTGTACCCATGGGTATTTGCACCTTGTGAACAACAGCCACCTCTCACTGCCAAAGCACAGCTGGGCAGCTGAACCAGTCAATGCCTCAAGAAGGTGACTTTTCAAAGCCCCACAGCAGCAGCCCATGTGCTGATCTGGGCACAGGGAGCACCTTGGGAACAGTATTGGCAGCACAGCAGTGTGTTCAGACTAGCAGGCTTCTACTTCCCTCTGGTACCACACAAAATGCTTTGGTTAAGTCTAAGTAGATAGGGTTCATCACGTTCTCCTTTGTAAAAAGAAAAAAAAAGTCATTCATCTTCTCACAGAAAGCTACCTAGTTACTCTGGCAAAAATCTACCTCTTAAATAACAATCTCATTTTTTTATACTGTCCTTTACCTCGTGTCTGGAACTACACTTTCATGCCTGTGTAAGACATATTGTTTCAAGGTTAGAATATCAAGCTTGCAGCTGCCCAATTTCTTTTCTATATCTCACAGAGGTCTTTAAGTTAAGGTATTTAACTTAATTTATCCTCATTTAATACCTTTTGTAAATGTTCTCAGGCTATACAATGGGCCTCCCAAAATAATGCCAGCTTAATGACTCCACACAGGTGGTTTATTGCTCCTTCTTAGGGAAAAGAAGAATCTGTTTCTTTCACAAGTATATTCCACTCTGCTCCACCTCAAAACTGTCAGCATCAGTCTTCTGTCATTACTGCTGTTATTTTGGGGATAATAATTGCAAAGCAAACAAGCTGTTTCCCTCACTGACTGGGTTCTGCTGCCTTCCCCTCTGAGCCAGTACACCCTGCCCCTCCATAGATATGAGACAGGCACAAAGACTGCTTTCTAGGAGGAGAATTCTGTGTTATCTCAAAAGCTAGAAATTATTCACCTTCATTGTCACAGCTGGCAGTAAAATCTTCACATCTATCCAGTCTACCTTAAAGAGAAAATTGATTCTCTTGCCCAAGTAATGTAGCTCAACACTGGCATCTCGCTGCCAAAGATTCAAGCAGCTGTATTCCAAAACCTCTGAGACACAACAGAAAATACCAAAAATCTCCTGGATTTGATAAGGGAAAAATTCCTAGACCCTAAACGTCAAGACTGAGAAATTATAAACAGACTAAACCCCAAGTGATTAATAGAATGTCCTTCTGCATACAACTGCTTTAATTTGTACTGAAGATTTCTATCCTTTCCAGGACACTGCAAGTAATTTATAACATTTTGGCTATAAAATTAAGATTTTGCTAGCCTAAACTAACATCTTTCTCTGTAAATACTTTCTGCTCTATTGCCAGCATGTATTGAGATGGAAATTCACCTGTTCTACAGCAGATAGGATATAACATTATAACATATTTATATCGAGAAAATACACACAATAGGTTATACTGTAATTACATATAAAAGCACTATTCTTTTCTTGTGAGCAGCTCATTTTAAAGCATCAGTTAAGACTGAAGCACAGAAGACAACATGCACTTTTGATTCACCATCTACAGAAAACAACTATTCTCAGTTAAAGATTTCACAGGTTGAGTTTTAGTTTCGCAGCAAAAGAAATTTTCTTTTTGTTTTGTTTAATGAACTATCCCTCATTCCTGAAATATTTTGCCAATAGTCTTATTTTATGTTTTGAAAATTCCCTTTATTTTGGAAGCCTATCATCCTGAGTAACAAGCAAAAATTAGAATGAAGAGCTGTAATAAATGATACTGACTTCTAATTGAAATGTTCCAAATAATCCTTCTCTAATACATCACAACTTCCACAAATCCTTTCAAAACCTTTCAGAAATGGTACAGGAAATATTCTCAGTGTATTTCAGACATGAAATACTACTAGCCAAGTCACAGGACAGTAATTCTTCACGAAGCACAGAAATAATTTCCATAGAGGCAAGTCAGCCATGGTAAATGTTGCTGTCACCTTGTCAGAAGCCACTGCCAAGGCCAGTATCCCCATGCCCAACCTGCCTGAACCTTCCAGACACTTCCAGTCCCATTCCAAACATTCCTCAGCGGTCCACAGACACATGGGCTCAGTAGAGGAACACCAAGCTCATCCTGTCACCACAGGTGTTTTGCTCACGATTCCAAACAGATTCTCCAAGGAGTGCAGGACTGTCTTTATTAGCACAGAGACAGGGTCAGGAGAAGATGATGGTGATTTAAAAGGAATTAGATGTTTGTAGGGGAGGGAGGGGAAGAAGCATCAGTCATTTGAAGTCAACCACTGGCTGAAGAACAGCCTTGCTGTGAATGTACCTCATTAGTGAGGGGACATTGATTGCCACTGGCAGAGCAATGCTAGACCAAAGGTTGCTCTAGCAAAGATGCTAGATCCAAAGGATTTCACGACATGGGGAGAGCTCTGAGAAACTCCTGGAGTCAGCATGAAGGAGAGAAGTCCCATACCAGGACTTACCTAGCAGCTTTCTGAACCACTTTGGCTTATTGTCCCATACAATGAAGAGGTAGTAGGCAGGAATGCCAGTCAGGGTTATTGCAAATCCAATCCCTGTGTTCACTGGGTCAGAGTAAAGTGACAGCGCAACCATGAAGAGGCAAGTGAAGGAAAACAACGCTGGAATAAAGAGAGGAACCTGAAAAATAACCACACAAAGAACCATTAAACAACAAGGTCAATGTAAAGCAACGGCTGAGGCATTTAACTTTCCACGAAATGTAAATTGGATAAGACCCAGCAGTACAGGACAGTTCTGGAGAAATACAGGTATCCAGAACAGGCACACGAAATGTCAGTGACTGCAGAAGCCAGGCCCTGCCAACTGCTATGCAGCGAGCACCACAGAAATCTCTTGATTACACTCGAAAACACTCCAGTGTTTTACATCCTTTAAAATGTAAGGGCTGTAAATAAGTTACACTGTAAAAGCCCTTCCTCTAATTCCCCAGCGTATCAGCAAGCAGCTCTAACCACAGTAAAAATTTCCGTTTTGATAATTACCCATTAGAAAACATTTTAAAACACAACCAGGAGCTCAAGTCACCTTTTAAAACTATTAAGAGCGTATTGATTTTCCTCCTAAGGTAAAAATCAAATTCTAGCAGGAAGAGAGCAAATTAAACAGTAATTTGACTAGTGATAAAGGTATTTGATAGTTATGCACCTGATAGCCATCGAAAAAGCACTTTCTGACTGTATGACTGGTAGCATTGCCAGTGTCACTGTTGAAAGCACACAAAGTAACCATATCAAATTTATTTGCTCAATTTTCAAGAACACCAATACAATCACTCTCTTAGCAACTCTCTGAAGGAAATGCCTACAGGCATGGCTTATGAGACATTAAGTGTAATGGAGAATTGAAGAATTGAGAATTCCTTGAAGATTTTTATCTTCCTTTCATACCTCAAAGCATCACTGTTCCTCTTTTGTGCACTGTCAAAGCATTTTTTTAATCAGAGCAAAATAGGTTGTACTGTTCACCTCCTTATTTACTAATATACCTACAAGAATGCAACAATACAGATCCTTACTTCTTCACAAAATAGTCCTCTTGGCAGCATCTAAATTGGGACATATTTCTCAATTTTTTGATGATGGATATTATCTTTCTGGATACACAATGGGACAACTTACTTTATATGATGTTACTTAAAACAAGCAAGAAAAATAGCAGAACCAAGGCCAAAACAGCTACTATTCAAGGGGCTGGACTATTAGTATTTTCTTTCTGGGTTCATAATAGCTCTGTCTGCAAATCCACTGCAAGTGCCAGATATTACAATAATCACACCAACCACTTATTTGCACAGAAAATTGGCATATTTGATATTGGATATGCAATGACATAAATGCGCTCTCTCATAAATTCTTACGCTTGACATGACTTTGTGGTGGTAAAACTATCCAGGCCTTCATCAAAGGAGACCTTAAATAGAGGACTGGCTGAAAATCAGGTTGGCACATGTAACCCCAATATTTGCAGTCTGAACCCTCTGTGACTGCAGAGGGCTCAAGGTATTTTCACACAGCTCACACCACAGACAGGCAAAACCGAGCAAACGCCTTCATCTCAGCACAGCAGCTTCAGTCTCTGCCCCCCAAGCAGAGGGAAGAAACAAGAATTCTTTTGCAGAACGGAATACAGCTGGGGTAGCACCGGGGACCTTGCAGGAAAACTCTCAGTCTTCACTGCAGAACACTGTTTTCTCTCAACTCTGTTTTTCCTGAAAGAGAGGTTAGCTTGTTATATCAGAAAATGCTCCCTTTGCTCTCTGACTATAGGATGGAGAGGAGGGAGGATTCATGTAAAAGAGTAGAGAGCAGATGTTACCTTGAAAGGACGAGGCATATCAGGACGTTTATATCTGAGATAAATCAACCCAGCAACTACTAGTCCAATAAAAAGCCACCTGGCAAAGCTGAGGAAATTCAAGAGGCTGTAGAGATCCCCGTTGAATAACATTATCATTGTGAGAGGATGCTGCAAAAGAAATTCAGAGCATAAGAGGGCTTTAGTAGATCAATCTCTATTACTTTACAGCAGTGATGTCAAATTTTTCCACAGGGACAAGCAGCACAGTCTTATGCCCACACCTGAGTGCCACAGACTTCAGGCTTGCCTTTGCCATGCAATCAGGTGGGTGATCAATGTCTAGCTGTCCCCTGACACCACTTGGGATCAATATATTTCTGTCCTGGGTGCCCACACATAGTCAATACAAACCTGTCCCCTGTGACCCAGACAAAAATACACAGGCACACTGCACCACCAAAGTGCTGGGGCGTCCTGGACAGCATTCTCACGGGGTATGAGCCCACTGCAGGTTTACTTGCTCATTGCCGATGCAAATGGTAAGAACAGTTCAATTTTGGTCACATCTGATCATATGAAAGCAGAGGTTGCTTGGTGTTTTGTGGAAGAAAAAGGTCTTAGTTCCCCAGGCTTCAAAGGGGAAGTGAGCAAAGAGGACAGGGCAAGGGGCAAGTTCCACACCATGAGATGCCAGCTGGGCACACTGGGTTGCCACCACCTTGGGTCTGCCTTTCAGACTTGCAGAGTGTAGACTTATTGCACACTGTAAATGCAAATACTCACAAGCAGAAGGAAGAATTTAGCTGTCACTCAGGCAGCTACTGAAGAGCAAGAAGGAGAGGGGACACCAGAAAAAATACAGTTCCTCCTAAAAAAGTAGTCTGAGATACAGGGCTTCTGTGAGGCAGGCAGAAGGTTAGGTCTAAAATAGAGTGTTTATGTATAAAATAGAGAGATGGTTAGTAAAGGCTACATGGATCTATTTCAAAGTAGTATCTGGACAAAAAATGTCCTTGCATTTGGGCATGAAGGAGGAAGTCAAATTCACCACATCCCTCATTCTTCAGCAAGAGGAGAGATCCTGGAAGTGAGTCTCTTTAGGTTTATAACAAGGCAGTAGGTGAAATCAGCTGCAGGTGCAGTAAAACACTGGGCTAAGTCTTTAAACAGAGAAAACCAACTTGTGTTATTTACCTAGATTCACAACCTCTCTCTCTTTTTTTTCAAAGCAGTGCAGACACCATGGATTTGAATCAGAAGGATCAATATTTCAAATGTGGGTCTCTGGCCTCCAACCTCTAATGACTTATAAAGCACTTGGCTCCTTACATTTAGATATTAAGCAAATCCCTGTGCAAATGTCAAGGGAAATTGTACCACTGAATTATATTGGGCAAGATTTCTTCTCTACAGGCTCAGCCTCTAAAAGTTTAAAATCTCAGTTATAACAATAATGCCAGCTATATGCTGTAAGTGAAGGAGAGCTATCAAGAAAAAAAAACACAAGAAAGCAGGATTACAATCAGATTGCATGATTACTATGAGTTACTACACACATCTATCAAATTCCTCACGTTGGTGAGGAATACTTCTGGTTCAGGTATCTCAACTTGCTAATTGAGATGCAGACTGAGATGCAGACTGAGCTCTGTGTGGAAGCCTGAGACAAGAGGCCATGAATTGCCAGCCTTTGGGATAACAGAGTATGAAAGATTGGTGACTCCAGCCAGATGAACAGATACTGGGTTGTTGGAAAACCCCAGCTCTACAGAGATGGGGCAACTGAGAGATGTTTTTAAAATCTTTTATTCCATTATGAACCTCGTAGAAGGGTGAGACACAAGAGGTGTAAAACTCAACCCCATTTTAGCAGAAGCCAACCTATCTCTTGGTTACAATACCTTATAAATGTTTTTCAGCCTGTTGGCTTTTGCCACACAATGCTGCTAATACTTCTAACACCAATCACCTATTATTTTACCCCACGTGGTCTTGCTACAATGCATCTTTCACAGTTCTAATTCTCCAAAATATCTGATCTGTTTGCAAGGCCATGATTTGAAACTTGTTTCCAGTTCAGGCTCTCTCTCTCAATGATGTCTTCTCTATCCCACGGCCTTTCTAAGTCAGCACACCCTATGTCAGAGTTTGCATACAGATGTACAAGACTATGTGAGCTTTCAGTCAGGCTTTGAGAATCCTCTACAAATCCATTTCTCACACTGGGTGACACAGCAGGAGCCAGGAATTGCTGACCCTTTGGATACCAAAGCAGATGAAGACCGGTGAAGCCAGTAAAGTGGATGGACACAGAGGTGGAGCAGGAACCAAAGACTTGGGAGGAAGAGCAAGGCTCCTGGGGAGAATGTGGGGTATAAAAGCCACGGGATTGCTTTGTTGGGGGTCCCTCCTCGGGGGCACCAGCTCAGCTGTGCCGGGACTCAGTGGCTTCATGGAACGAGACATCTGATACTCTGCCACGGAAAACTCTGGGTGGAAGCAGTGGGGGGGAAACCTGGCCCGTGAGTAGGGTGTGCAGGAGTCCAGCGGTGACCCATCGAGTCACCAGAGCCACCGCCGTGAAGGGGCTCTGCTCCCAGCAGTGACAGTCCTGGCACTGGGCGTGGGACTGCCAGGAACTCTCGCGAACGGTCAGACTGGGAAATTTCTCGAGCAACATACACTCATAAACAGATGGCTTAATTTCAAAAAAAGGTGTGGTTTGGTTTGTTTTCTAATTTAACAAGCCTCAGACACATGCTCGTTTTCTCAGTTTATCCTCAAGAGCTCTTTCCTTTCTTACAGTGCGCAGAACTTGGAAGGAGAAATAAAATAGAGAAATGCTAAAATTACTATTGGTGTAGAACACATCCTGCCTCTGCTCTATTTACAATAAGGTGAGCTAAAAAATTGCAGGCTTTGAAGGAAAGCCATCTACACGCAAGAATCTGACTTTTTCAAAGGAAATCAATGCACTGTTGTAACAGGACCGTATGCAACAGCAGAAAATGTCTGTCAGGAAAAAAATTATATATTAATACATTTTGTGCATTTCGTTCCACAAAAAACAGTTAATGGAATTTACCCACAAGGTATGACTACACCCAAAGAAATAAAATGCAAACTAAATGTTTATGGAAAATTGATTTCATGAAAACTTTTCACCATAATCACACTGCCTTATTTTCAAAATTTCACAGCCTATGGTTATGTGGGCACATATAAAATTCAACAATTCAGCAGTGAGCTTATAGGCATCAACAGCAAAAACCAATTCAAATTCCCCAAGCATTTGCTCTTACTAGCATAGACTCATAGGTGCATCTCTTGTTTTGGCTGTAAGTCCCTAAACATGGCAGAGGCCTATCCAGATACACTGCAGTCATTGATCCCAAAAGAGGGGCTGAACATCCATGATTATGAAGAGTGCAAGTTAAGTGAAATTCTTCCTGGCACTACGAAAACTGAACTTTGAAGTTGGTATTTTGACATTTAGTCCTAACATTTTACCATACAAATTAGTCTGCAAAGCTAACACATGGCCAACATTTACCTTTGCTGCTTATTTTAGAAGTCAGTAATAAGATTTCTACTAAAGCACCAGTGGTTTTCCTTAGAAAATTCATCGACTATTTCCCAGGCATGTGTTCTGTCATTTTTTAATCACCACTATGCTGGACAGCTGAGGGTTCCCCCTCCATTATCTTAGTGCAAAACTGTTGGCATTTTTCACTATAAGGTAGTATAATGAGCCTTTAGGGTACTCCCAGATGCTGGTGTTTAGTTCAACTTTCAGTTGACTTGATCCCTTTCTTGTTTGCTTAACTGGAATTTGTTTCTGTGAAAGGGAACTAGCTCATCACCAGCAGGCCCTTAGAAATTCAGAGCAGTAAGATATGGATTAGATTGCAGTGATAGGCAAGAAGGCAAGGAGAAGATGATAGAATAAGAACAACTCCCAAATGTCATTCCTCTTTCTCCTGCCCTCCGCCCTGCCCAAAGCCCAGGTTCACATTAATAAATGAGACTCAAGCAGTGCCCAAATTCTGTTTGAATCCTCCAGAGCAAGCCTGTAATAGGAATTCTAGTGCAGGAACATTTGTTTGTATGATTTACCAAAACAATGACAGCTGGCAGAGGAGTGTGCTTGCGGACATGAATCATGGAGAGAATTTCTGGAAGGTGACCCTCACGGGATGCAACGAAGAACATCCTGGTGGGAAATAAATGTGGACAGACTTTAAATGTGCTCATTAGTGTGAGTACGCAAAGCGGCTCGTGAAAGTCACAGAGCAGAGCAGCACTTCTTAGTCTTGTTTGAGGTGCTCTAAATGAAAGCACCGGCAGGAGAAACCCACATGCAGAAATCAAAACCATCTCTGAAGGTGTCCCTTGATCGGTGTTTGGAAATAGTTCATATTTTCCCTCCAATTTTCCTCCTTTACATGAAAAAAAAAGCAGCCATTGATTAAGGGCTACCCTCAGAGAGATTCATCTCCAAACCATTCAAAGGATTTTAAAAATAGTACCCTAAACAAAGTGAGAAAAAGCCCTGCACCTGGTAAACAGTGTAGTCATTCATCATGTCGTGCTAAAGGAATGAACCTTACCCTCCCTTCCCCTTGCTTTCAGTATGTCTCCCAAGCCCTCACCCCCCTGNCCTTACCCTCCCTTCCCCTTGCTTCCACGCTTTCAGTATGTCATCCCCCAGGAACATCAGCAGTGCTCACCTGGAGACCGCAAAAACACCACCGTTCATGGATCCAAAGCAGGAGAGAGCAACAAACACTGGTACAGCTAAAGAAAAGTTTCCCATTAGCCGTTCAGCAAAGGTCTGTTAGAAAAGAGAGAGAAACACACCGTGATTTTTCAGCAAATGGGAAGATAATTGTCCTCTATTAACAAATTATGGTGTGAGTTATACCCCTTCTCTCCATCCCTCACTGAAATTGTGCTGTGCATTTGTTGCCCCCTTTGTGAGAGCACAGCTACTACAGCTAAGCTGTCCTACCCTTACCTCTGAGGGCACGTGGAAGATCTCCAGCTGAAGCAATGGTGAGGAGGTGGAATCAGGCCCTGACTCGTGTCAGTTTAGACCATTATGGCTCCAAAGAAGACCAAGCCTGAATGGATCAAGGTCTGATCTGCACACCTAATACCTTTTTTCTACAGCCTTCACTGCACTCAGCTGGTACTACCAAGTGGTATAGTCCATCCATTCATGCTTTAGTGTTTTAGGTTAGCAGAAGAGCCTTAATGGGAGTTTGGGGCACCCCAGGCAACCTGCGTTATTTTTTGTCATGTTTATAAAATATTTTCTTTCTAGACCTCCCATTAGCTACAGAACTCAGTCATTTTTCTAAACTCTCATCAATTGAAATAGCCACAGGCAGTATCACTACTGGAACAGAAATGGAATTAATCATTTCCTCGTTGTGACTCAGATTCCATAAATACAAAAATCAGTGTCATCACCACAATTCAGCGAGAACAATCAAAGCAGTATTTCCCAGCCAGGTTGCCTTGCAACTCCTTCCCAAATGAGCTTCAATATTCACAGCAAACCCTTCCCAAGTACTCAGGACACACATTGTGCAGAGACAAAGTTACTGTATTCTGCTACACAAGATGGTTCAGAGCTCTCTCTTCCATAAAGATCTGTAATTCCTGCTTCCCAGGAGCTGAGCTTACAATTTCGCACTGAATTTTTCAAGCATGTATTTGGCTATGAAATTTAAGTCCTATTGCCTTTGTTATAAGAGGTAAATAAATACAGTCCAATGTTACATTATAAATGCCACCAATGGCCTGAAGAGCAATCCCACTCATCAGCCAAAAAATCAATTTCAGTGGGATGCTAATAACTGCTGCCATACTAAAACCTGACTGGATGTGGCCACCCAATCTTTTTCCCCCCTGAAAATAAGAATAATATCAACAAACATAACTGCAGCAGGAATATATCTTTGTGTTTTTCTTCTGTAACTTACCACTGCTACAGCTTTTGAAAGCAGCAATTCCCCAGCACTGATTGTAGTGAAATAAGCCACGTTTGTTAACACATAGCCAACTGTGACGATAATCATTGAAATGCATATTGCCAGGGGTATGTTTCTGAAATACACAAGGCAGCTCATTATTTTGCAATCTGCTTGCTAATCCCTGAACATGAAACAAATAACATGAGAAGAAGCCACTAATGATGGTGAATGCACATTTGGTGATCCCAAAATATCATCATTAGAAACTACCAGTAAAAAAAGGAATAAACAAAACCCTCTAGGCAAAGGAAATAGGTTTATAATGAAGAGGTGAGAAACCATTTGAGGGAGGAGTCCTCTGGGGACACCCAGGGGCTTGTGGCTCCCATGCTTCCCATTGGTCCCCCACTTCCCATTTAAGTTGCCTACTCAGATTGACTTGCAAGCTGAACCCAAACACCTGGAGGTGTTTGACATCTTCCCCTGGACACCAAATATCCAGCGTGCAAAATTCTGCCCTTCCCTCCTGGGTGTATTTCTTCCTTTACACACCTTAACACATCCCAGTGATCTCCCACTGTTCAGGGGAACATGAGAGCAGAATACGACACAGAAATAGAAACAGCAAAAATTTGTAAATTTAGCACAGCACAGACGGTATTGAAAAGCACAAACCCCCTGCCATCCTAGCTAAAAGATGGAACAACAACAAACAAATATATAATAATGCCAAACTTTATATAGCATGTCCTTCTAGTCAGAAGAGCAGAATTATTTCTGTTGATAAAAGGAAGAGCAGAGGCACACTGAGTTTATCCAAAGCCACACTGCAAGCAAACGCTTGAGTCAGGAGAAAAACCCAGATGCCTCAAGCATTACTCTAGTCTCTTTCCACCTAATGTTGTTGGTATCTACATCACACCAAGAAAAAACTTAGCTCTGAAACTAATCCTTTAGTTCCAAGGCTGAGAGCGACGGTTGGTATGGTCCCTCTGAGGAGAGCTGAGAGCTCCTCTCTCATGGCTGCTTCCCTCCAGCTGTCTATTTTAAGGCTGCTTTTGGAGGGATGGAGAGGTTGCCACATTTAAAGAAAGTCACCCCAGCAGGTGGAAGAAAGGAAAGACACAATTCTGGTCTTCTGGTATTCCAGAAGAGATCACAAGCACATTTCTAAAGGACTACTGTAATCACCTCAAAGGAAAAGGCATTTTGAAAACCAACACAAAGATCCATTCTTTTCTGATATTTTTCTCAGAGAAACACAGCCGGGTCAGAATTTAAGGATCTTCTTCACTACCAGTCCTTATTTCTCAAATAGATCCTTCACATCAGTATTTCTGTATGGACCTGAAAGCAAGCTCTGACCTGAGACTGAATAAATAAATGCATTTATAAATAAGTAAAGCAGGACAGTATCATCGTTGCACATCTTGCCCACCTCAGAAACCACGGTGTCAAATGCTCCCATGAACCCAGACACACAGGTGGGCAAGAGGATCATGCCAGTAATGTAACACCAAATCTGGGTAGACACCATGATACTGTATTAAGTAGCCACAGCTACCTCAAGCACACATCTCAGGTGAAGAAACTGGAAAAAGGGAAGCCAGTCAACTTGTAGGATGGGTTTAATGATGGAGAAGATGACAGCAAGGACTAGAGCAAAGAGCCCAGAATACAGGTGCTGTATTGCTGGAAAACCCATCGTTATGGGCACAAGAAATACTGCAGCTCTGTGTTTTGATAATATATGCCAAAACGGGGTCTGTAGGTCAGTTGCCAGATATATTGCAATCAGGTAGGTTAAGCTTCTTACCTGACCTGCCTGTAAATTGAATTCAATCCTCTTAGCATCTGATTCAAGGCAGGGATACATGGATTTAAAGCCTCTCAGGGCAGGTATTTGATCTATATTTTCTGCATCACAGATGAATGCTTCAACCACCAAGCTTTTGGAAAAATCAGCTCTGACTCCAACCTTAAAAAGAGGGTTTTCAGCCAAATATAGCAAATTTGGACTTTTTTCACACATACCACTTAAATGACTGAAAGCATATTGCTAAACTTAACAGATTATCTTTGTTTGTTCTCACTCTTCCTAAACACCTTACATTCACATCTAATTTAAATCCCAGCTTCATTTCTGATAAAACAAAACGACAATTCAAAACTGGGGGGGGGTGAAGAATCATGCTCCCAAACATGACCATCAGCTTAGCTCTGCAAGTCTTGCTTTGTTATGCTGAAGAGTGCTAACGCCTTTGGATAGTAATAGAAACAACAAAAAAAAACAAACAACCCCACACTCAGAAGAATAAAACCCCTAAACAAGCCAGAACTAGTCAGGAAGTACTATTTATTTAAAAACCTGCAAATCAGAACTCAGCCCCCGGAGCAGCACGAGGGATGCTGTGACTTCTAAGCTCCCAAGCCCCTGTTCTTGAAGGAAACAAGTGCTCAGGCTGCACCGCCTTTTGTCTCCCGGCAGGAGTGAGCTTTCAGAGGGCTGCCGTATGCCCGCACAACCCTCCCAAGTGCTGCTTATCACCCACTGCTTCCAGCGACAGATTCAGACAGAAATAAAAGGCCAGTTTCAAGTCTTCAGGGATAAGCAATACAGCGTGGTTCATTTCTCACTGACACCACTGCTCACATTCACACTTGGGCCTCAAATCACCTGAAAACACAGGCAGACAGGTAGGAACCATATGCAAAACCACGGAGTGAGAGCTTTAATTGTGTCTTTTCCACCCATCCGATTTAAGAGACAGTTCCCAGTCTGCAACAGGATCCCTTTTATCAGACTCTGCTGTGAACTACAGCCTCCATGCTGAAATAAAAGCTGTAATGCCATTAACAATGAAGACTACCTCCTTTCCCTAGAGGATCACCGCACCAATTCTCTTGGAATATTTTAGATATTCTCCAGACTTCCAAATCCTGTCTCTAAATAAGAAAAATCATACCCAGGTCCTATTCTCCATTTAATTGCCTCTATTGATGCAGTGTCCTCCTTTTCACTTCTGCATTCTATGCATCACACACAATGCAGGGTGTCCACAATACTGATACTGATGTTTCTGATGTAAAACAAATTCACAGCTGCCTCACAGCTAGCTGAGACTTTTGGACTAGAAAGAGAAAACTCAAGAAAACATATTTTCCACTTTTATTTTTTTAAAGATTTCGATTCATCAAAGCTAAAACTTCTGATGGGAAACTTGACCATATCAGTAGGAGATTTCTTTGGAAAAAAATCTTAGAAGCAAAACACAAATCTCATCCTACTGATAAAGACCTCAGAACGGTTAATGGCTTAAAAACCACGGCACTGTGAGTGCTCAGATACAGCAGACTGCAATATCTCATTTGGTTAAAGCAAGCCCAGGACTTCAACTTGCATTGAAGTGGCTACTGGTTACTACAGGGCAGTGCTCTTATTTTTGCACTTCATTTCAGAGTGATATTTCAAAAGATTTCAAAAGGAAGAACAACTCTTTTCAAACCAGCTGTTTGCCTGAGTAAACCTCGAGGTGCTGATCACAGAATCATCACAGAATCATAGAACGGTTTGGGGTGGAACAGATCTTAAAGATCTTCTAATTACAGTCCCCCTGCTGTGGGCAAGGGGGCATTTCATTAAACCAGGTTGCTCAGGGCCCCATCCAACCTAGCCTTGATATTAGCTCCAAACTTACACAATTATTTGGAAATGTCTTGAGCATTAGTGTCAAGATGACATTCCTTGGTCAGAAGAGGAAGCTGCTGCCAGGAAAGTCTTTCTGCAATACTCATGTCTTCTCCCAAAACTGAAAAAAATCAGTATCAAAAGGAATCTGAGGAAATCTGAATCAGGAAATTATTGACCCTATAATTAAAAAGTCTTTTAAAAAGTGGGTGAGAAACAATTAGGATAGCTTCTATGCAGCTGAATGTTGACTAAAATTGAATTGAAGCTCCACACCTTTTAAGACTTACCCATCCCTAGCTGCTATTCAAAGCTAAATCTTCCCCTTCTGCCCTATATACAGAGCAACTGGAATGGAGAATCACACTTGAACAAAGAGCACTTTTACCTTCTGATTCCCAGAAAAAGAGTCACCAAGGAGCCTACCATCACAGAGAAGTTCAGTGCTGGGAATACAGCTAGCCCATCCTGTGCTATACAGGGCTGGAATGGTTGCCAAGCAATGCTGTGTACTGCTTGGAAGCAAATTTCATTCCTCTAGAGCCTGTAGAAGGCACCAGAGCTAGGGCATATGGTTCAGGTAATCAGGGTAACCACTGGATTTTGCATTTAACCTTCAGTGTTGCAGAATCATAGATCTCCCGATAATCGGCTACAGTACATCTCTACTCCTACAAATGTTTTTGCAAGAAAAAACTGAAACCAGAGCAAGAAAAAGAAGGGAAAAATGGAAAAAAAAGATAAAAGGAAAAAGAGAAAGAAAGCCAGAGCAAGAACCTGGGGATGAAAAAAAACGTATCAATAAACCAGCTGAGGAACTTTCCTAGAAATGTACAGCACATATCCCAGGTTAATGGCAACTTTTATAAAAGCAGTGAGCACTAAGAGTTGTGTCCACTGAGGGTTGTTCTTTCTATGAAATGACAACCACACAGTCAAAGGCACCCCTCCAAGCCAGCTGAGTTCACAACGGTGAAGCACCTTGTTGTCACATTCTTTGTCACTTAGAGGTCATACCAAAACCTCTTCCTTGCATCCATATCAAAGCCAGGTTTTACAAATGCTCATCATAGCCAACTGTCCTGGACAAAGCTGCACAAGCAGGACCCAGTCAGAAAACATAACTAAATATGTCAAAATATATCACTTAATTACTGATAAAGTTACATGAAATTGCATCTTTACTGTAGTAAGGAAATTCTGGAAGATAATTTTACATATAAATTTGGAATGAAAATAGTAAAGAAGGAGAGAAATCCTAATTCCCTCACATGACTTATGGGCAAGTATTTGCTTAGTTTTCATGAGCATGATGCTGTACATTCTATATTTCCTTAGCTGAAAATTTACCACTAGAGGAGCTTCAAAAGCTCCCTTGTGCAATAATTTATTCACCATTTGCAATCTGCTAAGCAATTTTCCAAACGCACTCTTCCCGGATTTTGGCACTATTAAAAAAAATCTAATCATCCACTGCACTGCCCACAGCACCCAAGCTTGGCAGAAAAAGAGCAAATTTATCACAAGAGCAAATTTATCCAAATAACCTGACACTGGAAAAAAAAAAATAACCAAATAGAGAAAGTGGCAAGAGAAGTGTCATATTCCCAGGACTTCAGTGCAAGACTAGAAGACATCCAGGCTTGCCTTAGCAAGTGCTGAGTTCCAGAGCCCAAACTCTCTCTCTCACCATTCCCAGGCAGTCATTCTGTGACCTGTGGCAGTCCCAAATCCTGGACAGCAAGCAGTACATTTTGATACAAATTCACTTATCCCTGACGTGTTTTTCATGTAAAAAGCAGCCTATAAGACGACACATTACACTGAAGGGATGAAATAGTCCTCACCATGTCAACAGGTGGAAAAACTACAATCTCATCCACCTGCTAGGAGAAAAGGCAGATGTAAAACTTCAGAGGAGGTCACCCCTCAGGACTGAATCAAACAGGAATAGAGGAATAGAGAGACAAAAGGGATGGGAAGCATCACTACACCTCTCAATCCACATATTTCTACATGCTAACAAGTCTCTTAGCAACTGCTGACTTCAGTGACAAGCTATTATTATTTTGTTTATTGAAGTGAAGCAAATCATCAAATCATCTTGCAAACCATCAGCAAATCATCTCTGCCCTTCACTGTCTCCCAGTATGTTCCATCCTTATGTTCCAGACCAGAGGAACTGGCGGTCTGTGGGCTTGCAGCTCAGACAATACTCAGTTACATAACTGCCCTTCATCATGCCATGATCCTTTTTTGATTTTGAGAGGAGGAATGAAAGAAAGGAAAGCCCAATCAATTAGCTGCACTCTCATTTACACCACCACATGCTCCATGGATGCTACTGCTGAAGTGAGTTTTAAAGGGCTTCCCCTTCTTCATTTCCATGCTTTGGTTCCATATCTTTTACTTCAGAGACACAACAGCATGATACTGGGATAAAAGAGTGAAGAATCAGGCTACAGTCTGCATTTAAAAGCCTTCTACCACCTAGCAAGAGAAGAAAAGACCTTCTGCTGTGCTAATTACTTATTTACTTCTCAGTGTTTGACTTCACTGGTTCACATTGTAATTGCTTACAGTTCGTAAATAGGGTCCTCCATGACCAGCTGACTTTAAAGGGTCATACTGTGTTACCAGTGTGCTGCAAAAGGCAGGAAACTTTCTCAACTTCTCAGACGTTTTCAGCACTTTCTCCAACAGGTTTTCCTCAAAAACTAACTAACATAAATACCGCTTTCTCTTAAGTCTTGGGTATTAACTGCACAGGGTAACACTCTTTTCCATAAAACATCTCCTTTCAGGAAAACCCTCCCAGCTCAAGTCTCAGGAAGCAAATCTGTCCACAGCCCTTGAGAAATTGAGAACAGCTGTTAGGCTTGCAAGGGGATTTGCTTTATTTTTATAGATATTTAAAGCTGGCTATGGTGTCTTTGTGTACAAACTCAGGGTGTACAAACTCGGGTTGCCAAGCCAGACCTGACCAGAGTGCTCCTTTACATCATGGCCCAAGCCCCACCCTGTCAAGTCAATACCTTTTATGAAACATCTTTCCTGAAAGAGCAGAATGGATTAACCTGAAACTTGGACTACCAGCCAGAGACACTCCTCATGGTCAAGCAGGATCCTGAATCATTTAGCATGGAGTGGATAGCACTACTGGCATTCCCAAAGAAAAGCATGCCAACACAGCAGATATCAGAGATGACAGCAGGGCACACAAAGGACTTTTGAGATTACAGCACTAAATATTAGCGTCTCTGTCCCTGCTTAGCCATTTCTTGTACAGCAGGTATGTGAGCACTGTTAGGAGCCAGAAATTGTGCACAAGAGGCAGCACATAGAGCTACTATGAGGGCTAATTTTTAAAATCTCTTTAAAAGGAGAAATGGAATACAAACTTGAAACATAAAATATTGATCATCCCCTGTGATTTCTCAGTCAGCTCTATTTCCATAAGTACCTGAAGTGCCAGTGTTCAACACCTTCACGTGACCTCAGCTGCAAACCTATTGTACCAAGCTTACGACTGTTTCCAAAAGATGTGTGAATAACCAAATGTGGCTTTTAATTTGCACTCTAACTTGACCCCAAGTTACATCCCTCCTGGGAACCTGAAAGTCCCAAGGAGCTTGCTTCTCTTTCCTATTGCTATGGTCATACCTGCAGGGAACCAGGCCTACCCCAGGAACTCAAGTGTGCTTATTGTTAGAGTCTGGGAGGCTTGACCAGAGAACAGCCAGGTGCCTGGAAAATGCAGGATCTCCAGCAAAGGATCTGCATTTTGCATTTCAGAACCTGAAATGGTAGTGAAGATGCCCAGAAGACAATGAGTACTCATCTAGTGTACTACAACAAAAGCGAGGTTTAGGTTCGACCTGTAATTAAATGGTTGTCTGCCACTCTCACAAAACCTTGCCTTTTAGAAAGCAGCACAGTCGAAATTCAGAGGATTCAAATACAAATATATTGTCACTCCTGCGTTTGATGAATGTCTTTGTTTCTATCTTACATCATCATTTAACATCACCCTTCTTTTATTTCATTTGTGGAAAACCCTTATGTCCTCAAGGAAGTTTGCGACCTTTTCCACCAGAGAGGCAAAACCTCAGATTTTACCTTTATTTGCCCAGCTCTCTCCCACCCAGGAGCTGAAAGGAGCACCTCTGCACTCTCAAAAAGCTCCAGCATTTTATTTTCTTCGGAGGTCTATTTGTTGGAAGTGCTCCCAGTACTGCCAGTAGTGCAGATTATGGTGAGAAGCACCAGTAAACCACAGTGCTTGCTTGGAGGCAAGGAAGCCGTAACAACAAACCTGACACAGGGCTGTAAAAACCAAATATCTGCCTGCACCCAGCTCCTGTATGGAAATGAAGGGGAAAGGGGCACAGGCACAATCCAAAGCACTTCCTCCAAGCTGCTTTATTTAGCTCGTGACAGTGGGTTTACCTTCCTCTTAACTGCTCCATACCAACACATACCTCATTGCCAGACTTATACAAATGTAAAAGGGAGGAAGTGAAGTAATTGTGTGTTAAAAGTAGTTCAATTTACTACAGCGGGCTCTCCTGGCAATTTGAAATTATTAATTCCCTGAGCACCTGATTTATGAACAGCGTCTGCTTTCTCCAGACAGGATCACTTTTCTTAGGAAAGATGGACCACTGGCAGCAGCTGGCAGTGGGGGAGTGAGGGATATTTAGAATTACAAACAAGGGAACCTGATCTGGGAAATGAGCCGATCAGGCCGCATAGCTGAGCAGCCTAAGCCATCACCTACTGCATAACAATATCATGGCCTGGGAAAGAGATCACGGGGGTTGTGAAAGCAATCCCACTGAAAACCATGCTGCCTGTCACAGTACCCTCCCCACACTCCTGCAAGTACCTCAGTGCCCACAGGGAGCAGGGCCCTGCCTTGATCTGTGTGTATTTCTATTTCCCACACCAACCGTATATGTTTCTAATTTGGGCCAGGGGAAATGACAGAGCAACACTTGGAGCAATGCAAGGGAGCAGGCTGGCAAGGCTGCTGTCATTCCCAAAATGAGCTACTCACAGCCTGGCAAGAAGTAGCCTGAATACAAAACACCTCACTCAGTTCCAGTGAAAGGTTCAGGAAGGAATGCTACCCCCTCAACCCCTCTAAATGCTGGACTTTTTGGGAAGCATCACTGGCAGCATATTAATGACTCCTTACAGTAAATAATAAAGGAAGGTAAATGCTTAGGTGCACAGAGGGAACAGCATATGTCTCTGTGTGTATGTGCTTAAAAGGAGCCAGATTTTTCACACTTGCTAAATTCCTTGACATTTAATTTTGAGCAGGAGAGTTTCCACAATGCCAAGGATCATAAAGGAGTAATTTGCTGCTGTATGTTACCATTGATATTTCAGCATGAATGAAAATAGCATCGTTTGGTGACGAAAAGAGCAGCTATTTGTAATAAGGAGCACCATGGAAACTGAAATATCATTTACCAAGACAGGTAAATTCTTCTCCTGAAGGAATTCAAAACGAGGAAAATGGTAACTGCACGTGCCTTAAAGCATTAGCATTTTTAAAGATACAAAAAGGTGTAAATGAAATTAAAAGGAGATGTCTTAACAATACTGCACTGCCATGAAGGCGGCTATCTGGCAGATAAATTGTTTTCTCTGCAGAAAGCAGGGAAATTATGGTCTTGCTAAGGACAGCCCAGCAGACTGCCTACAGACGTGGGGTAGCCCATACAGCAAACTGAAATAACTCTGTAGGACTTCTGTCATAGAATAGAAATCCAGAAAACTCCAAAGGTGAACTTAAATATGCCTTTGCAGCACACAGTAACTGAAAGCATGTGAATGGAGTTCAAATGGGAATATCAACTTTTTCTATTTTATTACCTTCTGTGCTTTGAGTTAGGAAATAGTAAGCTGAAATCCTCTCTCACTAAGCCAACATAATGCTGAAACTACAATCACAGGCATAGGAGAAAAGCTTATCCTTCTCTTTTCTGATGAAGTGATATCATGAAGCAAAATATGCACAATTTTCACAATGACCAGTAAGGCTGAGGTTTCCTTTTTCTGTGTTCAAACTGAGAAATCTTAAACATAACCTTAAACATAACCTTAGAGAGTTAATCCTGAAACTCTGCTGCAAATCAAGTTCCCTGCAGTTGGTAGTGACATGAAATAGCCAGACTTATTAGCCTATTTCAATTATCTTGGACTGTATAATCAATGAGACTCAGGATTTTAAGGCTGACTCATCTTTGCAATTGTACATTGGTCAGTGTACCCTCTGCCAAACATGTCCTACCCTTCCATGCTAAAATCCTAAAATTAAAGTGGTGATGAGGGTTTATACAGAGTTTACCACACTATCTCTTATCCTGACCCATAGCATCAACTTAAAAGGACCATGTATTGGTGCCACCAAAAATCCCTACACGCTGGCACTCCATAGCACCCTGCCCAGCACCAGCCTCCCTGACATCTGCATTTGAAAGTGAACCTAGATAATCACAGAATCGTAGAAAGGTTTGGGTTGAAAGGGACCTTTAAGTGTCATCTAGTCCTACTTCCCTGGGAAGAGCAGGGACACCTTCCACTAGGTCAGATTGCTCAGAACCCCACCCAACCTGGCCTTGAATGTTTCCAGGAATGGAGCATCTACCACTGCCCTGGGCAACCCATTCCACTGCTTTACAATCCTCATTGTAAACCCCTTCTTCCACATATCTAATCTAAACTTATTCTCCTTTGGTAAAATCATTACCCCTTTTTCTATAGATTGCAACAGATCCTGCTAAAAATTCTGTCTTCATTGTTCTTGCAGGCTCCCCTTTGAAAACACCAGCTCTAGGGAACAGGACAAATTTATATGTTAGTTTAGCAATAGTGCTTGCAAGACATTTTTTCAGTAACCAATATAAGCACAAAACAAATGGCAGGACTTGGGCCTCTGTGGGGAAAATTATGTTCTAATTCTGTATTCTTAAAAGCAGAGAAAATATGGAATTCACTGGGCTCCAGGGTCATCCTAGTACAGCATGGTGACTCTGTCAACACTTAACACCAAGCTGAGGTGGCCCTCAGCTGGGATCTATTCATGTCTGGGATAGCCTGCAACTAAGAAAAAGCCTCTCCTCATGGCTTTCACTATCACCAAGCAAGAATCCTAAAGCACATCCGCTTATTTCCACATCCATGGAAATATTTCTTCCTTAGACTCACAAGCAGCTTGTTCTCTAATGGGAGTTTTCCCCAAGGAAAAGGAATTTCACGGTCTTCTATGTTCCTTGTGGATAAATCTTTACTTTTATCTAGTTTTGCTTAGCAACTGGTTTTTTTTTTCCTGTAATAAACCAGATATGATAAACCAGAAGTGCCTGTCATTCCCTTACACATTGGATGAATGTAAATTTTCTTTAAAATAACCCCACATAGGAGTTAAACCTCTTGTCATATCAGAGTGCTCCTATTCATTATCCATTCTCTATGGAGGAGGTCTCTAAATTGCTGTTAGATCTTTTCAAATGATGGTATCAAAACTATTCTTGTAAGGGATCTTCCACTCCATCATACTTCAAAAAATTAAATACTGTTATTATATAGTCCATTTTTTCACAATAAACAAAACATAATGACAAGGTAAAGATGCAAATAACAGCACTTGTTCAACAGCAAGTGTTACAAGTGAATGAGGATTGACATAACAAACCACAACACCACAACTTGTGAAATGCAGATTATTCACTTCACAGCACCCCTGGAGCGTTAATAATCTCATATAAATCCTCTTGGTTTATGTTTCCTGGATACAGGCTGTACTGTAACTTAAATAACTAAAAACCCTAATGGTCACTTATTTAATCACAGTCATTCCACAAATAAAATATCACTGTCGCTGTGTGTTTAAAATTCCAAGATATTCACAGCCAAATATCAAAATGTCAAATACACTGTAAGTGACCAGAACCTGCTCCCAGAACATCTGCACACCCATAAGCACTCACATAAAACAGCCACCATGCAGTGAAGGGGTGTGCAGGGAAATAAGAATCTTAGCATTCACTAGCTAAGATCAGTGCTCCTCTGATGGGAATTCTGCTGTACGACAAGAAAGGATGTACTCATCTACAGAAAGGTGTACACAGCCAAATTGTCTCATTTTGCTATGACTATTACATATCTTAAATACAAGCCAGCAATCTCACTACCTATTAAAGGTGAACAATCAGATAAGAGAAGCCCATTTAATGTCTCATACAAAAAGACTGTGTCAGAGTAAGTTACTGTGCTGGCTGCACTAAGTGGAACATACTCCTTTTCTTGTGCGAGGTAATGCCATTGCTATTGGAATTTTGACCATGCTGTTCTAAAGAACAAGGTAAAGATGTTCTAAAGAACAGCTGCTCATGGTGGCATGGCACATGTTAATGACTCTTGGTGCATTATAAAACCCCAATCTGATGTGCATGGCTGCAATAAAGAGCATTCAGCCCTTGCAATTTTTGTTGCCCATTGCTTTGTTTGTATTTTATTCTCCAATTTTGTATCTTATCCCAGTAAAAAATGCTGTCTTGCTTTCTGTGACAGTCATCTCACCACCTCTGTCAGATGGTGCCAGCCAGCGCTGGCCTAATGGTGCTCCAATAAAAGATTCACTGTTAATGGCAAGCAAGATGCTGCCACATGCACTGGTATAACCCCCTGCTTACCTAACAAGGCCTTAGCACTCTGCTCCTCCTCATTTTTGAGGCTCAGCATTAAAGAGAAAAAGAAATAAGAAGTGGGAGAAGGGGGTCATCCCCTTGTGGCTCCAGGAGAGGCTGCACCACATACAGATCACAACACTGCACTATGAATTAAAGTAGCTGTTGCTGCCCTATATAACTAACCATAGGGAGTGGGCGTGGATTGCTTTCACAAATACCAGGATAAATGGCTGTGAGGCCTTTCTTTCTATATCCAGGCTACACACCAACACTGACAATACCCACGAGAAAAGGCTGATCTACAATTTCATAAGGAAGTTCATGGTTTTGACTGGTGTTTACAGTGAGATTTCAATGCTGTTTGAAACACAGATTTAAATCTCAGACCAAAACATTAGGGCGAGTGCTCTGAGTCACCTCCTTTCCTAGTGACCATTAGTCAGCTGATGCTGTTGGTAAATATAGAAATAAGAGCTCAAACATCAGACAAAACCAGGTTCCAGTTTTAAAGTGGGAAGGAAAAAACCTGGGAGAGGTTTGCCTACAATGCAGGGCAGCACTCACACTAGAAGTTCCGTAAAACACACCTGCTTTCACAAGGAGTGCAACACTCCTAGGAGCCAAGACAAAAGGTGTCAGGTGCAGCTGCAGTGACTGTTCTGAACCACCTCAGCTGGACTTGTCACCCTAGTGAATTTACTCATTTGTCTATCTACCCCTAATACACTGTCACCCATCTCTTTTCCAGGAACTTCAGTCAGGCCTCCTGCTTATGAGCCACCAAAAGAGAATGAAAATGTCTAATGGAACCTTCACTGTGGCCAAGAGAAGAGCTGCTCAGCCCTGAGAAACCCATAATCTCTCCAGTAAAATACACTCTGTTCTGCAGCTCTGGACCCTCAGCAGAACATCAGTCTCACAAAGGATTTTTATTCCCGCCATGAATATTTTGCTAAGCAGCTCAGGTTCCCCATAAAGAGGATACTGTCACCCTTCTGTACAGGTACTGCTGTGTCCCTCAGTGAAATAGAAAGAGATGTTAGAACAGTTCTGCATGTGTTTCAGCTGGTGAAAATGAAGGAAAATCCAGGGCAATGGAAAGTTTGAAGGTTACAATGTTCTGTGTTACATTACATTGCTCTGCTGGTAAATTACAATAAAGATTACAATTTTTCCAGCTACCCAGAGAGACTGTGGATAAACATTTGTTTTACTTCCTTAGGGGTGGCTGATTCATAGTGACCATGATTCACATAAACAAACAGAAATTATTTAAAAAACAAAAAAGTAAAACCAGCAACAGGAAAGAAAACAGACCTTACACTCAGCAGGTTATCACCTTGGCAAACAAAATGAGCCATGAGGGCTAGAAAGGAGCAATGCACTGCGCAGTGGCACAACACCATGCACCACACGCTGACTAGCCACTGTGGGGACAGACACGGCCAGCACGTGGGCTTGTCACATCCTCACACCTTGGAGATACCAAAGCCCCACGAAACAGAGTGGCTGCAGGACCCTCTGCAGCAGCCAGCCACAGTCCTGGCACCCCGGACACACCTTCTCCACTCTGGAGCAGGAGGGAGGGCAGGAAGCTCCAGAGGAGTTCCCTGGACTTTGCTTCCTCTAAAGAGATGCCACAGGCTTGGCAGAGGAAAACCTGTTTGAGGGCTTGTCTCCTAAGTGTCCACTGCCATGTAGATGTTTGCCCCTGCTGTGTACACTGCAAGCAAAACCTCACCCGTTCCTGGCCATGGCACCTTCCACTGTCACCAATAAATTAACAAAAGGAGTCACTTGTAAAAATCACGACTGAAATCATACAGTAGTTTTTGTTGGAAGGGACCTTAAAGACCACCTAGTCCCACCCTCTGCCATGGACAGGGACACCTTCCCCCGACCAGTTTGCTCAATCCTCATCCCCTCAGAAGGGGTTAGCCCAGACCCCCTTTCTCCACTGGCCCTGGATAAAAAAAGAAACAAGGACATGCATCACAGCAGCCCAGGCATTTGCACGTCCACTCATCCCAAGAGTTTGCAGGAACCTCTCCCACAATATTGCACCTCTCCTGCAATAGGATCCTGCCCCAATGATGCATTTTTAAAACTATCAAACACTTCTAACAAATAATCTTCAAGAAGTTTCAGTTCTCTCCAGAACTGTGAAGGCATTCACCAAGTCATGTTCATTTCAAGTTGGTCCTTTTATCTTAAGCCACAGAGCCTACATAAACAGGAACAAACATATCAAAGCAATGGCTTCTGAAGTACTGCCTTAATGCAGCTGCTGCCTTAGAGAGGGACAATCCCACAGGCAGCATGCACTCCCGCCCTGCTTTACCATCCTCCCTCCCAACAGCACACACACAACAGAACCACCACTAACTTCAAGTCCAGGTACAGAGCAGTGTGCTGTCACACTCTCTGCCCTTGCCACTTCTCTTTTTCCTTCCATCCTCCACCTATGTTTGCTGAACAGATTTGATTCAGGTAGCTGACTACCTTCCTGACTGCTGACTAATGGCTTGGTGGTATCTTTATTACATTTTTGAGACCTAAAAGGAGTCAGAATCAGACTCTATATCAGACAATTAGGGGAAAAAGAGCAGAGGTAGCACTATTAATTTCAACACACACATCCACAGATAGAACCCAGCACAGCAATACTGTATCTAACCATGCATCTACAGCACATTTTTATTCTGCCATTTTCCCACTCACTCTTCTCCAACACCCATGCCGGGTCTGTGCTTTAATTTAATTCTGTATGACATAATAATTTGGTCTATAAATGACAAATAAATACATAGAAAAAATAACTACTCTGCTACTCTGCTTCTTTAGCGTGCCCTCAAAGTTTTTGTATGAAAACTGCATTGTCTAGTCCTGAATATTTCCATGGCCTTCAGCTCAACTTTCATGTGAGTAGGAGTATTTCAGACAAGGAATATAAATGGCAATTATACAAGTGACCTTGCCTTGCCTCATTCAATAGTGAATTATTAGTCTTCTCAACTGCAGTTTTATAAGACGTCCTTATTGTCTTAATTAATGATCAAGGTACATCTTTGAAATCTCTACGGACACTACAGATTACATCAGTCTCTTTTCTAATTTACACATATTGACTGGCATATCAGTTTAAACCCTGCCACTCTTCACTGCAGTCAATTTCTAAACAGAATATCACTTTTCTTTTTTCTTTTTTTTTTTACATAAAATAGAAAGATAATGAAGTGGAAGTAGGAGATAGAAAGACCTGAAGACAGCTGAACCAATTCAAATGCTAAACGGGGATTTAGAAAGCAGCTGCCAACGACAAAAACACAGCACCCGAGGGTCATCTCTCATGGTGAAGAATTTCACCACAGGACACGGCACTGATATAAGCACCAAAAGAAAAAACAGGGTGGGGGAAAAAAAGCAAGCAACTGCACACGGGAAAAGGAAAAATAAATAAAACTTTTATACATATCTGATAACGTGTTAAACGTGTGTCATGTACACATCCCTGAACGTCGCAGACTGTGACAGCATCCATTAGGTCAGTCCCTAACTAAAGGCACAAGGAAAACGTGCAGCCTCTGGAAAGCAGCAGGCACACACAGTGGCTGCCTCTGCCTGTCTCAGAGGAAAGGAAGAGGAATAGTGCCCAATGAAATCTGCAGCCCTGTTGTTATCCCTGCTGCTGAAGCCTTTGCTCCCTGTGATCACCCAGATGACAGGTGAGTTCATGCAGTGAGTCATCTCCCCAGACCCTCTGTTGCCTGCATCTACTGCTCTGGTGAATTCAGAGCACTGCCCACACACAGAGCGCATCTGCCAAAGACAAGGCAGGGGATTTGCTGTGGTTTTCTGCACACATCTGGATCTCTCCAGACTCAGACTGCACAGCACGCTGTGCTGTCCAGCTGTGCTCTCTATCCCCTCTCTCATGACACAGCACTGCTGTTAAGTGGACCCAGTGCACCTGTGGGGCAGGGGACACTCAGGTGTGGTGGGAGGACTTTGTGTTCAACGGCCAAGAATAAGGAAAATAAGAACAGAAGGACCAAATCTGCATCCTCAGTTAATAATATTATATAAGGTAGCTACTATGTTGAAACTGTCAAAAATTACAGGGACAAAGAAATGTCTTCACTACAAGACTACAGGATAATCGACATTATCAAATCCAAAAATCCAGTCCAATGTAATTGAAGTTAACGAAAAAAGAAAGAAACCAATTATTTGGATTTTAGTTTGGGCTACCATTGCCAATTCCATTCTGACCTTTTCCCCATTTTAACTCAAGCTGCTAACACACTTAAAATCACATTTTCACTTCTTCCTCTGGTTGGAAATATTCTGTGGATTCAGTGACCCCCAACAAATCTCATCACAGACAGACTCCGTCCAGTTAGGGCTCACAAGTAAGTTGCAAGCCTTGAACCATTTGCAGGTATCACATGTGACTCAATCACATTTTTAGTCAGCAGAACCAACAGATTGTCAAGGTTAGGGCATTTGTGGCACATCTCCTGGGGGTGGGATGGAGAGTTGTCTTAGGTTACAATGTAAGATGCAACCAAAAGTATGTATTCTATCACCATCTGGTAAAACCAGGTGGGGCAGTGTTCTTTTTCTCTTCCATGACCCATCCTCCCTCCAGGGGGATATCTTCTGCTATGGGCCATCAAGCATCACTGCATGACTGATAAAATTACATCGTCCCACTGTGAGATGCTCCACCCAGGGAGAGGAACCAAACATTCCTACCTGGATATAATCTGACACTTGGAACACCACAAGCAGCCTTATCCACTGAATTCCCAGAGGACAAGAGCTACATAATCACCACTAAACCTTCAGAGGAACACCAGACCTGTCTACAAGATCACTGCTTCAACA